>JANJXV010000104.1:1795000-1812500 GCA_024803745.1 Megascapheus bottae | reverse complement strand
ACCCTAACCCTAACACTTACCCTTACCTTAACCCTAACCCTAACCTTAACCCCAACCTAAACCTAAACCTAACCCTAACCCTTACCCTAACACTTACCCTAAACCTAACCCTAACCCTAACCCTAACACTTATGCTTACCCTAACCCTAACCCTAACATTAACCCTTACCCTAACCATAACCCTAACCCTAACACTTACCCTCACCCTAACCCTAACCCTAACCCCTACCCTAAAACTAACACTAACCGTAAACCTAACCGTAACCCTTACCCTAACCCTAACCCTAACCCTTACCCTTATCTTAACCGTAACCCTAACCCTAAATTTTACCCTTACCCTAACGCTAACCCTAACCGTAAACCTAACCCTAACCCTAACACATATCCTTACCCTAACCCTAACCCTAACCCTAACCGTAACCCTACATCTAACCCTAAACCAAACCCTAACCCTAACCCATATCCTTACCCTAACCCTAACCCTAACCCTTACCTTAACGTAACTCTAAACCTAACCATAACCCAAAGCCTAATCCCAGCCCTAACCCTAACCCTTACCCTTACCCTACCCCTAAACCTAAACCTAACCCTAACCCTAACCCTAACCCTAACCATTACCCTAACCCTAATCCTAACCCTAACCGTTACCCTACCCTAACCCTAAATCTAACCCTAATCCTTACCCTTACCCTCACCCTAACCCTAACCATAGCCCTAACCCTAACCCTAACCCTAAACATAACCCTAACCCTAAACCTAACCCTTAACCTTACCCTAACCCTAACCCTAACCCTAACACTAACCATAAACTTAACCCTAACCCTTACCCTTACCATAACCCTATCCCTAAACCTTACCCTAACCCTAACCCTAACCCTAACTCTTACCCTTTCCCTAACCCTAACCTTAACCTTAACCATAACCCTAACCCTAAACCTAACCCTTACCCTTAAACTAACCCTAACCCTAAACCTAACCCGAGCCCTAACCCTATTCCTAAACCTAACTCTTATCCTTACCCTAACCCTAACCCTAAACCTAAGCCTAACCCTCACCCTAACCCTAACCCTTACTCTAAACTTAACCCTAACCTCAAACTTAACCCTAACTCTTACCCTAACCCTAACCCTTACCCTTACCATAACCCTAACCCTAACCCTTACACTTACCCTAACCCTGACCCTAAACCTAACCCTAACCCTAACCCTTACCCTTACCCTAAAAATAACCCTAAACCTAACACTATCCCGAACCATAACCATAACCCGTAACTCTAACCCTTACCCTAAACCTTACATTTACCCTACCCCTAACCAAAACCCTAACCCTAACCCTAACCCTAACCCTTACCGTTACCCTAACCCTAACCCTAACCTTAACCCCAACCTAAACCTAACCCTATCCCTAACCCTTACTCTAACACTTACCCTAACCCTAACCCTAACCCTAACCCTAACCCTACCCTTACCCTAACCCTAACCCTAACCTTAACCTCAAACTAAACCTAACCCTAACCCTAACCTAATCCTTACCCTTACCCTCACCCTCACCCTAACCTTAACCCTAACTCTAACCCTAACCCTAAACCTAAACTAAACCTAACCTTTTCCCTTACCCTAACCCTAAACCTAACCCTAACCCTTACCCTTACCCTAACCCTAACCCTAACCCTAACACTAACCGTAACCTTAACCCTAACCTTTACCCTTACCATAACCCTATCCCTAACCCTTACCCTTTCCCTAAACCTAACCTTAACCTTAACCATAACCCTAACCCTAAACCTAACCCTTACCCTTAAACTAAGCCTAACCCTAAACCTAACCCGAGTCCTAACCCTATTCCTAAACCTAACTCTTATCCTTACCCTAACCCTAACACTAAACCTAACCATAACCCTCACCCTAACCCTAACCCTTCCTCTAAATTTAACCCTAACCTCAAACTTAACCCTAACTCTTACCCTAACCCTAACCCTTACCCTTACCCTAACCCTAACCCTAACCCTTACACCTACCCTAACCCTAACCCTAAACCTAACCCTAACCCCAACCTTACCCTTACTCTAAAAATAACCCTAAACCTAACACTATCCCGAACCATAACCACAACCCGTAACTCTAACCCTTACCCTAAACCTTACATTTACCCTACCCCTAACCAAAACCCTAACCCTAACACTAACCCTAACCCTAACCCTAACCCTAAAACTTACCCTTACCCTAACCCTAACCCTAACCTTAACCCCAACCTAAACCTAACCCTATCCCTAACCCTTACCCTAACACTTACCCTAACCCTAACCCTAACCCTAACACTTACCCTTACCCTAACCCTAACCCTAAAACTTACCCTTACCCTAACCCTAACCCTAACACTAACCTTTACCCTAACCCTAACCCTAACCCCTACCCTAACTCTAACCCTAAACCTAACCCTAACCCTAACCCTTACCCTAAACCTAACCCTAACCCTAACTCTAACCCCTAACCCTTATCTTTACCCTAACCCTAAACCTAACTCTAACCCTAACGCTAACACTTACCTTAACCCTAAACCTTACCCTAACCCTAACCCTAACCCTTACCCTAACCCTAACCCTAACCTTATCCCTAACCCTAAACCTAACCCAACCCTTACCCTTACTCTAACCCTAACCCTAAACCTAACCCTAACCCTAACCCTAACCTTAACCCTAACCCTAACCCTAATCCTAACTTAAACCTAACCCTAACCGTAAACCTAGCCCTAACCCAAACCCTTATCCTTACCCTAACCCTAACCTTAACCCTAACCGTAACACTAACCCGAAGCCTAACCCTATCCCTAACCCTAAGCCTTATCCTTTCCCTAACCTTAACCCTAAACCTAACCCTAACCCTAACCCTCACCCTAACCCTTACTCTAAACTTAATCCTAACCTCAAACGTAACCCTAACTCTTACCCTAACCGTAACCCTTACCCTTACCCTAACCCTAACCCTAAACCTTACACTTACCCTAATCATAACCCTAACCCTTACCCTACCCTAACCCTAACCCTAACACTAACCTAACCCTAACCCTAACCCTAACCCTAAACCTAACCCTAACCATAACCCTAAACCTAACCCAAACCCTAACCCTTACCCTTACCCTAAACCTAACCCTAACCCTAACCCTTACGCTAACCTAACGCTAACCCTAACCTTAATGCTAAACCTAACCCTAACCCTTATCCTAACCCTAACCCTAACCCTAATCCTTACCCTAACTCTAACCATAACCCTAACCCTTACCCTTTCCCTAACTCTACCCCTAACCCTTACCCTTACCCTAATCCTAACCCTAACCCTAACCCTAACACTTACCCTAACCCTAACCCTAACCCTTACCCTTACCCTAACAGTAAACCTAAACTTAACCCCAACCCTAAACCTTTCCCTAACCCTAACAATTACCCCAGCCCTAACCCTAACACTAAACCTAACCCTAATACCTACCCTTACCCTAACCCTAAACCTAACCCTAAACCTTATCCTAACCCTAACCCTAACCCTTAAACTAACCCAAACACTAACCCTAACTCCTAACCCTACCCATTACCCTAACCCTAACCCAAACTCTTACCCTTACACTAACCCTAATCCTAACTCTAACCGTAACCCTAAACCTAAACCTAACCCTCACACTAACCCTAACCCTAACCCTTGCTCTAAACTTAACCCTAACCTCAAACCTAACCCAACCTTTAACCCTATTCCTTACCCTTACCCTTATCCTATCCCTAACCCTAACCCTAACCCTAACCCTTACCATTACCCTAACCCTAACCGTAAACCTAACCCTAACCCTAACACTTACCCTTACCCTAACCCAAACCCTAAACCTAACCCTAACCCTAACCATAACCATACCCCCTAACTCTAACCCTAACCCTTACCCTTACCCTACCCCTAACCAAAACCCTAACCTAAACCTAACCCTAACCCTAACCCTAACCCTAACTCTTATCCTTACCCTAACCGTAACCCTAAACCTGACAGTAACCCTAACCCCTAATCCTAACCGTAACACTAACCCTAACCCTAACCCTTACACTTAACCTAACCCTAAAGCTAACCTTAATGCTAACCCTAACCCTAACCCTATCCGTTACCCTAACCCTAACCCACCCTAATCCTTATCCTATCCCTAACCCTATCCCTAACCCTTACCCTTTTCCTAACCCTAACCCAAACCCTTACCCTTACCCTAACCGTAGCCCTAAACCTAACTCTAACTCTCACACTAACCCTACTTTTAACCCTAACCCTAACCGTAACCCTAACCCTAAAACTTATCCTTACCCTAACCCTAACCCTAACCCTAACCCTAACACCTAACCCTAAACGTAACCCTTACCCTAACCCTAACCCTAAACCTTACCGTTACCCTAACCCTAACCCCAAACCTAACCCTAACCCTAACTTTAACCCTAACCCTATCCTAACCCTAACACTTAACCTAACCCTAACTCTAATCCTAACCCTTACCCTTACCCCAACCCTAACCCTAACTCTAACCCTAACCCGAACACTAACCCTAACCCTAAACCTTACCCTAACCCTAACCCTAACCCTTACCCTAACCCTAATCCTAATCCTAACCCTAACCTTAACCGTAAACTTAACCCTAACCTTAAACCTATCCCTTATCCTTACCCTAACCCTAACCCTAACCCTAAACCTAACCCTAACTCCAAACCTAACACTTACCCTTACCCAACCTTAAATCTAACCCTAAACCTTACCCTTACCCTAACACTAACCTTAACCCTAACCTTAACCCTAACCCTTACCCTCACCCTAACCCTAACCCTTACTCTAAACTTAACCCTAACCTCAAACTTAACCATAACTCTAACCCTAACCCTAACCCTTATCCTTACCCTAATCCTAACCCTAACCCTACCCCTCACACTTACCCTAACCCTAATCCTAACCTAACCCTAACCCTAAACCTAACCCTTACCCTTACCCTAAACCTAACCCTAACCATAACCATAACCATAACCCCTAACTCTAACCCTAACCCTAAACCTTACCCTTATCCTACCCCTAACCAAAACCCTAACCCTGACCCTAACCCTAACACTTACCCTTACCTTAACCCTAACCCTAACCTTAACCCCAACCTAAACCTAAACCTAACCCTAACCCTTACCCTAACACTTACCCTAAACCTAACCCTAACCCTAACCCTAACACTTATGCTTACCCTAACCCTAACCCTAACATTAACCCTTACCCTAACCCTAACCCTAACCCTAACACTTACCCTCACCCTAACCCTAACCCTAACCCCTACCCTAAAACTAACACTAACCGTAAACCTAACCGTAACCCTTACCCTAACCCTAACCCTAACCCTTACCCTTATCTTAACCGTAACCCTAACCCTAAATTTTACCCTTACCCTAACGCTAACCCTAACCGTAAACCTAACCCTAACCCTAACACATATCCTTACCCTAACCCTAACCCTAACCCTAACCGTAACCCTACATCTAACCCTAAACCAAACCCTAACCCTAACCCATATCCTTACCCTAACCCTAACCCTAACCCTTACCTTAACGTAACTCTAAACCTAACCATAACCCAAAGCCTAATCCCAGCCCTAACCCTAACCCTTACCCTTACCCTACCCCTAAACCTAAACCTAACCCTAACCCTAACCCTAACCCTAACCATTACCCTAACCCTAATCCTAACCCTAACCGTTACCCTACCCTAACCCTAAATCTAACCCTAATCCTTACCCTTACCCTCACCCTAACCCTAACCATAGCCCTAACCCTAACCCTAACCCTAAACATAACCCTAACCCTAAACCTAACCCTTAACCTTACCCTAACCCTAACCCTAACCCTAACACTAACCATAAACTTAACCCTAACCCTTACCCTTACCATAACCCTATCCCTAAACCTTACCCTAACCCTAACCCTAACCCTAACTCTTACCCTTTCCCTAACCCTAACCTTAACCTTAACCATAACCCTAACCCTAAACCTAACCCTTACCCTTAAACTAACCCTAACCCTAAACCTAACCCGAGCCCTAACCCTATTCCTAAACCTAACTCTTATCCTTACCCTAACCCTAACCCTAAACCTAAGCCTAACCCTCACCCTAACCCTAACCCTTACTCTAAACTTAACCCTAACCTCAAACTTAACCCTAACTCTTACCCTAACCCTAACCCTTACCCTTACCATAACCCTAACCCTAACCCTTACACTTACCCTAACCCTGACCCTAAACCTAACCCTAACCCTAACCCTTACCCTTACCCTAAAAATAACCCTAAACCTAACACTATCCCGAACCATAACCATAACCCGTAACTCTAACCCTTACCCTAAACCTTACATTTACCCTACCCCTAACCAAAACCCTAACCCTAACCCTAACCCTAACCCTTACCGTTACCCTAACCCTAACCCTAACCTTAACCCCAACCTAAACCTAACCCTATCCCTAACCCTTACTCTAACACTTACCCTAACCCTAACCCTAACCCTAACCCTAACCCTACCCTTACCCTAACCCTAACCCTAACCTTAACCTCAAACTAAACCTAACCCTAACCCTAACCTAATCCTTACCCTTACCCTCACCCTCACCCTAACCTTAACCCTAACTCTAACCCTAACCCTAAACCTAAACTAAACCTAACCTTTTCCCTTACCCTAACCCTAAACCTAACCCTAACCCTTACCCTTACCCTAACCCTAACCCTAACCCTAACACTAACCGTAACCTTAACCCTAACCTTTACCCTTACCATAACCCTATCCCTAACCCTTACCCTTTCCCTAAACCTAACCTTAACCTTAACCATAACCCTAACCCTAAACCTAACCCTTACCCTTAAACTAAGCCTAACCCTAAACCTAACCCGAGTCCTAACCCTATTCCTAAACCTAACTCTTATCCTTACCCTAACCCTAACACTAAACCTAACCATAACCCTCACCCTAACCCTAACCCTTCCTCTAAATTTAACCCTAACCTCAAACTTAACCCTAACTCTTACCCTAACCCTAACCCTTACCCTTACCCTAACCCTAACCCTAACCCTTACACCTACCCTAACCCTAACCCTAAACCTAACCCTAACCCCAACCTTACCCTTACTCTAAAAATAACCCTAAACCTAACACTATCCCGAACCATAACCACAACCCGTAACTCTAACCCTTACCCTAAACCTTACATTTACCCTACCCCTAACCAAAACCCTAACCCTAACACTAACCCTAACCCTAACCCTAACCCTAAAACTTACCCTTACCCTAACCCTAACCCTAACCTTAACCCCAACCTAAACCTAACCCTATCCCTAACCCTTACCCTAACACTTACCCTAACCCTAACCCTAACCCTAACACTTACCCTTACCCTAACCCTAACCCTAAAACTTACCCTTACCCTAACCCTAACCCTAACACTAACCTTTACCCTAACCCTAACCCTAACCCCTACCCTAACTCTAACCCTAAACCTAACCCTAACCCTAACCCTTACCCTAAACCTAACCCTAACCCTAACTCTAACCCCTAACCCTTATCTTTACCCTAACCCTAAACCTAACTCTAACCCTAACGCTAACACTTACCTTAACCCTAAACCTTACCCTAACCCTAACCCTAACCCTTACCCTAACCCTAACCCTAACCTTATCCCTAACCCTAAACCTAACCCAACCCTTACCCTTACTCTAACCCTAACCCTAAACCTAACCCTAACCCTAACCCTAACCTTAACCCTAACCCTAACCCTAATCCTAACTTAAACCTAACCCTAACCGTAAACCTAGCCCTAACCCAAACCCTTATCCTTACCCTAACCCTAACCTTAACCCTAACCGTAACACTAACCCGAAGCCTAACCCTATCCCTAACCCTAAGCCTTATCCTTTCCCTAACCTTAACCCTAAACCTAATCCTAAACCTAACCCTCACCCTAACCCTTACTCTAAACTTAATCCTAACCTCAAACGTAACCCTAACTCTTACCCTAACCGTAACCCTTACCCTTACCCTAACCCTAACCCTAAACCTTACACTTACCCTAATCATAACCCTAACCCTTACCCTACCCTAACCCTAACCCTAACACTAACCTAACCCTAACCCTAACCCTAACCCTAAACCTAACCCTAACCATAACCCTAAACCTAACCCAAACCCTAACCCTTACCCTTACCCTAAACCTAACCCTAACCCTAACCCTTACGCTAACCTAACGCTAACCCTAACCTTAATGCTAAACCTAACCCTAACCCTTATCCTAACCCTAACCCTAACCCTAATCCTTACCCTAACTCTAACCATAACCCTAACCCTTACCCTTTCCCTAACTCTACCCCTAACCCTTACCCTTACCCTAATCCTAACCCTAACCCTAACCCTAACACTTACCCTAACCCTAACCCTAACCCTTACCCTTACCCTAACAGTAAACCTAAACTTAACCCCAACCCTAAACCTTTCCCTAACCCTAACAATTACCCCAGCCCTAACCCTAACACTAAACCTAACCCTAATACCTACCCTTACCCTAACCCTAAACCTAACCCTAAACCTTATCCTAACCCTAACCCTAACCCTTAAACTAACCCAAACACTAACCCTAACTCCTAACCCTACCCATTACCCTAACCCTAACCCAAACTCTTACCCTTACACTAACCCTAATCCTAACTCTAACCGTAACCCTAAACCTAAACCTAACCCTCACACTAACCCTAACCCTAACCCTTGCTCTAAACTTAACCCTAACCTCAAACCTAACCCAACCTTTAACCCTATTCCTTACCCTTACCCTTATCCTATCCCTAACCCTAACCCTAACCCTAACCCTTACCATTACCCTAACCCTAACCGTAAACCTAACCCTAACCCTAACACTTACCCTTACCCTAACCCAAACCCTAAACCTAACCCTAACCCTAACCATAACCATACCCCCTAACTCTAACCCTAACCCTTACCCTTACCCTACCCCTAACCAAAACCCTAACCTAAACCTAACCCTAACCCTAACCCTAACCCTAACTCTTATCCTTACCCTAACCGTAACCCTAAACCTGACAGTAACCCTAACCCCTAATCCTAACCGTAACACTAACCCTAACCCTAACCCTTACACTTAACCTAACCCTAAAGCTAACCTTAATGCTAACCCTAACCCTAACCCTATCCGTTACCCTAACCCTAACCCACCCTAATCCTTATCCTATCCCTAACCCTATCCCTAACCCTTACCCTTTTCCTAACCCTAACCCAAACCCTTACCCTTACCCTAACCGTAGCCCTAAACCTAACTCTAACTCTCACACTAACCCTACTTTTAACCCTAACCCTAACCGTAACCCTAACCCTAAAACTTATCCTTACCCTAACCCTAACCCTAACCCTAACCCTAACACCTAACCCTAAACGTAACCCTTACCCTAACCCTAACCCTAAACCTTACCGTTACCCTAACCCTAACCCCAAACCTAACCCTAACCCTAACTTTAACCCTAACCCTATCCTAACCCTAACACTTAACCTAACCCTAACTCTAATCCTAACCCTTACCCTTACCCCAACCCTAACCCTAACTCTAACCCTAACCCGAACACTAACCCTAACCCTAAACCTTACCCTAACCCTAACCCTAACCCTTACCCTAACCCTAATCCTAATCCTAACCCTAACCTTAACCGTAAACTTAACCCTAACCTTAAACCTATCCCTTATCCTTACCCTAACCCTAACCCTAACCCTAAACCTAACCCTAACTCCAAACCTAACACTTACCCTTACCCAACCTTAAATCTAACCCTAAACCTTACCCTTACCCTAACACTAACCTTAACCCTAACCTTAACCCTAACCCTTACCCTAACCCTAACCCTAACCCTTACCCTTACACTAACCTTAACAGTAACCTTAATCATAACCCTAACCCTAACCCTAAACATAAACCTTACACTTACACTAACCCTTACCCTAAACCTAACCCGAACCCTAACCCTATCCCTAATCCTAACTCTTATCCATACCCTAACCCTAACCCTAAACCTAACCCTAACCCTATACTCTAACCCTAACCATAACCCTAACAGCTAAACCCACCCCTAACCCTAACACTAACCCTAACTCTAACCCTTAATCCAACCCTAACCCTAACCCTAATCCTAACCTTTACCCTTACCCTAACCCTAAACCTAACTCTAACCCTAACCCTAACACTAACCCGAACCCTTACCCTTACCCTAACCCTAACCCTAACATTAACCTAACCCTTAGCCTAACCCAACCCCTAACCCTAAACCTAACCCTAACACTAACCCTAACCCTAAACTAACCCTAACCCTAACCCTAACCCTAAACCTAACCCTAATCCTAACCCTTACCCTAACCCTAACCCTAACCCTAACCCTAAAAGTAACCCTAAACCTAACCCTAACCTTTACCCTTACCCTAACCCTAACCCTAACCCTAACCTAACCCTAAATCTAACCCTAAACATAACCGCAACCCTAACCCTAACCCTAACCTTTACCCTAACCCTAACCCTAAACCTAACCCTTACACTTACCCTAACCCTAACCCTAAGCCTAACCATAACCATAACCCCTAACTCTAACCCTAACCCTAAACCTTACCCTTACCCTACCCCTAACCAAAATCCTAACCCTAACCCTAACCCTAACACTTACCCTTACCTTAACCCTAACCCTAACCTTAACCCCAACCTAAACCTAAACCTAACCCTAACCCTTACCCTAAACCTAACCCTAACCCTAACCCTAACACTTATGCTTACCCTAACCCTAACCCTAACATTAACCCTTACCCTAACCATAACCCTAACCCTAACACTTACCCTCACCCTAACCCTAACCCTAACCCCTACCCTAAAACTAACACTAACCGTAAACCTAACCGTAACCCTTACCCTAAACCTTACCCTTACCCTTATCTTAACCGTAACCCTAACCCTAAATTTTACCCTTACCCTAACGCTAACCCTAACCCTAAACCTAACCGTAACCCTAACACATACCCTTACCCTAACCCTAACCCTAACCCTAACCCTTACCCTACCCTAACCCTAAACCTAACCCTAATCCTTACCCTTACCCTCACCCTAACCCTAACCTTAGCCCTAACCCTAACCCTAACCCTAAACATAACCCTAAACCTAAACCTAACCCTTAACCTTACCCTAACCCTAACCCTAACCTTAACCATAACGCTAACCCTAACCCTAACCCTAACTCTTACCCTTACACTAACCCTAACCCTAACCCTAACCCTAACCCCTAACACTAACCGTAACACTAACCCTAACCCAAACCCTTACACTTACCCTAACCCTAACTCTAACCTTAATGCTAACCCTAACCCTAACCCTAACCGTTCCCCTAACCCTAACAGTAACCCTTATCCTAACCTAACCCTAACCATAACCCTTACCCTTTCCCGAAACCTAACCCTACAACTAACCCTTACGCTTACCCTAACCCTAACCCTAAACCTAACCCTAACCCTAACCCTAACCCTAACCTTAACCCTAACCCTAACCGTAACCCTAACCTTAACCCTTATCCTTACCCTAACCCTAAACCTAAAACTTACCCTAACCCTAACCCTAACCCTTACCCTTACCCTAACCCTAACCCTAAACCTAACCCTAACCCTAACACCTAACCCTACCCCTACACCTAACCCTAACCCTACCCCTAACCCTTAACCTAACCCTAACCCTAACCCTAACCCTTACCCTTACCCTAAACCTAAACCTAATTTTAACCCTAACCGTAACACTAACCCTAACCCTAACCCTTACCCTAACCCTAACCCTAACCCTTACCCTAACCCTAACCCTAATCCTAACCCTCACCTTAACCCTAACCCTAACCCTAACCCTAACCCTAACCCTAAAGCCAACCCTAACCCTAACCCTAACCCTAACCTAACTGTAACCCTAACCCTAACCTAACCCTAACCCTAATCCTTACCCTAACCCTAACCCTAACCCTAACCCTTACCTAACCCTAACCCTAAACTTAACCCTATCCCTTACCACTACCCTAACCCTAGCCCTAACTCTAACCCTTACCCTAACCCTAACCCTAACACTAACCCTAACCCTAACCTAACCCTAACCCTTACCCTTACCCTAACACTAACCCTAACCTTAACCATAACCCTAACCCTAACCCTAACCCTTATCCTTACCCTAACGCTAACCCTAACCCTAAACTTAACCCTATCCCTTAGCCTTACCCTAACCCTAGCCCTAACCCTAACCCTTACCTTAACCCTAACCCTAACCCTAACCATTACCCTTGCCCTAACCCTAACCCTAACTTTAACAATAACCCTAACCCTAACCCTAACCCTAATCCTTACCCTAACCCTAACCCTAACCCTAACCCTTATCTAAACCTAACCCTAACCCTAAACTTAACCCTATCCCTTACCCTTACCATAACCCTATCCCTAATCCTAACCTTAACAATAACCCTAAACCTAAGCCTAACTCTTATCCTTACCCTAACCCTAAACCTAAACCTAACCCTAACCCCTAACCCTAAGTATAACAGAAACCCTTACCCTAACCCTTACACTTACCCTAACCCTAACAGTAACCTTAATGCTAACCCTAAACCTAACCCTAACCGTTACACTAACCCTAACCCTAAACCTAACCCTTATCCTAACCCTAACCCTAACCCTAACCCTTATCCTTCCCCGAATCCTAACCCTAAACCTAACCCTTACCCTTACCCAAACCCTAACCCTAAACTAAGCTTAACCCTAAACCTAACCTTAACCCTAAACCTAACTGTAACCCTAACCCTACCCCTTATACTTACCCTAACCCTAACCCTAAACCTAACCCTAACACTAACCCTAACCTTTACCCTTACCCTAACCCTAACCCTAAACCTAACCCTAACCCTAACCCTAACACCTAAACCTACCCCTAACCCTAACCCTAACACTCACTCTAACCCTTAACCTAATCCTAACCCTAACCCTTACCCTAACCCTTAACTTAACTCTAACCCTAACCCTAACACTAACCCTAATACTAAGCCTTACCCTAACTCTGACCCTAACCCTTACCCTAACCTTAACCCTAACCCTAACCCTAAACTTAACCCTAACCCTAACCCTAACTTTAAACCTAACTCTTATCCTTACCCTAACTCTTACCCTAAATCTAACCATAACCCTAAACCTAACACTAACCTTAACCATAACCCTAAACCTAAACCTAACCCTTACCCTTACCCTAACCCTAACACTAAACCTAACCCGAACCCTAACCCTATCAATAACCCTAACCCTAAATTTAATGCTAAACCTAACCTTAACCCTAACCGTTACCCTAACCCTAACCCTAACCCTAAACCTTACGCTAACCCTAACCCTAACCCTAACCCTTACCCTTTCCCTAACCCTAACCCTAACCCTAACCTAACCCTAACCCTAACCCTAAACCTAACCCTAATTCTAACCCTTACCCTGACCCTAACCCTAATCCTAACCCTAACCCATACCCTAACCTAAACCTAAACCTAACCCTAATCCTTACCCTTACCCTCACCCTAACCCTAACCTTAACCCTAACTCTAACCCTAACCCTAAACCTAACCCTAACCCTAAACCTAACCCTTACCCTTACCCTAACCCTGAACCTAACCCTAACCCTTACCTTTACCCTAACCCTAACCCTAACCCTAACACTAACCCTAACCTTAAACCTAACCCTTACACTTACCATAACCCTATCCCTAACCCTTACCCTAACCCTAACCCTAACCCTTACCCTTTCCCTAACCCTAACCTTAAACTTAACCATAACCCTAAACCTAAACCTAACCCTTACCCTTAAACTAACCCTAACCCTAAATCTAACCCGAACCCTAACCCTATTCCTAACCCTAACTCTTATCCTTAACCTAACCCTAACCCTAAACCTAACCCTAACACTAACTTTAACCCCTAACCCTAAACGTATCCCTAACCCTAACCCTAACCCTTACCCTTAACCTAACGCTAACCCTAAACTTAATGCTAACCCTAACCCTAACCCTAACCCTTACCCTAAACCTAACCCTAATCCTTACCCTAATCCTCACCCTAACCCTAACCCTTACCCTTTCCCTAACTCTAACACTAACCCTTACCCTTACCCTAAGCATAATCCTAACCCTAACCATAACCCGTAACTCTAACCCGAACCGTAAACCTTACCCTTAACCTACCCCTAACCAAAACCCTAACCCTAACACTAACCCTAACTCTAACCCTAACCCTAACCCTTATCGTTACCCTAACCCTAACCCTAACCTTAACCCCAACCTAAACCTAACCCTATCCCTAACCCTTACCCTAACACTTACCCTAACCCTAACCCTAACCCTAACACATACCTTACCCTAACGCTAACCCTAACACTAACCCTTACCCTAACACTAACCCTAACCCCTACCCTAACACTAACCCTAAACCTAACCCTAACCTTAACCCTCACCCTAACCCTAACCCTTACACTAAACTTAACCCTAACCTCAAACTTAACCATAACTCTAACCCTAACCCTAACCCTTATCCTTACCCTAATCCTAACCCTAACCCTAACCCTTACACTTACCCTAACCCTTATCCTAACCTAACCCTAACCCTAAACCTAACCCTAACACTAACCCTAACCTTTACCCTTACCCTAACCCTAACCCTAAACCTAACCCTAACCCTAACCCTAACACCTAAACCTACCCCTAACCCTTACCCTAACACTCACTCTAACCCTTAACCTAATCCTAACCCTAACCCTTACCCTAACCCTTAACTTAACTCTAACCCTAACCCTAACACTAACCCTAATACTAAGCCTTACCCTAACTCTGACCCTAACCCCTACCCTAACCTTAACCCTAACCCTAACCCTAAACTTAACCCTAACCCTAACCCTAACTTTAAACCTAACTCTTATCCTTACCCTAACTCTAACCCTAAATCTAACCATAACCCTAAACCTAACACTAACCTTAACCATAACCCTAAACCTAAACCTAACCCTTACCCTTACCCTAACCCTAACACTAAACCTAACCCGAACCCTAACCCTATCAATAACCCTAACCCTAAATTTAATGCTAAACCTAACCTTAACCCTAACCGTTACCCTAACCCTAACCCTAACCCTAAACCTTACGCTAACCCTAAACCTAACCCTAACCCTTACCCTTTCCCTAACCCTAACCCTAACCCTAACCTAACCCTAACCCTAACCCTAAACCTAACCCTAATTCTAACCCTTACCCTGACCCTAACGCTAACCCTAACCCTAACCGTAACCTTAATGCTAACCCTAACCTTAACCCTAACGGTTACCCTAACCCTAACCCTAACCCTAAACCTAACACTCTCCTGAAACATAAACATAACCCCTAACTCTAACCCTAACCCTAACCCTTAACCTTACCCTAAACCTAACCCTAAACCTAACACTATCCCGAAACATAAACATAACCCCTAACCCTAAAACTTACCGTTACCCTACCCCTAACCAAAACCCTAACCCTAACACTAACCCTAACCCTAACCCTAACACTTACACTTACCCTAACCCTAAACCTAACCTTAACCCTAACCCTAACCATTACCCTAACCCTAACCCTAATCCTAACCCTAACCCATACCCTAACCTAAACCTAAACCTAACCCTAATCCTTACCCTTAACCTCACCCTAACCCTAACCTTAACCCTAACTCTAACCCTAATCCTAAACCTAACCCTAACCCTAAACCTAACCCTTACCCTTACCCTAACCCTAAACCTAACCCTAACCCTTACCTTTACCCTAACCCTAACCCTAACCCTAACACTAACCCTAACCTTAAACCTAACCCTTACACTTAACATAACCCTATCCCTAACCCTAACACTAACCCTAATCCTAACCCTTACTCTTTCCCTAACCCTAACCTTAACCTTAACCATAACCCTAAACCTAAACCTAACCCTTACCCTTAAACTAACCCTAACCCTAAATCTAACCCGAACCCTAACCCTATTCCTAACCCTAACTCTTATCCTTAACCTAACCCTAACCCTAAACATAACCCTAACACTAACTTTAACCCCTAACCCTAAACGTATCCCTAACCCTAACCCTAACCCTAACCCTTACCCTTAACCTAACGCTAACCCTAAACTTAATGCTAACCCTAACCCTAACCCTAACCCTTACCCTAAACCTAACCCTAATCCTTACCCTAACCCTAACCCTAACCCTAACCCTTACCCTTTCCCTAACTCTAACACTAACCCTTACCCTTACCCTAAGCATAATCCTAACCCTAACCATAACCCGTAACTCTAACCCGAACCGTAAACCTTACCCTTAACCTACCCCTAACCAAAACCCTAACCCTAACACTAACCCTAACTCTAACCCTAACCCTAACCCTTATCGTTACCCTAACCCTAACCCTAACCTTAACCCCAACCTAAACCTAACCCTATCCCTAACCCTTACCCTAACACTTACCCTAACCCTAACCCTAACCCTAACCCTAACACTTACCTTACCCTAACGCTAACCCTAACACTAACCCTTACCCTAACACTAACCCTAACCCCTACCCTAACACTAACCCTAAACCTAACCCTAACCTTAACCCTCACCCTAACCCTAACCCTTACTCTAAACTTAACCCTAACCTCAAACTTAACCATAACTCTAACCCTAACCCTAACCCTTATCCTTACCCTAATCCTAACCCTAACCCTAACCCTTACACTTACCCTAACCCTAATCCTAACCTAACCCTAACCCTAAACATAACCCTTACCCTTACCCTAAACCTAACCCTAACCCTAACCATAACCATAACCCATAACTCTAACCCTAACCCTAAACCTTACCCTTACCCTACCCCTAACCAAAACCCTAACCCTAAACCTAACCCTAACACTTACCCTTACCTTAACCCTAACCCTAACCTTAACCCCAACCTTAACCTAAACCTAACCCTAACCCTTACCCTAAGACTTACCCTAAACCTAACCCTCACCCTAACCCTAACACTTATGCTTACCCTAACCCTAAACCTAACATTAACCCTTACCTTAACCATAACCCTAACCCTAACACTTACCCTCACCCTAACCCTAACCCTAACCCCTACCCTAAAACTAACACTAACCGTAAACCTAACCGTAACCCTTACCCTAAACCTTACCCTTACCCTTATCTTAACCGTAACCCTAACCCTAAATTTTACCCTTACCCTAACGCTAACCCTAACCCTAAACCTAACCGTAACCCTAACACATACCCTTACCCTAACCCTAACCCTAACCCTAACCCTTACCCTACCCTAACCCTAAACCTAACCCTAATCCTTACCCTTACCCTCACCCTAACCCTAACCTTAGCCCTAACCCTAACC
>JANJXV010000104.1:1785000-1790000 GCA_024803745.1 Megascapheus bottae | reverse complement strand
CCCTAACCTTAACCCTAACCCTAACCGTAACCCTAACCTTAACCCTTATCCTTACCCTAACCCTAAACCTAAAACTTACCCTTACCCTAACCCTAACCCTTACCCTTACCCTAACCCTAACCCTAAACCTAACCCTAACCCTAACACCTAACCCTACCCCTACACCTAACCCTAACCCTACCCCTAACCCTTAACCTAACCCTAACCCTAACCCTTACCCTTACCCTTACCCTAAACCTAAACCTAATTTTAACCCTAACCGTAACACTAACCCTAACCCTAACCCTTACCCTAACCCTAACCCTAACCCTTACCCTAACCCTAACCCTAATCCTAACCCTCACCTTAACCCTAACCCTAACCCTAACCCTAACCCTAAAGCCAACCCTAACCCTAACCCTAACCCTAACCTAACCCTAACCCTAACCCTAAACTAACCCTAACCCTAATCCTTACCCTAACCCTAACCCTAACCCTAACCCTTACCTAACCCTATCCCTAAACTTAACCCTATCCCTTACCACTACCCTAACCCTAGCCCTAACTCTAACCCTTACCCTAACCCTAACCCTAACACTAACCCTAACCCTAACCTAACCCTAACCCTTACACTTACCCTAACACTAATCCTAACCTTAACCATAACCCTAACCCTAACCCTAACCCTAAACCTTATCCTTACCCTAACCCTAACCCTAACCCTAAACCAACCCCTAACCCTTTCCTAACCGTAACCCTATCCCTAAACTTAACCCTATCCCTTACCCTTACCATAACCCTATCCCTAACCCTAACCTTAACCATAACCCTAACCCTAAGCCTAACTCTTATCCTTACCCTAACCCTAAACCTAACCCTAACCCTAACCCCTAACCCTAAGTATAACACAAACCCTAACCCTAACCCTTACACTTACCCTAACCCTAACCCTAGCCTTAATGCTAACCCTAAACCTAACCCTAACCGTTACCCTAACCCTAACCCAAACCTAACCCTTATCCTAACCCTAACCCTAACCCTAACCCATATCCTTCCCCGAATCCTAACCCTAAACCTAACCCTTACCCTTACCCAAACCCTAACCCTAAACTAAGCTTAACCCTAAACCTAACCTTAACCCTAAACCTAACTGTAACCCTAACCCTACCCCTTATACTTACCCTAACCCTAACCCTAAACCTAACCCTAACACTAACCCTAACCTTTACCCTTACCCTAACCCTAACCCTAAACCTAACCCTAACCCTAACCCTAACACCTAAACCTACCCCTAATCCTAACCCTAACACTCACTCTAACCCTTAACCTAATCCTAACCCTAACCCTTACCCTAACCCTTAACTTAACTCTAAACCTAACCCTAACACTAACCCTAATACTAAGCCTTACCCTAACTCTGACCCTAACCCTTACCCTAACCTTAACCCTAACCCTAACCCTAAATTTAACCCTAACCCTAACCCTAACTTTAAACCTAACCCTTATCCTTACCCTGACCCTAACCCTAAATCTAACCATAACCCTAAACCTAACACTAACCTTAACCATAACCCTAAACCTAAACCTAACCCTTACCCTTACCCTAACCCTAACACTAAACCTAACCCGAACCCTAACCCTATCAATAACCCTAACCCTAAATTTAATGCTAAACCTAACCTTAACCCTAACCGTTACCCTAACCCTAACCCTAACCCTAACCCTAAACCTTACCCTAACCCTAACCCTAACCCTAACTCTTACCCTTTCCCTAACCCTAACCCTAACCCTAACCTAACCCTAACCCTAACCCTAAACCTAACCCTAATTCTAACCCTTACCCTGACCCTAACGCTAACCCTAACCCTAACCGTAACCTTAATGCTAACCCTAACCTTAACACTAACGGTTACCCTAACCCTAACCCTAACCCTAAACCTAACACTATCCTGAAACATAAACATAACCCCTAACTCTAACCCTAACCCTAAAACTTACCGTTACCCTACCCCTAACCAAAACCCTAACCCTAACACTAACCCTAACCCTAACCCTAACACTTACCCTTACCCTAACCCTAAACCTAACCCTAACCCTAACCCTAACCCTAACCCTAACCTTTACCCTAAGCCTAACCCTAATCCTAACCCTAACCCATACCCTAACCTAAACCTAAACCTAACCCTAATCCTTACCCTTACCCTCACCCTAAACCTAAACTTAACCCTAACTCTAACCCTAACCCTAACCCTAACCCTAACCCTAACCCTAACCCTAACCCTAACCCTTACCCTAACACTTACCCTAAACCTAACCCTCACTCTAACCCTAACACTTATGCTTACCCTAACCCTAACCCTAACATTAACCCTTACCCTAACCATAACCCTAACCCTAACACTTACCCTCACCCTAACCCTAACCCTAACCCCTACCCTAAAACTAACACTAACCGTAAACCTAACCGTAACCCTTACCCTAAACCTAACCCTTACCCTTATCTTAACCGTAACCCTAACACTAAATTTTACCCTTACCCTAACGCTAACCCTAACCCTAAACCTAACCGTAACCCTAACACATACCCTTACCCTAACCCTAACCCTAACCCTAATCCTTACCCTACCCTAACCCTAAACCTAACCCTAATCCTTACCCTTACCCTCACCCTAACCCTAACCTTAGCCCTAACCCTAACCCTAAACCTAAACATAACCCTAAACCTAAACCTAACCCTTAACCTTACCCTAACCCTAACCCTAACCTTAACCATAACGCTAACCCTAAACCTAACCCTAACTCTTACCCTTACACTAACCCTAACCCTAACCCTAACCCTAACCCTAACCCCTAACACTAACCGTAACACTAACCCTAACCCAAACCATTACACTTACCCTAACCCTAACCCTAACCTTAATGCTAACCCTAACCCTAACCCTAACCGTTCCCCTAACCCTAACAGTAACCCTTATCCTAACCTAACCCTAACCATAACCCTTACCCTTTCCCGAAACCTAACCCTACAACTAACCCTTACCCTTACCCTAACCCTAAACCTAAACCTAACCCTAACCCTAACCCTAACCCTAACCTTAACCCTAACCCTAACCGTAACCCTAACCTTAACCCTTATCCTTACCCTAACCCTAAACCTAAAACTTACCCTTACCCTAACCCTAACCCTTACCCTTACCCTAACCCTAACCCTAAACCTAACCCTAACCCTAACACCTAACCCTACCCCTACACCTAACCCTAACCCTACCCCTAACCCTTAACCTAACCCTAACCCTAACCCTTACCCTTACCCTTACCCTAAACCTAAACCTAATTTTAACCCTAACCGTAACACTAACCCTAACCCTAACCCTTACCCTAACCCTAACCCTAACCCTTACCCTAACCCTAACCCTAATCCTAACCCTCACCTTAACCCTAACCCTAACCCTAACCCTAACCCTAAAGCCAACCCTAACCCTAACCCTAACCCTAACCTAACCCTAACCCTAACCCTAAACTAACCCTAACCCTAATCCTTACCCTAACCCTAACCCTAACCCTAACCCTTACCTAACCCTATCCCTAAACTTAACCCTATCCCTTACCACTACCCTAACCCTAGCCCTAACTCTAACCCTTACCCTAACCCTAACCCTAACACTAACCCTAACCCTAACCTAACCCTAACCCTTACACTTACCCTAACACTAATCCTAACCTTAACCATAACCCTAACCCTAACCCTAACCCTAAACCTTATCCTTACCCTAACCCTAACCCTAACCCTAAACCAACCCCTAACCCTTTCCTAACCGTAACCCTATCCCTAAACTTAACCCTATCCCTTACCCTTACCATAACCCTATCCCTAACCCTAACCTTAACCATAACCCTAACCCTAAGCCTAACTCTTATCCTTACCCTAACCCTAAACCTAACCCTAACCCTAACCCCTAACCCTAAGTATAACACAAACCCTAACCCTAACCCTTACACTTACCCTAACCCTAACCCTAGCCTTAATGCTAACCCTAAACCTAACCCTAACCGTTACCCTAACCCTAACCCAAACCTAACCCTTATCCTAACCCTAACCCTAACCCTAACCCATATCCTTCCCCGAATCCTAACCCTAAACCTAACCCTTACCCTTACCCAAACCCTAACCCTAAACTAAGCTTAACCCTAAACCTAACCTTAACCCTAAACCTAACTGTAACCCTAACCCTACCCCTTATACTTACCCTAACCCTAACCCTAAACCTAACCCTAACACTAACCCTAACCTTTACCCTTACCCTAACCCTAACCCTAAACCTAACCCTAACCCTAACCCTAACACCTAAACCTACCCCTAATCCTAACCCTAACACTCACTCTAACCCTTAACCTAATCCTAACCCTAACCCTTACCCTAACCCTTAACTTAACTCTAAACCTAACCCTAACACTAACCCTAATACTAAGCCTTACCCTAACTCTGACCCTAACCCTTACCCTAACCTTAACCCTAACCCTAACCCTAAACTTAACCCTAACCCTAACCCTAACTTTAAACCTAACCCTTATCCTTACCCTGACCCTAACCCTAAATCTAACCATAACCCTAAACCTAACACTAACCTTAACCATAACCCTAAACCTAAACCTAACCCTTACCCTTACCCTAACCCTAACACTAAACCTAACCCGAACCCTAACCCTATCAATAACCCTAACCCTAAATTTAATGCTAAACCTAACCTTAACCCTAACCGTTACCCTAACCCTAACCCTAACCCTAACCCTAAACCTTACCCTAACCCTAACCCTAACCCTAACTCTTACCCTTTCCCTAACCCTAACCCTAACCCTAACCTAACCCTAACCCTAACCCTAAACCTAACCCTAATTCTAACCCTTACCCTGACCCTAACGCTAACCCTAACCCTAACCGTAACCTTAATGCTAACCCTAACCTTAACACTAACGGTTACCCTAACCCTAACCCTAACCCTAAACCTAACACTATCCTGAAA
>JANJXV010000104.1:1772500-1782500 GCA_024803745.1 Megascapheus bottae | reverse complement strand
CCCTAACCTTAACCATAACCTTTACCCTTACCCTAACCCTATCCCTAACCCTTACCCTAACCCTAACCATAACCCTAACCCTTACCCTTTCCCTAAACCTAACCTTAACCTTAACCATAACCCTAACCCTAAACCTAACCCTTACCCTTAAACTAAGCCTAACCCTAAACCTAACCCGAGTCCTAAACCTATTCCTAAAGCTAACTCTTATCCTTACCCTAACCCTAACACTAAACCTAACCATAACCCTCACCCTAACCCTAACCCTTCCTCTAAACCTAACCCTAACCTCTAACTTAACCCTAACTCTTACCCTAACCCTAACCCTTACCCTTACCCTAACCCTAACCCTAACCCTTACACCTACCCTAACCCTAACCCTAAACCTAACCCTAACCCCAACCCTTACCCTTACTCTAAAAATAACCCTAAACCTAACACTATCCCGAACCATAACCACAACCCGTAACTCTAACCATTACCCTAAACCTTACATTTACCCTAACCCTAACCAAAACCCTAACCCTAACACTAACCCTAACCCTAACCCTAACCCTAAACCTTACCCTTACCCAAACCCTAACCCTAACCTTAACCCCAACCTAAACCTAACCCTATCCCTAACCCTTTCCCTAACACTTACCCTAACCCTAACCCTAACCCTAACACTTACCCTTACCCTAACCCTAACCCTAACTCTAACCCTTACCCTAACCCTAACCCTAACCCCTACCCTAACTCTAACCCTAAACCTAACCCTAACCCTAACCCTAAACCTAACCCTAACCCTAACTCTAACCCCTAACCCTTATCTTTACCCTAACCCTAAACCTAACTCTAACCCTAACGCTAACACTTACCTTAACCCTAAACCTTACCCTAACCCTAACCCTAATCCTTACCCTAACCCTAACCCTAAACTTATCCCTAACCCTAAACCTAACCCAAACCTTAACCCTAACCCTAACCCTAACCCTAACTTAAACCTAACCCTAACCGTAAACCTAGCCCTTACTCTAACCCTAAACCTAAACCTAACCCTAACCCTAACCCTAACCTTAACCCTAACCCTAACCCTAACCCTAACTTAAACCTAACCCTAACCGTAAACCTAGCCCTAACCCAAACCCTTATCCTTACCCTAACCCTAACCTTAACCCTAACCGTAACACTAACCCGAAGCCTAACCCTATCCCTAACCCTAAGCCTTATCCTTTCCCTAACCTTAACCCTAAACCTAACCCTAACCCTAACCCTCACCCTAACCCTTACTCCAAACTTAATCCTAACCTCAAACTTAACCCTAACTCTTACCCTAACCGTAATCCTTACCCTTACCCTAACCCTAACCCTAAACCTTACACTTACCCTAATCATAACCCTAACCCTTACCCTACCCTAACCATAACCCTAACACTAACCTAACCCTAACCCTAACCCTAAACCTAACCCTAACCATAACCCTAAACCTAACCCTAACCCTAACCCTTACCCTTACCCTAACCCTAACCCTAACCCTAACCCTTACACTAACCTAACGCTAACCCTAACCTTAATGCTAAACCTAACCCTAACCCTTATCCTAACCCTAACCCTAACCCTAATCCTTACCCTAACTCTAACCATAACCCTAACCCTTACCCTTTCCCTAACTCTACCCCTAACCCTTACCCTTACCCTAATCCTAACCCTAACCCTAACCCTAACACTTACCCTAACCCTAACCCTAACCCTTACCCTTACCCTAACAGTAAACCTAAACTTAACCCCAACCCTAAACCTTTCCCTAACCCTAACAATTACCCCAGCCCTAACCCTAACACTAAACCTAACCCTAATACCTACCCTTACCCTAACCCTAAACCTAACCCTAAACCTTATCCTAACCCTAACCTTAACCCTTAAACTAACCCTAACACTAACCCTAACTCCTAACCCTAACCATTACCTTAACCCTAACCCAAACCCTTGCCCTTACACTAACCCTAATCCTAACTCTAACCCTAACCTTAAACCTAAACCTAACACTCACACTAACCCTAACCCTAACCCTTGCTCTAAACTTAACCCTAACCTCAAACCTAACCCAACCTCTAACCCTATCCCTTACCCTTACCCTTATCCTATCCCTAACCCTAACCCTAACCCTAACCCTTACCATTACCCTAACCCTAACCTTAAACCTAACCCTAACCCTAACACTTATCCTTACCCTAACCCAAACCCTAAACCTAACCCTAACCCTAACCATAACCATACCCCCTAACTCTAACCCTAACCTTAACCCTTAACCTTACCCTACCCCTAACCAAAACCCTAACTTAAACCAACCCTATCCCTAACCCTAACTCTAACTCTTATCCTTACCCTAACCGTAACCCTAAACCTAACAGTAACCCTAACCCCTAATCCTATCCGTTACCCTAACCCTAACCCACCCTAATCCTTATCCTCTCCCTAACCCTATCCCTAACACTTACCCTTTTCCTAACCCTAACCCAAACCCTAATGCTTACCCTAATCGTAGCCCTAAACCTAACTCTAACTCTAACCCTAACCCTACTTTTAACCCTAACCCTAACCTTAACCGTAACCCTAAACCTTATCCTTACCCTAACCCTAACCCTAAACCTAACCCAAACCCTAGCCCTAACAATTACCCTTACCCTAACCCTAACTCTAACCTTAACCCTTACCCTAACCTTAAACCTAACCCTAACACCTAACCCTACCCTAACCCTAACCCTTAACCTAACCATAACCCTAACCCTAATCCTAACCCTTACCCTTACCCTAACCCTAAACCTAACTCTAAACCTAACCCTAACACTAACCCTAACCCTTACTCTTACCTAACCCTAACCCTAACCCTAACCATTACCCTAACCCTAACCCTAACCCTAACCCTAAACCTAAACGTAACCCTTACCCTTACCCTAACCCTAACCCTAATCCTAACCTTAACCCTAACCCTTACCCTAACCCTAACCCTAACCCTGAACCTCACCCTAACACTAACCCTAACCCTAACATTAACCCTTACGCTAACCATAACCCTAACCCTAACACTTACCCTCACCCTAACCCTAACCCTAACCCTAACCCTAACCCTTACCCTAACCCTAACCATAACCCTTACCCTAACCCTAACCGTGATCCTAATCCTAACCCTAACCTTTACCCTTACCATAACCCTAACCCTAACCTAACCCTAACCCTAACTGTAACCCTAACCCTAACCCTAACCTTTACCCTAACCCTAACCCTAACCCTAAACCTTCCCTTACACTTACCCTAACCGTAACCCCAACCTTAACTCTAACCCTAAACCTAACCGTAACTTGAACGCTAACCCTTACCCTTACACAAAACCTAACCCTAACCCTAACCCTTGCCCTTTCGCAAACGCTAACCCTAACACTAACCCTAACCTTAACAGATACCCTTAACCTAACCCTAAACCTAACCCGAAACGTAACACTAAACCTAACCCTAAACCAAACACTAACCTTAAACCTAACTCTTACACTTACCCTAAACCTAACCCTAACCCTAACCCTAACCCTAACCCTAACCCTAACCCTTAAAATAACCCTAACCCTAACCCTAACCCTAACTCTAAACCTAACCCTAACCCTTACCCTCACCCTAACCCTAACCCTAACCCTTACCCTAACCTAACGCTAACACTAACCTTAATGCTAACCCTAACCCTAAACCTTACCCTAACCCTAACCCTAACCCTAATCCTTACCCTAACCCTAACCTTAACCCTAACCCTTACCCTTTACCTAACTCTAACCCTAACACTTACCCTTACCCTAATCCTAACCCTAACCCTAAACCTAACACTTACCCTAACCCTAACCTTAATCCTAACCCTTACCCTTACCCTAACAGTAAACCTATCCTTAACCCCAACCCTACACCTAACCCTAACCCTAACCGTAACCCTAACAATTACCCCAGCCCTAACCCTAAAACTAAACCTAACCCTAATACCTACCCTTACCCTAACCCTAAACCTAAACCTAACCCTTATCCTAACCCTAACCCTAACCCTTAAACTAACCCTAACACTAACCCTAACCCCTAACCCTAACCATTACCCTAACCCTAACCCAAACCCTTACCCTTACACTAACCCTAATCCTAACTCTAACCCTAACCCTAAACCTAAACCTAACCCTCACCCTAACCCTAACCCTAACCCTAACCCTTACTCTAAACTTAACCCTAAACTCAAACCTAACCCAACCTCTAACCCTAACCCTAACCCTTACCCTTACCCTATCCCTAACCCTAACCCTAACCCTTACCCTTACCCTAACCCTAACCGTAAACCTAACCCTAACTCTAACACTAACACTTACCCTTACCCTAAACCAAACCCTAACCCTAACCATAACCATAACCCCTAACTCTAACCCTAACCCTAACCCTTACCCTTACCCTACCCCTAACCAAAACCCTAACCTAAACCTAAACCTAACACTAACCCTAACCCATAATCCTAATCCTAAACCTAACACTAAACCTAACACTTACACTTACCCTAACCCTAAACTTAACCTTAATGCTAACCCTAATCCTAACCCTATCCGTTACCCTTACCCTAACCCTAACCCTAAACCTAACTCTAACTCTAACCCTAACCCTACCTTTAACGCTAACCCTAACCCTAACCCTAACCCTAAACCTAACCCAAACCCTAGCCCTAACACATACCCTTACCCTAACCCTAACCCTAACCCTAACCCTTACCCTAACCTTAAACCTAACCCTAACACCTAACACTAACCCTAACCCTAACCCTTAACCTAACCATAACCCTAACCCTAATCCTAACCCTTACCCTTACCCTAACCCTAAACCTAACTCTAACCCTAACCCTAACACTAACCCTAACCCTTACTCTTACCTAACCCTAACCCTAACCCTAACCCTAACCCTAACCCTAAACCTAACCCTAACCCTAACCCTAACCCTAACCTAACCCTAACAATAACCCTAAACCTAGCCCTAACCATAACCCTTACCCTTACCCTAACCCTAACCCTAACCCTCACCAACACTCTAACCCTAACTCTAACCCTAACCCTTACCCTTTCCCTAACCCTAACCGTAACCCTAACCCGAACCCTAACCCTATACCTAACCCTAACTCTTATCTTTCCTTAACCCTAAACCTAAACCTAACCCTATCCCTAACCTCTATCCCTAACCGTAAACCTAACCCTAACCCTTACCCTTACCCTAACCTAACCCTAAACCTAACCTTAATGCTAACCCTAACCCTAACCCTAACCGTTACCCTAGCCCTAATCCTAACCCTAATCCTTACCCTAACCCTAATCCTAACCCTAACTCTTACCCTTTCCCTAACCTTAAACCTAACCCTAACCCTAACCCTAACCCTAACCTTATCCTTAAACCTAACCCTTAAACTTACCCTAACCGTAACCCCAACCTTAACCCCAACCCTAAACCTAACCGTAACCCTAACGCTAACCCTTACCCTTACACAAAACCTAACCCTAACCCTAACCCTTGCCCTTATGCAAACGCTAACCCTAACCGTAACCCTTACCCTAACACATACCCTTAACCTAACCCTAAACCTAACCCGAAACGTAACCCTAAACCTAACCCTAACCCTAACACTAACATTAACCCTAACACGTAGCCTTACCCTAACCCTAACCCTAACCCTAACCCTAACCCTAAACCTAACCCTAACCCTAACCCTAACCCTATCCCTAACCCTTGCCCTTACCCAAACGCTAACTCTAACCCTAACCCTAAACCCTAACCCTAACCCAAACACATACCTTTACCCTAACCCTAACCCTAACCCTAACCCTTACCCTAACCCTAAACCTAACCCTAACCCGTACACTTACCCTAACCCTAACCCTAACATTAACCCCAACCCTAAACCTAATCCTCACCCTACCACTAACCCTTATCCTAACCCTAACACTAACCCTAATCCTTACCCTTACCCTAACCCTAACCCTAACCCTAACCCTTACCCTAACCCTAACCCTAATCCTAACCCTAACGCTTACCTTACCCTAACCCTAACCCTGACCCTAAACCTAACCCTAAACTTAACCCTAACCTTAACCATAACCCTTACCATTACCCTAACCCTAAACCTAACCCTAAACGTAACCCTAACCCTAACCCTAATCCTAACAGTTACCCTTACCGTAACCCTAACCCTAACCCTAACCCTAACCCTAACATTAACCCTAACCCTCACCTTTACCCTACCCTAACCCTAACCCTAAACATTACCCTAACCCTGCCCATAACCCTAAACCTAAGCCTTACCCTTGCCCTAACCCTAACCCTAACCATAACCCTAAACCTAACCCTAACCCTAACCCTATTCCTAAACCTAACTCTTATCCTTACCCTAATGCTAACCCTAAACCTAATCCTAACCCTAACCGCTAACCCTAACCGTAACCCTAACCTTAACCAAAACCCTAACTCTAACCCTAACCGTAACCCTTACCCTTACCCTAACCCTAACCCTAACCCGAACCTAGCCCTAACCCTAATTCTAAACCTAACCCTAAACCTAACCCTAACACTAACCCTAACCCGTACCCTAACCCTAACCCTAACCCTAACACTTAACCTAAACCTAACCCTAACCCCAACCCTAACCCTTACACTAACCCTAACTCTAACCCTAACCCTTACGCTAACCCTAACCACTAACCTTAACCCTTAACCTAACCCTAACCCTAAACTTAACCCTAACCCTTCCCTTACCCTAACCCTAAACCTCACCATAACCATAACCTTAACCCTACCCCTAACCCTAACCCCAACCTTTACCCTTACCCTAACCCTAACCCTAATCCTAACCCTTACCCTAACCCTAACCCAAACCCTAACCCTAACCCTACACCTAACCCTAACCCTAACCTTTACCCTTACCCTAACCCTAACCCTAACCTAACCCTAACTCTAACCCTAAACATAACCGTAACCCTAACCCTAACCGTTACCCTAACCCTAAACCTAACCCTAACCCTAACCCTTACACTTACCCAAACACTAAACCTCACCTTAATGCTAACCCTAATCCTAACCCTATCCGTTACCCTAACCCTAACCCTAACCCTAATCCTTATCCTAACCCTAACCCTAACCCTAACCCTTACCCTTTCCCTAACCCTAACCCTATTCCTAAACCTTACCCTTACCCTAACCGTAACCCTAAACCTAACTCTAACTGTAAACCTAACCCTACTTTTAACCCTAACCCTAACCTTAACCGTAACCCTAAACCTTATCCTTACCCTAACCCTAACCCTAAACCTAACCCAAACCCTAGCCCTAACAATTACCCTTACCCTAACCCTAACCCTAACCCTAACCCTTACCCTAACCTTAAACCTAACCCTAACACCTAACCCTAACCCTAACCCTAAACCTTAAGCTAACCATAACCCTAACCCTAATACTAACCCTTCCCCTTACTCTAAACCTAAACTCTAACCCTAACCCTAACACTAACCCTAACCCTTACTCTTACCTAACCCTAACCCTATCCATTACCCTAACCCTAACACTAACACTAACCCTAATCTTAAACCTAACCATTATCCTTACCCTAACCCTAACCCTAAACCTAACCATTACCCTTACCCTAACCCTAACCCTAACCCTAAACTTAACCCTAACCCTTACCCTAACCCTAAGCCTAACCTTAACAATAACCCTAACCCTACCCCTTACCCTTACCCTAACCCTAAACCTAACCCTAACCCTAAACCTAACCCTAACCTAACCCTAAACCTAGCCCTAAACATAACCCTTACCCTTACCCTAACCCTAACCCTAACCCTAACCAAAACTCTAACCCTAACTCTAACCCTAAGCCTTACCCTTTACCTAACCCTAACCGTAACCCTAACCCGAACCCTAACCCTATCCCTAACCCTAACTCTTATCCTTTCCTTAACCCTAAACCTAAACCTAACCCTAACCCTAACCTCTAACCCTAACCGTAAACCTAACCCTAAACCTTACCCTTACCCTAACCCTAACCCTAACCATAACCTTAATTCTAACCCTAACCCCAACCCTAACCTTTACCCTAGCACTAACCCTAACCCTAATCCTTACCCTAACCCTAATCCTAACCCTAACTCTTACCCTTTCCCTAACCCTAAACCTAACCCTAACCCTAACCCTAACCCTAACCATAACCCTAAACCTAACCCTAACCCTAACCCTAAAACTAACCCTAAACCTAAACCTACCCTAACCCTTACCCTTACCCTAACCCTAACCCTAACCCTTACCCTAAACCTAACCCTAAACCTAACCCTAACCCTAACCCTAACACTTACCCTAAAACTAACCCTAACCCTAACCCCTGCAGTAACCATAAACCTAACCTTAATGCTAACCATAACCCTAACCCTATCCGTTACCCTAACCCTAACCCTAACTCTAAACCTAACTTAATGCTAACCCTAACCCTAATCCTACACGTTACCTTAACCCTAACCCTAACCCTAACCCTAACCTTAATGCTAACCCTAACCCTAACCCTAAACGTTACCCTATCCCTAACCCTAACCCTAACCCTTATCCTAACCCTAACCCTAACCCTAACCCTTACCCTTATCCTAACCCTAACCCTAACCCTAACCCTAAACCTAACCCTAACCCCAAACCTAACACTTACCCTTACCCAACCCTAACCTAAACCTAACCCTTACCCTTACCCTAACCCTAATCGTAACCCTAACCTTAACCCAAACCCTTGCCCTCACCCTAACCCTAACCCTTACTCTTACCCTAACCCTAACCATAACCTTAACCATAACCCTAACCTAACCCTAAGCCTAACCCTTACACTTACACAAACCCTTACCCTAAACCTAACCCGAACCCTAACCCTATCCCTAATCCTAACTCTTATCCTTACCCTAACCCTAACCCTAAACCTAACCCTAACACTAACCTCTAACCCTAACCATAACCTTAATACCTAAACCCACCCCTAACCCTAACACTAACCCTAACTCTAACCGTTAACCTAACCCTAACCCTAACCCTAATCCTAACCTTTACCCTTACCCTAAACCTAAACCTAACTCTAAACCTAACCCTAACCTTACGCTAACCCTAACCCTAACCCTTACCCTAACCTTAACCATAACCCTAAACCTAACCCTAACCTTAATCCTTACCATAACCCTAACCTTAAATCTAACCCTAACCCTAAACCTAACCATAACACTAATCTTAACCATAACACTAACCCTAAACCTAACCCTTAATCTTACCCTAACCCTAACACTACACCTAACCTAAAACTAACCCTAACCCTAACGTTAAACCTAACCGTAACCCTTACCCTTACCCTAAACCTAACCCTAACCCTAACCTTAACCCTAACCCTTACCCTAACCCTAACCCTAACCCTAAACCTAACCCTAACCCTAACCCTAACCGTAACCTAACCCTAACCCTAACCATAACCATAACCCTAATCCTAACCCTTATCCTAACCCTAACCCAAACCCTAACCCTAACCCTAACCTAACCCTAACTCTAACCCTAAACATAACCGTAACCCTAACCCTAAACTTTACCCTAACCCTAACCCTAACCCTAACCCTTACACTTATCCTAACACTAAACCTCACCTTAATGCTAACCCTAATCCTAACCCTAACCGTTACCCTAACCCTAATATTAATCCTTCTCCTAACCCTAACCCTAACCCTAACCCTTACACTTTCCCTAACCCTAACCCTAACCCTAACCCTAACCCTGACCCTTACCCTAACCGTAACCCTAAACCTAACTCTAACTCTAACCCTAACCCTACCTTTAACCCTAACCCTAACCGTAACCCTAAATCTAAACCTTATCCTTACCCTAACCCTAACCCTAAACCTAACCCTAACCCTAACGCTAACCCTAACCCTTACCCTAACCCTAAACCTAACCCTAACCC
>JANJXV010000104.1:1745000-1765000 GCA_024803745.1 Megascapheus bottae | reverse complement strand
TAACCCTAACACTAACCCTAACTCTAACCCTAACCCTAACCCTTATCGTTACCCTAACATTAACCCTAACCTTAACCCCAACCTAAACCTAACCCTATCCCTAACCCTTACCCTAACACTAACCCTAACCCTAACCCTAACCCTAACCCTAACACTTACCTTACCCTAACACTAACCCTAACACTAACCCTTACCCTAACACTAACCCTAACCCCTACCCTAACACTAACCCTAAACCTAACCCTAACCTTAACCCTCACCCTAACCCTAACCCTTACTCTAAACTTAACCCTAAACTCAAACTTAACCATAACTCTAACCCTAACCCTAACCCTTATCCTTACCCTAATCCTAACCCTAACCCTACCCCTCACACTTACCCTAACCCCAATCCTAACCTAACCCTAACCCTAAACCTAACCCTTACCCTTACCCTAAACCTAACCCTAACCCTAACCATAACCATAACCCCTAACTCTAACCCTAACCCTAAACCTTACCCTTACCCTACCCCTAACCAAAACCCTAACCCTGACCCTAACCCTAACACTTACCCTTACCTTAACCCTAACCCTAACCTTAACCCCAACCTAAACCTAAACCTAACCCTAACCCTTACCCTAACACTTACCCTAAACCTAACCCTAACCCTAACCCTAACACTTATGCTTACCCTAACCCTAACCCTAACATTAACCCTTACCCTAACCATAACCCTAACCCTAACACTTACCCTCACCCTAACCCTAACCCTAACCCTAACCCCTACCCTAAAACTAACACTAACCGTAAACCTAACCGTAACCCTTATCCTAACCCTAACCCTAACCCTTAGCCTTATCTTAACCGTAACCCTAACCCTAAATTTTACCCTTACCCTAACGCTAACCCTAACCCTAAACCTAACCCTAACCCTAACACATACCCTTACCCTAACCCTAACCCTAACCGTAACCCTACATCTAACCCTAAACCAAACCCTAACCCTAACCCATATCCTTACCCTAACCCTAACCCTAACCCTTACCTTAACGTAACTCTAAACCTAACCATAACCCAGACCCTAATCCCAGCCCTAACCCTAACCCTTACCCTTACCCTACCCCTAAACCTAAACCTAACCCTAACCCTAACCCTAACCCTAACCATTACCCTAACCCTAACCCTAATCCTAACCCTAACCGTTACCCTACCCTAACCCTAAATCTAACCCTAATCCTTACCCTTACCCTCACCCTAACCCTAACCATAGACCTAACCCTAACCCTAACCCTAAACATAACCCTAACCCTAAACCTAACCCTTAACCTTACCCTAACCCTAACCCTAACCCTAACACTAACCATAACCTTAACCCTAACCCTTACCCTTACCATAACCCTATCCCTAAACCTTACCCTAACCCTAACCCTAATCCTAACTCTTACCCTTTCCCTAACCCTAACCTTAACCTTAACCATAACCCTAACCCTAAACCTAACCCTTACCCTTAAACTAACCCTAACCCTAAACCTAACCCGAGCCCTAACCCTATTCCTAAACCTAACTCTTATCCTTACCCTAACCCTAACCCTAAACCTAAGCCTAACCCTCACCCTAACCCTAACCCTTACTCTAAACTTAACCCTAACCTCAAACTTAACCCTAACTCTTACCCTAACCCTAACCCTTACCCTTACCATAACCCTAACCCTAACCATTACACTTACCCTAACCCTGACCCTAAACCTAACCCTAACCCTAACCCTTACCCTTACCCTAAAAATAACCCTAAACCTAACACTATCCCGAACCATAACCATAACCCGTAACTAACCCTTACCCTAAACTTTACATTTACCCTAACCCTAACCAAAACCCTAACCCTAACCCTAACCCTAACCCTTACCGTTACCCTAACCCTAACCCTAACCTTAACCCCAACCTAAACCTAACCTTATCCCTAACCCTATCCCTAACCCTTTCCCTAACACTTACCCTAACCCTAACCCTAACCCTAACCCTAACACTTACCCTTACCCTAACCCTAACCCTAACTCTAACCCTTACCCTAACCCTAACCCTAACCCCTACCCTAACTCTAACCCTAAACCTAACCCTAACCCTTACCCTAAACCTAACCCAAACCCTAACTCTAACCCCTAACCCTTATCTTTACCCTAACCCTAAACCTAACTCTAACCCTAACGCTAACACTTACCTTAACCCTAAACCTTACCCTAACCCTAACCCAAATCCTTACCCTAACCCTAACCCTAACCTTATCCCTAACCCTAAACCTAACCCAAACCTTACCCTTACTCTAACCCTAAACCTAAACCTAACCCTAACCCTAACCCTAACCTTAACCCTAACCCTAACCCTAACCCTAACTTAAACCTAACCCTAACCGTAAACCTAGCCCTAACCCAAACCCTTATCCTTACCCTAACCCTAACCTTAACCCTAACCGTAACACTAACCCGAAGCCTAACCCTATCCCTAACCCTAAGCCTTATCCTTTCCCTAACCTTAACCCTAAACCTAACCCTAACCCTAACCCTCACCCTAACCCTTACTCTAACCTTAATCCTAACCTCAAACTTAACCCTAACTCTTACCCTAACCGTAATCCTTACCCTTACCCTAACCCTAACCCTAAACCTTACACTTACCCTAATCATAACCCTAACCCTTACCCTACCCTAACCATAACCCTAACACTAACCTAACCCTAACCCTAAACCTAACCCTAACCATAACCCTAAACCTAACCCTAACCCTAACCCTTACCCTTACCCTAACCCTAACCCTAACCCTAACCCTTACACTAACCTAACGCTAACCCTAACCTTAATGCTAAACCTAACCCTAACCCTTATCCTAACCCTAACCCTAACCCTAATCCTTACCCTAACTCTAACCATAACCCTAACCCTTACCCTTTCCCTAACTCTACCCCTAACCCTTACCCTTACCCTAATCCTAACCCTAACCCTAACCCTAACACTTACCCTAACCCTAACCCTAACCCTTACCCTTACCCTAACAGTAAACCTAAACTTAACCCCAACCCTAAACCTTTCCCTAACCCTAACAATTACCCCAGCCCTAACCCTAACACTAAACCTAACCCTAATACCTACCCTTACCCTAACCCTAAACCTAACCCTAAACCTTATCCTAACCCTAACCTTAACCCTTAAACTAACCCTAACACTAACCCTAACTCCTAACCCTAACCATTACCTTAACCCTAACCCAAACCCTTGCCCTTACACTAACCCTAATCCTAACTCTAACCGTAACCCTAAACCTAAACCTAACCCTCACACTAACCCTAACCCTAACCCTTGCTCTAAACTTAACCCTAACCTCAAACCTAACACAACCTCTAACCCTATCCCTTACCCTTACCCTTATCCTATCCCTAACCCTAACCCTAACCCTAACCCTTACCATTACCCTAACCCTAACCTTAAACCTAACCCTAACCCTAACACTTATCCTTACCCTAACCCAAACCCTAAACCTAACCCTAACCCTAACCATAACCATACCCCCTAACTCTAACCCTAACCCTAACCCTTAACCTTACCCTACCCCTAACCAAAACCCTAACCTAAACCTAAGCCTATCCCTAACCCTAACTCTAACTCTTATCCTTACCCTAACCGTAACCCTAAACCTAACAGTAACCCTAACCCCTAATCCTATCCGTTACCCTAACCCTAACCCACCCTAATCCTTATCCTGTCCCTAACCCTATCCCTAACACTTACCCTTTTCCTAACCCTAACCCAAACCCTAACGCTTACCCTAATCGTAGCCCTAAACCTAACTCTAACTCTAACCCTAACCCTACTTTTAACCCTAACCCTAACCTTAACCGTAACCCTAAACCTTATCCTTACCCTAACCCTAACCCTAAACCTAACCCAAACCCTAGCCCTAACAATTACCCTTACCCTAACCCTAACCCTAACCCTAACCCTTACCCTAACCTTAAACCTAACCCTAACACCTAACCCTACCCTAACCCTAACCCTTAACCTAACCATAACCCTAACCCTAATCCTAACCCTTACCCTTACCCTAACCCTAAACCTAACTCTAAACCTAACCCTAACACTAACCCTAACCCTTACTCTTACCTAACCCTAACCATTACCCTAACCCTAACCCTAACCCTAACCCTAAACCTAAACGTAACCCTTACCCTTACCCTAACCCTAACCCTAATCCTAACCTTAACCCTAACCCTTACCCTAACCCTAACCCTAACCCTGAACCTCACCCTAACACTAACCCTAACCCTAACCTAACCCTAACCCCAAACCTAAACCTAACCCTAACCCTAACCCTTACCCTAACCCTAACCATAACCCTTACCCTAAACCTAACCGTAATCCTAATCCTAACCCTAACCTTTACCCTTACCATAACCCTAACCCTAACCTAACCCTAACCCTAACTGTAACCCTAACCCTAACCCTAACCTTTACCCTAACCCTAACCCTAACCCTAACCCTAAACCTTACCCTTACACTTACCCTAACCGTAACCCCAACCTTAACTCTAACCCTAAACCTAACCGTAACTTGAACGCTAACCCTTACCCTTACACAAAACCTAACCCTAACCCTAACCCTTGCCCTTTCGCAAACGCTAACCCTAACACTAACCCTAACCTTAACAGATACCCTTAACCTAACCCTAAACCTAACCCGAAACGTAACACTAAACCTAACCCTAAACCAAACACTAACCTTAAACCTAACTCTTACACTTACCCTAAACCTAACCCTAAACCTAACCCTAACCCTAACCCTAACCCTAACCCTTAAAATAACCCTAACCCTAACCCTAACCCTAACTCTAAACCTAACCCTAACCCTTACCCTCATCCTAACCCTAACCCTAACCCTTACCCTAACCTAACGCTAACACTAACCTTAATGCTAACCCTAACCCTAAACCTTACCCTAACCCTAACCCTAACCCTAATCCTTACCCTAACCCTAACCTTAACCCTAACCCTTACCCTTTACCTAACTCTACCCCTAACACTTACCCTTACCCTAATCCTAACCCTAACCCTAAACCTAACACTTACCCTAACCCTAACCTTAATCCTAACCCTTACCCTTACCCTAACAGTAAACCTATCCTTAACCCCAACCCTACAACTAACCCTAACCCTAACCGTAACCCTAACAATTACCCCAGCCCTAACCCTAAAACTAAACCTAACCCTAATACCTACCCTTACCCTAACCCTAAACCTAAACCTAACCCTTATCCTAACCCTAACCCTAACCCTTAAACTAACCCTAACACTAACCCTAACCCCTAACCCTAACCATTACCCTAACCCTAACCCAAACCCTTACCCTTACACTAACCCTAATCCTAACTCTAACCCTAACCCTAAACCTAAACCTAACCCTCACCCTAACCCTAACCCTAACCCTAACCCTTACTCTAAACTTAACCCTAAACTCAAACCTAACCCAACCTCTAACCCTAACCCTAACCCTTACCCTTACCCTATCCCTAACCCTAACCCTAACCCTTACCCTTACCCTAACCCTAACCGTAAACCTAACCCTAACCCTAACACTAACACTTACCCTTACCCTAAACCAAACCCTAAACCTAACCCTAACCCTAACCATAACCATAACCCCTAACTCTAACCCTAACCCTAACCCTTACCCTTACCCTACCCCTAACCAAAACCCTAACCTAAACCTAAACCTAACTCTAACCCTAACCCTAACTCTTACCCTTACCCTAAACCTAACCCTAAACCTAACACTAACCCTAACCCATAATCCTAACCCTAAACCTAACACTAAACCTAACACTTACACTTACCCTAACCCTAAACTTAACCTTAATGCTAACCCTAATCCTAACCCTATCCGTTACCCTTACCCTAACCCTAACCCTAAACCTAACTCTAACTCTAACCCTAACCCTACCTTTAACCCTAACCCTAACCCTAACCCTAACCCTAAACCTAACCCAAACCCTAGCCCTAACACTTACCCTAACACTTACCCTAACCCTAACCCTAACCCTAACACTTACCCTTACCCTAACCCTAACCCTAACCCTTACCCTTTCCCTAAACCTAAACTTAACCTTAACCAAAACCCTAACCCTAACCCTAACCCTAACCCTAACCATTACCCTAACCCTAACCCTAATCCTAACCCTAACCCATACCCTAACCTAAACCTAAACCTAACCCTAATCCTTACCCTTACTCTCACCCTAACCCTAACCTTAACCCTAACTCTAACCCTAACCCTAAACCTAACCCTAACGCTAACCCTAACCCAAATCTAACCCTTACCCTAGCACTAATCCTAACCCTAACCCTAACCCTAAAACTTACCCTTAACCTAATCCTAACCCTAACCCTAATCCTTACCTTAATCCTAAACCTAACCCTAACACTTACACTTACCCAAATGCTAACCCTAATCCTAATCCTAACCCTAATCCAAATCTTACCCTTACCCTAACCCTAACCCTAAACATGACCCTAAATCTAACCCTAACCCTAACACTAAACCTAAGCATAACTCTTACCCTAACCCTAACCCTTACACTTACCCTAACCCTAACCCTAAACTTAACCCAAACCCTAAAGCTAACCCTAACCCTAACGCTAACCCTTACCCTTACCCTAACAGTAACCCTTGCCCTTACCCTAAACCTAACCCTAACCCTTACCCTAACCCTAACCCTAATCCTAACCCGAACGCTTACCCTTACCCGGACCCTAACCCTAACCCTAAACCTATCCCTAACTCTAACCCTAACCTTACCCCTAAACCTAAACCTAACCCCAACCCTAACCCTTACCCTTACACTAACTCTAACCCAAAACCTAACCCAAACCCTTATACTTACCCTCACCCTACCCCTAACCTTAACCTAAACATAACCCTAACCCTAACCCTCAGCCTAACCATTACCCTAACCCTAACCCTAAACCTAACCCAAACCCTAAAGCTAACCCTAACCCTAACGCTAACCTTTACCCTTACCCTAACAGTAACTCTTGCCCTTACCCTAAACCTAACCCTAACCCTTACCCTAACCCTAACCCTAATCCTAACCCTAACGCTTACCCTTACCCTGACCCTAACCCTAACCCTAAACCTAACCCTAACTCTAACCCTAACCTTACCCCTAAACCTAAACCTAACCCCAACCCTAACCCTTACCCTTACACTAACCCTAACCCAAAACCTAACCCAAACCCTTATACTTACCCTCACCCTAACCCTAAACTTAACCTAAACCTAACCCTAACCCTAACCCTCACCCTAACCATTACACTAACCCTAACCCTAAACCTAACCCAAACCCTAAACATAACCCTAACCGTAAACCTAACCCTTAGCCTTACCCTAACCCTAACCCTAACCCTAACACTAACACTAACCCTAACCTTAACCCTAAACCTTACACTTACCATAACCCTATCCCTAACACTTACCCTAACCCTAAACCTAACCCTAACCTTAACCTTTCCCTAACCCTAATCTTATCCATAACCCTAACACTAAACCTTATCCTTAACCTTAAACTAACCATAACCCTACACCTTACACGAACCCTAACCCTATTTCTAACCCTAACTCTTATCCTTACCCTAACCCTTACCCTAAACCTAACCCTAACACTAACCCTAACCCTAACCCCAACCGTAACCGTAACCCTAATCCTAACCCTTACCCTTAACCTAACGCTAACCCTAAACTTACTGCTAACCCTAACCCAAACCCTAACCCTTACCCGAACCCTAATCCTTACCCTAACCCTAAACCTAACACTTACCCTTTCCCTAACTCTAACCCTAACCCTTTCCCTTACCCTAATCCTAACCCTACCCTAACCCTAACACTTACCCTAACCCTAACCCTAACCCTTAACTTTACCCTAACCCTAAACCTACCCTTAACCCCAACCTTAACCTAACCCTAACCCTAACCCTAATAATTACCCCAACCCTAACACTAACACTAACCCTAACCCTAACACTTACCCTTACCCTAACCGTAACCCTAACCCTAACCCTTACTCTAACACTAACCCTAACCCTAAACCTTAACCTAACCCTAACACTAATCCTAACCCCTAACCCTAACCCTTAACCTAACCCTAACCCTACCCCTTACCCTTTCCCTAGCCCTAATCCTAACTCTAACCCTAACCCTAAACCTAACCCTAAGCCTCACCCTAACCCTAACCCTTACTCTAAACTTAACCCTAACCTCAAACTTAAACCTAACTCTTACCCTAACCCTAACCATAAGCCTTACCCTAACTCTAACCCTAACCCTAACCCTTACACTTACCCTAACCCTAACCCTAAACCTAACCCTAAACCTAACGCTTACCCTTACCCTAAACCTAACCCTAAACCTAACACTATCCCGAAACATAAATATAACCCCTAACTCTAACCCTAACCCTAAACCTTACCCTTACCCTATCCCTAACCAAAACCCTAAACCTAACACTAACCCTAACCCTAACCCTTACCCTTACCCTAACCCTAAACCTAACCTAACCCTAACCCTAACCCTAACCCTAACCCTAACCATTACCCTAAACCTAACCCTAATCCTAACACTATCCCTTACCCTAACCTCACCGTAAACCTAACCCTAATCCTTACCCTTACCCTCACCCTAACCCTAACCTTAACCCTAAAGATAACCCTAACCCTAAACCTAACCCTTACCCTTACCCTAACCCTAACCATAATCCTAACCCTTACCTTTACCCTAAACCTAACCCTAACCCTAACACTAACCCTAACCTTAAACCTAACCCTTAACCTTACCATAATCCTATCCCTAACCCTTACCCTAACCCTAACGCTAATCCTAACCCTTACCCTTTCCCTAACCCTAACCTTAACCTTAACTATAACCCTAAACCTAAACCTAACCCTTACCCTTAAACTAACCCTAACCCTAACCCTAACCCTATTCCTAACCTTAACTCTTATCTTTACCCTAACCCTAACCCTAAACCTAATCCTAACACTAACATTTACCCCTAACCTTAACCGTAACCCTAACGCTAACCCTAACCCTTAACCTTAACCTAAACCTATTCTTAACCTAACCCTAACCCTAACCCTCAAACCTAACCCTAACCCTTACCCTAACCCTAAACCTAACCTTAACGTAACCCTAACCCTAACCCTAATAATTAACCTAACCCTAACCCTAACACTTACCCTAACCCTAACCCTAATCCTAACTCTAACCCTAACCCTAAACCTAACCCTAACCCTAACCCTAATCCTAACTCTAACCCTAACCCTAAACCTAACCCTAACCCTTCCTCTAAACTTAACCCTAACCTCAAACTTAATCATAACTCTAACCCTAACCATAACCCTTACCCTTACCCTAACCCTAACCCTAACCGTAACCCTTACACTTACCCTAACCTAACCCTAACCTTAACCCTAACCCTTACCCTTACACTAAACCTAACCCTAAACCTAACCCTAACCCTAACCATAACCATAACCCCTAACTCTAACCCTAACCCTAAACCTTACCCTTACCCTACCCCTAACCAAAACCCTAACCCTAACCCTAACCCTAACCCTAACCCTTACCCTTACTTTAACCCTAACCCTAACCTTAACCACAACCTAAACCTAACCCTAACCCTTAACCTAACACTTACCCTAACCCTAACACTAACACTTATGCTTACCCTAACCCTAACCCTAACCCTAACCCTTACCCTAACCATAACCCTAACCCTAACACTTACCCTCACCCTAACCCTAACCCTAACCCCTACCCTAACCCTAACACTAACCCTAAACCTAACCCTAACCCTTACCCTAACCCTAACCCTTACCCTTATCTTAACCATAACCCTAAATTTTACCCTTACCCTTACCCTAACGCTAACCCTAACCCTAAACCTAACCCTAACCCTAAACCTAACCCATATCCTAACCCTAACCCTAACCCTAACCCTTACACTTACCGTAACCCTAAACCTAACCTTAACCCAAACCATAATCCCAACCCTAACCCTAGCCCTTACCCTTACCCTACCCCTAATCCTAACCCTAACCCTAACCCTAACCCTAACAATTACCCTAACCCTAACCCTAATCCTAACCCTAACCCTTACCCTACCCTAACCCTAAACCTAACCCTAATCCTTACCCTTACCCTCACCCTAACCCTAACCTTAGCCCTAACCCTAACCCTAACCCTAAACATAAACCTAACCCTAAACCGAACCCTTAGCCTTACCCTAACCCTAACCCTAACCCTAACACTAACCCTAACCTTAACCCTAACCCTTACCCTTACCATAGCCCTATCCCTAACCCTAACCCTAACCCTAACCCTTACCCTTTCCCTAACCGAAACCTTAACCTTAGCCATAACCCTAAACCTAAACCTAACCCTTACCCTTAAAGTTACCCTAACCCTAAACCTAACCCGAACCCTAACCCTATTTCTAACCCTAACTCTTATCATACCCTAACCATAAACCTAAACCTAACCCTAACACTGACCCTAACCCCTAACCCTAACCGTAACCGTAACCGTAACCCTAACCCTAACCCTTACTCTTAACCTAACGCTAACCCTAAACTTAATGCTAATCCTAACCCGAACCCTAACCCTTACCCGAACCGTAATCCTTACCCTAACCCTAACCCTAACCCTTACCCTTTCCCTAATTCTAACCCTAACCCTAACCCTTACCCTTACCCTAAGCCTAACCCTAACCTAACCCTAACACTTACCCTAACCCTAACCCTAACCCTAATCCTAACTCTAACCCTAACCCTAAACCTAACCCTAACCCTTCCTCTAAACTTAACCCTAACCTCAAACTTAACCATAACTCTAACCCTAACCCTAACCCTTACCCTTATCCTAACCCTAACCCTAACCGTAACCCTTACACTTACCCTAACCTAACCCTAACCTTAACCCTAACCCTTACCCTTACACTAAACCTAACCCTAAACCTAACCCTAACCCTAACCATAACCATAACCCCTAACTCTAACCCTAACCCTAAACCTTTCACTTACCCTACCCCTAACCAAAACCCTAACCCTAACCCTAACCCTAACCCTTACCCTTACCTTAACCCTAACCCTAACCTTAACCCCAACCTAAACCTAACCCTAACCCTTAACCTAACACTTACCCTAACCCTAACACTAACACTTATGCTTACCCTAACCCTAACCCTAACCCTAACCCTTACCCTAACCATAACCCTAACCCTAACACTTACCCTCACCCTAACCCTAACCCTAACCCCTACCCTAACCCTAACAATAACCCTAAACCTAACCCTAACCCTTACCCTAACGCTAAACCTTACCCTTATCTTAACCATAACCCTAAATTTTACCCTTACCCTTACCCTAACGCTAACCCTAACCCTAAACCTAACCCTAACCCTAACCCTAACCCATATCCTAACCCTAACCCTAACCCTAACCCTTACACTTACCGTAACCCTAAACCTAACCTTAACCCAAACCATAATCCCAACCCTAACCCTAACCCTTACCCTTACCCTACCCCTAATCCTAACCCTAACCCTAACCCTAACCCTAACAATTACCCTAACACTAACCCTAATCCTAACCCTAACCCTTACCCTACCCTAACCCTAACACTAACCCTAATCCTTACCCTTACCCTAACCCTAACCCTAACCCTAACCCTTACCCTAACCCTAACCCTAATCCTAACCCTAACGCTTACCTTACCCTAACCCTAACCCTGACCCTAAACCTAACCCTAAACTTAACCCTAACCTTAACCATAACCCTTACCATTACCCTAACCCTAAACCTAACCCTAAACGTAACCCTAACCCTAACCCTAATCCTAACAGTTACCCTTACCGTAACCCTAACCCTAACCCTAATCCTAACCCTAACATTAACCCTAACCCTCACCTTTACCCTACCCTAACCCTAACCCTAAACATTACCCTAACCCTGCCCATAACCCTAAACCTAAGCCTTACCCTTGCCCTAACCCTAACCCTAACCATAACCCTAAACCTAACCCGAACCCTAACCCTATCCCTAATCCTAACTCTTATCCTTACCATAATGCTAACCCTAAACCTAATCCTAACCCTAACCGCTAACCCTAACCGAAACCCTAACCTTAACCAAAACCCTAACTCTAACCCTAACCGTAACCCTTACCCTTACCCTAACCCTAACCCTAACCCGAACCTAGCCCTAACCCTAATTCTAAACCTAAACCTAAACCTAACCCTAACACTAACCCTAACCCGTACCCTAACCCTAACCCTAACCCTAACACTTATCCTAAACCTAACCCTAATCCCAACCCTAACCCTTACACTAACCCTAACTCTAACCCTAACCCTTACGCTAACCCTAACCACAAACCTTAACCCTTAACCTAACCCTAACCCTAAACTTAACCCTAACCCTTCCCTTACCCTAACCCTAAACCTCACCATAACCATAACCTTAACCCTACCCCTAACCCTAACCCCAACCTTTACCCTTACCCTAACCCTAACCCTAATCCTAAACCTTACCCTAACCCTAACCCAAACCCTAACCCTAACCCTACACCTAACCCTAACCCTAACCTTTACCCTTACCCTAACCCTAACCCTAACCTAACCCTAACTCTAACCCTAAACATAACCGTAACCCTAACCCTAACCGTTACCCTAACCCTAAACCTAACCCTAACCCTAACCCTTACACTTACCCAAACACTAAACCTCACCTTAATGCTAACCCTAATCCTAACCCTATCCGTTACCCTAACCCTAACCCTAACCCTAATCCTTATCCTAACCCTAACCCTAACCCTAACCCTTACCCTTTCCCTAACCCTAACCCTATTCCTAAACCTTACCCTTACCCTAACCGTAACCCTAAACCTAACTCTAACTGTAACCCTAACCCTACTTTTAACCCTAACCCTAACCTTAACCGTAACCCTAAACCTTATCCTTACCCTAACCCTAACCCTAAACCTAACCCAAACCCTAGCCCTAACAATTACCCTTACCTAACCCTAACCCTAACCCTAACCCTTACCCTAACCTTAAACCTAACCCTAACACCTAACCCTAACCCTAACCCTAAACCTTAAGCTAACCATAACCCTAACCCTAATCCTAACCCTTTCCCTTACTCTAAACCTAAACTCTAACCCTAACCCTAACACTAACCCTAACCCTTACTCTTACCTAACCCTAACCCTATCCATTACCCTAACCCTAACACTAACACTAACCCTAATCTTAAACCTAACCATTATCCTTACCCTAACCCTAACCCTAAACCTAAACCTAACACTTACCCTTACCCTAACCCTAACCCTAAACCTAACCATTACCCTTACCCTAACCCTAACCCTAACCCTAAACTTAACCCTAACCCTTACCCTAACCCTAAGCCTAACCTTAACAATAACCCTAACCCTACCCCTTACCCTTACCCTAACCCTAAACCTAACCCTAACCCTAAACCTAACCGTAACCTAACCCTAAACCTAGCCCTAAACATAACCCTTACCCTTACCCTAACCCTAACCCTAACCCTAACCAAAACTCTAACCCTAACTCTAACCCTAAGCCTTACCCTTTACCTAACCCTAACCGTAACCCTAACCCGAACCCTAACCCTATCCCTAACCCTAACTCTTATCCTTTCCTTAACCCTAAACCTAAACCTAACCCTAACCCTAACCTCTAACCCTAACCGTAAACCTAACCCTAAACCTTACCCTTACCCTAACCCTAACCCTAACCATAACCTTAATGCTAACCCTAACCCTAACCCTAACCTTTACCCTAGCACTAACCCTAACCCTAATCCTTACCCTAACCCTAATCCTAACCCTAACTCTTACCCTTTCCCTAACCCTAAACCTAACCCTAACCCTAACCCTAACCATAACCCTAAACCTAACTCTAACCCTAACCCTAAAACTAACCCTAAACCTAAACCTACCCTAACCCTTACCCTTACCCTAACCCTAACCCTAACCCTTACCCTAAACCTAACCCTAAACCTAACCCTAACCCTAACCCTAACACTTACCCTAAAACTAACCCTAACCCTAACCCCTACAGTAACCATAAACCTAACCTTAATGCTAACCATAACCCTAACCCTATCCGTTACCCTAACCCTAACCCTAACTCTAAACCTAACTTAATGCTAACCCTAACCCTAATCCTACACGTTACCTTAACCCTAACCCTAACCCTAACCCTAACCTTAATGCTAACCCTAACCCTAACCCTAAACGTTACCCTATCCCTAACCCTAACCCTAACCCTTATGCTAACCCTAACCCTAACCCTAACCCTTACCCTTATCCTAACCCTAACCCTAACCCTAACCCTAAACCTAACCCTAACCCCAAACCTAACACTTACCCTTACCCAACCCTAACCTAAACCTAACCCTTACCCTTACCCTAACCCTAATCGTAACCCTAACCTTAACCCAAACCCTTGCCCTCACCCTAACCCTAACCCTTACTCTTACCCTAACCCTAACCATAACCTTAACCATAACCCTAACCTAACCCTAAGCCTAACCCTTACACTTACACAAACCCTTACCCTAAACCTAACCCGAACCCTAACCCTATCCCTAATCCTAACTCTTATCCTTACCCTAACCCTAACCCTAAACCTAACCCTAACACTAACCTCTAACCCTAACCATAACCTTAATACCTAAACCCACCCCTAACCCTAACACTTATCCTAAACCTAACCCTAACCCTAACCCTACCCTTACACTAACCCTAACTCTAACCCTAACCCTTACCCTAACCCTTACGCTAACCCTAACCACTAACCTTAACCCTTAACCTAACCCTAACCCTAAACTTAAACCTAACCCTTCCCTTACCCTAACCCTAAACCTAACCATAACCATAACCTTAACCCTACCCCTAACCCTAACCCCAACCTTTACCCTTACCCTAAGCCTAACCCTAAACCTAACCCTAAACCTAACCTTAACCCTAACCCTAACCCTAATCATTGCCCTTACCCTAACCCTAACCCTAACACTAACACTAAACTTAACCCTAACCCTAACCCTTAAACTGACCCTAACCCTAACCCTAAACCTAACCCTAACCCTAACCCTAAACCTACCCTCTAACCCTAACCCTAACCCTAAACCTTAACCTTATCCAAACCCTAACCCTAACCCTAAACCTTACTCTTACCCTAACCCCTACCCTAACCCTAACACTAACCCTAACATTTACCCTAACCCTAACCCTAAACCTTACATTTACCCTAACCCTAAACCTAACCCTAACGCTAACCCTAACCCAAATATTACCCTTACCCTAACACTAACCCTAACTCTAACCCAAAACCTTACCCTTAACCTAAACCTAACCCTAACCCTAATCCTTACCTTAACCCTAACCCTAACCCTAACCCTTACACTTACCCAAATGCTAACCCTAATCCTAACCCTAATCCTAATCCAAATCTTACCTCACCCTAACCCTAACCCTAACCATAAACCTAAATCTAACCCTAACCCTAACACTAACACTAAGCATAATCCTTACCCTAACCCTAACCCTTACACTTACCCTAACCCTAACCCTAACCTTAACCCAAACCCTAAACCTAACCCTAACCCTAACGCTAACCCTTACCCTTACCCTAACCCTAACCCTTGCCCTTATCCTAAACCTAACCCTAACCCTAACCTAACCCTAACCCTAAAGCTAACCCTAACGCTTACCCTTACCCTGACCCTAAACCTAAACCTAAACCTAACCCTAACCCTAACCCTAACCCAAACCTTACACCTATCCCTAAACCTAACCCTAACCCTTACCCTTACCCTAACCCTAACCCAAAACCTAACACAAACCCTTACACTTACACTCACCCTAACCCTAACCCTACCCTTAACCCTAACCCTTACCCTTACCCTAACCCTAATCCTAAACCTCACCCTAACCATTACCCTAACCCTAATCTTAACCCTATCCCTAACCCTTACCCTTGCCCTAACCCCTAACCCTAACCTTAACCCTAACCCTAACTCAACCGAAACCCTTACCCTTACCCTAACCCTAACACTAAACCTTACCCGAACCCTAACCCTATCCCTATCCATAACTCTTATCCTTACCCTAACGCTAACCCTAAACCTAAACCTAACCCTAATCCCTAACCCTAACCGTAACCCTAACTCTAACCCTAGCCCTTACCCTAACCCTAACCCTAACCCTAATTCTTTCCCTAACCCTAAACCTTACCGTTTCCCTAACCCTTACCCTAACCCTAAACCTAACCGTTACCCTTACCCTTACAATAACCGTAAACCTAACCATAAACCTAACGCGAACACTTACCCTAACCCCAACCCTAACCCTTACCCTTACCGTAAACCTAACACTACCTTAACCCCAACCCTTAACCTAACCCTAAACCTAACTCTAAACCTAACCCTTACCCTAAACCTAATCCTAACACTAACCCTAAACCTTACCCTTACCCTAACCCTATCCTAGCCCTAACCCTAACCCTAAACCTAACCCTAAGCCTTGCAGTTACCCTTACCCTAACCCTAAACCTAACCCTAAACTTAACCCTAACCCTCACCCTTACCCTACCTTAACCATGACCCTAACCTTTACCCCAACCCTAACCTTAACCCTAACCCTAACCCTTACTCTTGCCCTAAACCTCACCCTAAACCTAAACCTAAACCGAACCCTAACCCTATTCCTAACCCTAACTCTTATCCTTAACCTAACCCTAACCCTAAACCTAACCCTAACACTAACTTTAACTCCTAACCCTAAACGTATCCCTAACCCTAACCCTAACCCTTACCCTTAACCTAACGCTAACCCTAAACTTAATGCTAACCCTAACCCTAACCCTAACCCTTACCCTAAACCTAACCCTAATCCTTACCCTAACCCTAACCCTAACCCTAACCCTTACCCTTTCCCTAACTCTAACACTAACCCTTACCCTTACCCTAAGCATAATCCTAACCCTAACCATAACCCGTAACTCTAACCCGAACCGTAAACCTTACCCTTAACCTACCCCTAACCAAAACCCTAACCCTAACACTAACCCTAACTCTAACCCTAACCCTAACCCTTATCGTTACCCTAACCCTAACCCTAACCTTAACCCCAACCTAAACCTAACCCTATCCCTAACCCTTACCCTAACACTTACCCTAACCCTAACCCTAACCCTAACACATACCTTACCCTAACGCTAACCCTAACACTAACCCTTACCCTAACACTAACCCTAACCCCTACCCTAACACTAACCCTAAACCTAACCCTAACCTTAACCCTCACCCTAACCCTAACCCTTACTCTAAACTTAACCCTAACCTCAAACTTAACCATAACTCTAACCCTAACCCTAACCCTTATCCTTACCCTAATCCTAACCCTAACCCTAACCCTGACACTTACCCTAACCCTTATCCTAACCTAACCCTAACCCTAAACCTAACCCTAACACTAACCCTAACCTTTACCCTTACCCTAACCCTAACACTAAACCTAACCCTAACCCTAACCCTAACACCTAAACCTACCCCTAACCCTAACCCTAACACTCACTCTAACCCTTAACCTAATCCTAACCCTAACCCTTACCCTAACCCTTAACTTAACTCTAACCCTAACCCTAACACTAACCCTAATACTAAGCCTTACCCTAACTCTGACCCTAACCCTTACCCTAACCTTAACCCTAACCCTAACCCTAAACTTCACCCTAATCCTAACCCTAACTTTAAACCTAACTCTTATCCTTACCCTAACTCTAACCCTAAATCTAACCATAACCCCAAACCTAACACTAACCTTAACCATAACCCTAAACCTAAACCTAACCCTTACCTTACCCTAACCCTAACACTAAACCTAACCCGAACCCTAACCCTATCAATAACCCTAACCCTAAATTTAATGCTAAACCTAACCTTAACCCTAACCGTTACCCTAACCCTAACCCTAACCCTAACCCTAAACCTTACCCTAACCCTAACCCTAACCCTTACCCTTACCCTAATCCTAACCCTAACCCTAACCCTAACACTTACACTAACCCTAACACTTACCCTTACCCTAACAGTAAACCTAACCTTAACCCCAACCCTAAACCTAACTCTAACCCTAACCCTAACCCTAACAATTACCCCAGCCCTAACCCTAACACTAACCCTAACCCTAATACCTACCCTTACCCTAACCCTAAACCCAACCCTAACCCTTATCCTAACCCTAACCCTTAAACTAACCCTAACACTAACCCTAACCCCTAACCCTGACCATTACCCTAACCCTAACCCTAACCCTTACCCTTACCCTAAACCTAATCCTAACTCTAACCCTACCCGTAAACATAACCTAACCCTCACCCTAACCCCAACCCTAACCCTTACTCTAAACTTAACCCTAAAGTCAAACCTAACCCAACCTCTAACCCTAACCCTAACCCTTACCCTTACCCTCTCCCTAACCCTAACCCTAACACTTACCCTTACCCTAACCCTAACCGTAAACCTAACCCTAACCCTAACACTTACCCTTACCCTAACCCAAACCCTAAACCTAACCCTAACCCTAACAATAACCATAACCCCTAACTCTAACCTTAACCCTAACCCTTACCCTTACCCTACCCCTAACCAAAACCCTAACCTAAACCTAGCCCTAACTCTAACCCTAAACCTAAATCTTATCCTTACCCTAAGGCTAACCCTAAACCTAACACTAACCCAAACCCCTAATCCTAACCGTAACACTAACCCTAACCCTAACCCTTACACTTACAATAACCCTAAACCTAACCTTAATGCTAACCCTTACCCTAACCCTATCCGTTACCCTAACCCTATCCCTAACCCTAATCCTTATCCTAACCCTAACCCTAACCCTAACCCTTACCCTTTCCCTAACCCTATTACTAAACCTTACCCTTACCCTAATCGTAACCCTAAACCTAACTCTAACTGTAACCCTAACCCTTCCTTTAACCCTAACCCTAAATGTAACCCTAACCCTAAACCTTATCCTTACCCTAACCCTAAACCTAAACCTAACCCTAACCCTAACCATAACCCTAACCCTTACCCTAACCCTAACCCTAACCTTAACCCTAAAACTAACCCTAACACCTTACCCTAACCCTAACCCTAACCCTAACCCTTAAATAACCGTAACCCTAACCCTAATCCTAACCCTTCCCCTTACTCTAAACCTAAACTCTAACCCTAACCCTAACACTAACCCTAACCCTTACTCGTACCTAACCCTAACCCTATCCATTACCCTAACCCTAACACTAACACTAACCCTAATCTTAAACCTAACCATTATCCTTAACCTAACCCTAAACCTAACACTTACCCTTACCCTAACCCTAACCCTAAACCTAACAATTACCCTTACCCTAACCCTAACCCTAACCCTAAACTTAACCCTAACCCTTACCCTAACCCTAAGCCTAACCTTAACACTAACCCTAACCCTAACCCTTACCCTTACCCTAACCCTAAACCTAACCCTAACCCTAAACCTAACCCAACCTAACCCTAAACCTAGCCCTAAACATAACCCTTACCCTTACCCTAACCCTAACCCTAACCCTAACCAAAACTCTAACCCTAACTCTAACCCTAATCCTTACCCTTTACCTAACCCTAACCGTAACCCTAACCCGAACCCTAACCCTATCCCTAAACCTAACTCTTATCCTTTCCTTAACCCTAAACCTAAACCTAACCCTAACCCTAACCTCTAACCCTAACCGTAAACCTAACCCTAAACCTTACCCTTACCCTAACCCTAACCCTAACCATAACCTTAATGCTAACCCTAACCCTAACCCTAACCTTTACCCTAGCACTAACCCTAACCCTAATCCTTACCCTAACC
>JANJXV010000104.1:1730000-1740000 GCA_024803745.1 Megascapheus bottae | reverse complement strand
CTAACACTAACCCTAACCCTAACCCTAACACTTACACTTACCCTAACCCTAAACCTAACCTTAACCCTAACCCTAACCATTACCCTAACCCTAACCCTAATCCTAACCCTAACCCATACCCTAACCTAAACCTAAACCTAACCCTAATCCTTACCCTTAACCTCACCCTAACCCTAACCTTAACCCTAACTCTAACCCTAATCCTAAACCTAACCCTAACCCTAAACCTAACCCTTACCCTTACCCTAACCCTAAACCTAACCCTAACCCTTACCTTTACCCTAACCCTAACCCTAACCCTAACACTAACCCTAACCTTAAACCTAACCCTTACACTTAACATAACCCTATCCCTAACCCTAACACTAACCCTAATCCTAACCCTTACTCTTTCCCTAACCCTAACCTTAACCTTAACCATAACCCTAAACCTAAACCTAACCCTTACCCTTAAACTAACCCTAACCCTAAATCTAACCCGAACCCTAACCCTATTCCTAACCCTAACTCTTATCCTTAACCTAACCCTAACCCTAAACATAACCCTAACACTAACTTTAACCCCTAACCCTAAACGTATCCCTAACCCTAACCCTAACCCTAACCCTTACCCTTAACCTAACGCTAACCCTAAACTTAATGCTAACCCTAACCCTAACCCTAACCCTTACCCTAAACCTAACCCTAATCCTTACCCTAACCCTAACCCTAACCCTAACCCTTACCCTTTCCCTAACTCTAACACTAACCCTTACCCTTACCCTAAGCATAATCCTAACCCTAACCATAACCCGTAACTCTAACCCGAACCGTAAACCTTACCCTTAACCTACCCCTAACCAAAACCCTAACCCTAACACTAACCCTAACTCTAACCCTAACCCTAACCCTTATCGTTACCCTAACCCTAACCCTAACCTTAACCCCAACCTAAACCTAACCCTATCCCTAACCCTTACCCTAACACTTACCCTAACCCTAACCCTAACCCTAACCCTAACACTTACCTTACCCTAACGCTAACCCTAACACTAACCCTTACCCTAACACTAACCCTAACCCCTACCCTAACACTAACCCTAAACCTAACCCTAACCTTAACCCTCACCCTAACCCTAACCCTTACTCTAAACTTAACCCTAACCTCAAACTTAACCATAACTCTAACCCTAACCCTAACCCTTATCCTTACCCTAATCCTAACCCTAACCCTAACCCTTACACTTACCCTAACCCTAATCCTAACCTAACCCTAACCCTAAACATAACCCTTACCCTTACCCTAAACCTAACCCTAACCCTAACCATAACCATAACCCATAACTCTAACCCTAACCCTAAACCTTACCCTTACCCTACCCCTAACCAAAACCCTAACCCTAAACCTAACCCTAACACTTACCCTTACCTTAACCCTAACCCTAACCTTAACCCCAACCTTAACCTAAACCTAACCCTAACCCTTACCCTAAGACTTACCCTAAACCTAACCCTCACCCTAACCCTAACACTTATGCTTACCCTAACCCTAAACCTAACATTAACCCTTACCTTAACCATAACCCTAACCCTAACACTTACCCTCACCCTAACCCTAACCCTAACCCCTACCCTAAAACTAACACTAACCGTAAACCTAACCGTAACCCTTACCCTAAACCTTACCCTTACCCTTATCTTAACCGTAACCCTAACCCTAAATTTTACCCTTACCCTAACGCTAACCCTAACCCTAAACCTAACCGTAACCCTAACACATACCCTTACCCTAACCCTAACCCTAACCCTAACCCTTACCCTACCCTAACCCTAAACCTAACCCTAATCCTTACCCTTACCCTCACCCTAACCCTAACCTTAGCCCTAACCCTAACCCTAACCCTAAACATAACCCTAAACCTAAACCTAACCCTTAACCTTACCCTAACCCTAACCCTAACCTTAACCATAACGCTAACCCTAACCCTAATCCTAACTCTTACCCTTACACTAACCCTAACCCTAACCCTAACCCTAACCCTAACACCTAACACTAACCGTAACACTAACCCTAACCCAAACCCTTACACTTACCCTAACCCTAACCCTAACCTTAATGCTAACCCTAACCCTAACCCTAACCGTTCCCCTAACCCTAACAGTAACACTTATCCTAAACTAACCCTAACCATAACCCTTACCCTTTCCCGAAACTTAACCCTACAACTAACCCTTACGCTTACCCTAACCCTAACCCTAAACCTAACCCTAACCCTAACCCTAACCCTAACCTTAACCCTAACCCTAACCGTAACCCTAACCTTAACCCTTATCCTTACCCTAATCCTAAACCTAAAACTTACCCTAACCCTAACCCTAACCCTTACCCTTACCGTAACCCTAACCCTAAACCTAACCCTAACCCTAACACCTAACCCTACCCCTACACCTAACCCTAACCCTACCCCTAACCCTTAACCTAACCCTAACCCTAACCCAAACCCTTACCCTTACCCTAAACCTAAACCTAATTTTAACCCTAACCGTAACACTAACCCTAACCCTAACCCTTACCCTAACCCTAACCCTAACCCTTACCCTAACCCTACCCCTAATCCTAACCCTCACCTTAACCCTAACCCTAACCCTAACCCTAAAGCCAACCCTAATCCTAACCCTAACCCTAACCTAACTCTAAACCTAACCCTAACCTAACCCTAACCCTATCCTTACCCTAACCCTAACCCTAACCCTTACCTAACCCTAACCCTAAACTTAACCCTATCCCTTACCACTACCCTAACCCTAGCCCTAACTCTAACCCTTACCCTAACCCTAACCCTAACACTAACCCTAACCCTAACCTAACCCTAACCCTTACCCTTACCCTAACACTAACCCTAACCTTAACCATAACCCTAACCCTAACCCTAACCCTAACCCTTATCCTTACCCTAACCCTAACCCTAACCCTAAACCAAACCCTAACCCTTTCCTAACCCTAACCCTATCCCTAAACTTAACCCTATCCCTTAGCCTTACCCTAACCCTAACCCTAACCCTAACCCTTACCTTAACCCTAACCCTAACCCTAAACATTACCCTTGCCCTAACTCTAACCCTAACTTTAACAATAACCCTAACCCTAACCCTAACCCTAATCCTTACCCTAACCCTAACCCTAACCCTAACCCTTACCTAAACCTAACCCTAACCCTAAACTTAACCCTATCCCTTACCCTTACCATAACCCTATCCCTAACCCTAACCTTAACCATAACCCTAACCCTAAGCCTAACTCTTATCCTTACCCTAACCCTAAACCTAACCCTAACCCTTACACCTAACCCTAAGTATAACACAAACCCTAACCCTAACCCTTACACGTACCCTAACCCTAACAGTAACCTTAATGCTAACCCTAAACCTAACCCTAACCGTTACCCTAACCCTAACCCTAAACCTAACCCTTATCCTAACCCTAACCCTAACCCAAACCCTTATCCTTCCCCGAATCCTAACCCTAAACCTAACCCTTACCCATACCCAAACCCTAACCCTAAACTAAGCTTAACCCTAAACCTAACCTTAACCCTAAACCTAACTGTAACCCTAACCCTACCCCTTATACTTACCCTAACCCTAACCCTAAACCTAACCCTAACACTAACCCTAACCTTTACCCTTACCCTAACCCTAACCCTAAACCTAACCCTAACCCTAACCCTAACACCTAAACCTTCCCCTAACCCTAACCCTAACACTCACTCTAACCCTTAACCTTATCCTAACCCTAACCCTTACCCTAACCCTTAACTTAACTCTAACCCTGACCCTAACACTAACCCTAATACTAAGCCTTACCCTAACTCTGACCCTAACCCTTACCCTAACCTTAACCCTAACCCTAACCCTAAACTTAACCCTAAACCTAACCCTAACTTTAAACCTAACTCTTATCCTTACCCTAACTCTAACCCTAAATCTAACCATAACCCTAAACCTAACACTAACCTTAACCATAACCCTAAACCTAAACCTAACCCTTACCCTTACCCTAACCCTAACACTAAACCTAACCCGAACCCTAACCCTATTAATAACCCTAACCCTAAATTTAATGCTAAACCTAACCTTAACCCTAACCGTTACCCTAACCCTAACCCTAACCCTAAACCTTACCCTAACCCTAACCCTAACCCTAACCCTAACCCTTACCCTTTCCCTAACCCTAACCCTAACCCTAACCTAACCCTAACCCTAACCCTAAACCTAACCCTAATTCTAACCCTTACCCTGACCCTAACGCTAACCCTAACCCTAACCGTAAACTTAATGCTAACCCTAACCTTAACCCTAATGGTTACCCTAACCCTAACCCTAACCCTAAACCTAACACTCTCCCGAAACATAAACATAACCCCTAACTCTAACCCTAACCCTAACCCTTAACCTTACCCTAAACCTAACCCTAAACCTAACACTATCCCGAAACATAAACATAAACCCTAACCCTAACCCTAACCCTAAAACTTACCGTTACCCTACCCCTAACCAAAACCCTAACCCTAACACTAACCCTAACCCTAACCAGAACCCTAACCCTAACCCTAACCCTAACCAAAACCCTAACCCTAACACTAACCCTAACCCTAACCCTAACACTTAACCTTACCCTAACCCTAAACCTAACCCTAAACCTAACCCTAACCCTAACCCTAACCCTAACCATTACCCTAACCCTAACCCTAATCCTAACCCTAACCCATACCCTAACCTAAAACTAAACCTAACCCTAATCCTTACCCTTACCCTCACCCTAACCCTAACCTTAACCCTAACTCTAACCCTAACCCTAAACCTAACCCTAACCCTAAACCTAACCCTTACCCTTACCCTAACCCTAAACCTTACCCTAACCCTTACCTTTACCCTAACCCTAACCCTAACAATAACACTAACCCTAACCTTAAACCTAACCCTTACACTTAACATAACCCTATCCCTAACCCTTACCCTAAACCTAACCCTAACCCTTACCCTTTCCCTAACCCTAACCTTAACCTTAACCATAACCCTAAACCTAAACCTAACCCTTACCCTTAAACTAACCCTAACCCTAAATCTAACCCGAACCCTAACCCTATTCCTAACCCTAACTCTTATCCTTAACCTAACCCTAACCCTAAACCTAACCCTAACACTAACTTTAACCCCTAACCCTAAACGTATCCCTAACCCTAACCCTAACCCTTACCCTTAACCTAACGCTAACCCTAAACTTAATGCTAACCCTAACCCTAACCCTAACCCTTACCCTAAACCTAACCCTAATCCTTACCCTAAACCTAACCCTAACCCTAACCCTTACCCTTTCCCTAACTCTAACACTAACCCTTACCCTTACCCTAAGCATAATCCTAACCCTAACCATAACCCGTAACTCTAACCCGAACCGTAAACCTTACCCTTAACCTACCCCTAACCAAAACCCTAACCCTAACACTAACCCTAACTCTAACCCTAACCCTAACCCTTATCGTTACCCTAACCCTAACCCTAACCTTAACCCCAACCTAAACCTAACCCTATCCCTAACCCTTACCCTAACACTTACCCTAACCCTAACCCTAACCCTAACACATACCTTACCCTAACGCTAACCCTAACACTAACCCTTACCCTAACACTAACCCTAACCCCTACCCTAACACTAACCCTAAACCTAACCCTAACCTTAACCCTCACCCTAACCCTAACCCTTACTCTAAACTTAACCCTAACCTCAAACTTAACCATAACTCTAACCCTAACCCTAACCCTTATCCTTACCCTAATCCTAACCCTAACCCTAACCCTTACACTTACCCTAACCCTAATCCTAACCTAACCCTAACCCTAAATCTAACCCTTACCCTTACCCTAAACCTAACCCTAACCATAACCATAACCATAACCCCTAACTCTAACCCTAACCCTAAACCTTACCTTACCCTACCCCTAACCATAACCCTAACCCTAACCCTAACCCTAACACTTACCCTTACCTTAACCCTAACCCTAACCTTAACCCCAACCTAAACCTAAACCTAACCCTAACCCTTACCCTAACACTTACCCTAAACCTAACCCTCACTCTAACCCTAACACTTATGCTTACCCTAACCCTAACCCTAACATTAACCCTTACCCTAACCATAACCCTAACCCTAACACTTACCCTCACCCTAACCCTAACCCTAACCCCTACCCTAAAACTAACACTAACCGTAAACCTAACCGTAACCCTTACCCTAAACCTAACCCTTACCCTTATCTTAACCGTAACCCTAACACTAAATTTTACCCTTACCCTAACGCTAACCCTAACCCTAAACCTAACCGTAACCCTAACACATACCCTTACCCTAACCCTAACCCTAACCCTAATCCTTACCCTACCCTAACCCTAAACCTAACCCTAATCCTTACCCTTACCCTCACCCTAACCCTAACCTTAGCCCTAACCCTAACCCTAAACCTAAACATAACCCTAAACCTAAACCTAACCCTTAACCTTACCCTAACCCTAACCCTAACCTTAACCATAACGCTAACCCTAAACCTAACCCTAACTCTTACCCTTACACTAACCCTAACCCTAACCCTAACCCTAACCCCTAACACTAACCGTAACACTAACCCTAACCCAAACCATTACACTTACCCTAACCCTAACCCTAACCTTAATGCTAACCCTAACCCTAACCCTAACCGTTCCCCTAACCCTAACAGTAACCCTTATCCTAACCTAACCCTAACCATAACCCTTACCCTTTCCCGAAACCTAACCCTACAACTAACCCTTACCCTTACCCTAACCCTAAACCTAAACCTAACCCTAACCCTAACCCTAACCCTAACCTTAACCCTAACCCTAACCGTAACCCTAACCTTAACCCTTATCCTTACCCTAACCCTAAACCTAAAACTTACCCTTACCCTAACCCTAACCCTTACCCTTACCCTAACCCTAACCCTAAACCTAACCCTAACCCTAACACCTAACCCTACCCCTACACCTAACCCTAACCCTACCCCTAACCCTTAACCTAACCCTAACCCTAACCCTTACCCTTACCCTTACCCTAAACCTAAACCTAATTTTAACCCTAACCGTAACACTAACCCTAACCCTAACCCTTACCCTAACCCTAACCCTAACCCTTACCCTAACCCTAACCCTAATCCTAACCCTCACCTTAACCCTAACCCTAACCCTAACCCTAACCCTAAAGCCAACCCTAACCCTAACCCTAACCCTAACCTAACCCTAACCCTAACCCTAAACTAACCCTAACCCTAATCCTTACCCTAACCCTAACCCTAACCCTAACCCTTACCTAACCCTATCCCTAAACTTAACCCTATCCCTTACCACTACCCTAACCCTAGCCCTAACTCTAACCCTTACCCTAACCCTAACCCTAACACTAACCCTAACCCTAACCTAACCCTAACCCTTACACTTACCCTAACACTAATCCTAACCTTAACCATAACCCTAACCCTAACCCTAACCCTAAACCTTATCCTTACCCTAACCCTAACCCTAACCCTAAACCAACCCCTAACCCTTTCCTAACCGTAACCCTATCCCTAAACTTAACCCTATCCCTTACCCTTACCATAACCCTATCCCTAACCCTAACCTTAACCATAACCCTAACCCTAAGCCTAACTCTTATCCTTACCCTAACCCTAAACCTAACCCTAACCCTAACCCCTAACCCTAAGTATAACACAAACCCTAACCCTAACCCTTACACTTACCCTAACCCTAACCCTAGCCTTAATGCTAACCCTAAACCTAACCCTAACCGTTACCCTAACCCTAACCCAAACCTAACCCTTATCCTAACCCTAACCCTAACCCTAACCCATATCCTTCCCCGAATCCTAACCCTAAACCTAACCCTTACCCTTACCCAAACCCTAACCCTAAACTAAGCTTAACCCTAAACCTAACCTTAACCCTAAACCTAACTGTAACCCTAACCCTACCCCTTATACTTACCCTAACCCTAACCCTAAACCTAACCCTAACACTAACCCTAACCTTTACCCTTACCCTAACCCTAACCCTAAACCTAACCCTAACCCTAACCCTAACACCTAAACCTACCCCTAATCCTAACCCTAACACTCACTCTAACCCTTAACCTAATCCTAACCCTAACCCTTACCCTAACCCTTAACTTAACTCTAAACCTAACCCTAACACTAACCCTAATACTAAGCCTTACCCTAACTCTGACCCTAACCCTTACCCTAACCTTAACCCTAACCCTAACCCTAAACTTAACCCTAACCCTAACCCTAACTTTAAACCTAACCCTTATCCTTACCCTGACCCTAACCCTAAATCTAACCATAACCCTAAACCTAACACTAACCTTAACCATAACCCTAAACCTAAACCTAACCCTTACCCTTACCCTAACCCTAACACTAAACCTAACCCGAACCCTAACCCTATCAATAACCCTAACCCTAAATTTAATGCTAAACCTAACCTTAACCCTAACCGTTACCCTAACCCTAACCCTAACCCTAACCCTAAACCTTACCCTAACCCTAACCCTAACCCTAACTCTTACCCTTTCCCTAACCCTAACCCTAACCCTAACCTAACCCTAACCCTAACCCTAAACCTAACCCTAATTCTAACCCTTACCCTGACCCTAACGCTAACCCTAACCCTAACCGTAACCTTAATGCTAACCCTAACCTTAACACTAACGGTTACCCTAACCCTAACCCTAACCCTAAACCTAACACTATCCTGAAACATAAACATAACCCCTAACTCTAACCCTAACCCTAAAACTTACCGTTACCCTACCCCTAACCAAAACCCTAACCCTAACACTAACCCTAACCCTAACCCTAACACTTACCCTTACCCTAACCCTAAACCTAACCCTAACCCTAACCCTAACCCTAACCCTAACCTTTACCCTAAGCCTAACCCTAATCCTAACCCTAACCCATACCCTAACCTAAACCTAAACCTAACCCTAATCCTTACCCTTACCCTCACCCTAAACCTAAACTTAACCCTAACTCTAACCCTAACCCTAACCCTAACCCTAACCCTAACCCTAACCCTAACCCTAACCCTAACCCTTACCCTAACACTTACCCTAAACCTAACCCTCACTCTAACCCTAACACTTATGCTTACCCTAACCCTAACCCTAACATTAACCCTTACCCTAACCATAACCCTAACCCTAACACTTACCCTCACCCTAACCCTAACCCTAACCCCTACCCTAAAACTAACACTAACCGTAAACCTAACCGTAACCCTTACCCTAAACCTAACCCTTACCCTTATCTTAACCGTAACCCTAACACTAAATTTTACCCTTACCCTAACGCTAACCCTAACCCTAAACCTAACCGTAACCCTAACACATACCCTTACCCTAACCCTAACCCTAACCCTAATCCTTACCCTACCCTAACCCTAAACCTAACCCTAATCCTTACCCTTACCCTCACCCTAACCCTAACCTTAGCCCTAACCCTAACCCTAAACCTAAACATAACCCTAAACCTAAACCTAACCCTTAACCTTACCCTAACCCTAACCCTAACCTTAACCATAACGCTAACCCTAAACCTAACCCTAACTCTTACCCTTACACTAACCCTAACCCTAACCCTAACCCTAACCCTAACCCCTAACACTAACCGTAACACTAACCCTAACCCAAACCATTACACTTACCCTAACCCTAACCCTAACCTTAATGCTAACCCTAACCCTAACCCTAACCGTTCCCCTAACCCTAACAGTAACCCTTATCCTAACCTAACCCTAACCATAACCCTTACCCTTTCCCGAAACCTAACCCTACAACTAACCCTTACCCTTACCCTAACCCTAAACCTAAACCTAACCCTAACCCTAACCCTAACCCTAACCTTAACCCTAACCCTAACCGTAACCCTAACCTTAACCCTTATCCTT
>JANJXV010000104.1:1720000-1725000 GCA_024803745.1 Megascapheus bottae | reverse complement strand
CCTAACCCTTTCCCTAACACTTACCCTAACCCTAACCCTAACCCTAACACTTACCCTTACCCTAACCCTAACCCTAACTCTAACCCTTACCCTAACCCTAACCCTAACCCCTACCCTAACTCTAACCCTAAACCTAACCCTAACCCTAACCCTAAACCTAACCCTAACCCTAACTCTAACCCCTAACCCTTATCTTTACCCTAACCCTAAACCTAACTCTAACCCTAACGCTAACACTTACCTTAACCCTAAACCTTACCCTAACCCTAACCCTAATCCTTACCCTAACCCTAACCCTAACCTTATCCCTAACCCTAAACCTAACCCAAACCTTAACCCTAACCCTAACCCTAACCCTAACTTAAACCTAACCCTAACCGTAAACCTAGCCCTTACTCTAACCCTAAACCTAAACCTAACCCTAACCCTAACCCTAACCTTAACCCTAACCCTAACCCTAACCCTAACTTAAACCTAACCCTAACCGTAAACCTAGCCCTAACCCAAACCCTTATCCTTACCCTAACCCTAACCTTAACCCTAACCGTAACACTAACCCGAAGCCTAACCCTATCCCTAACCCTAAGCCTTATCCTTTCCCTAACCTTAACCCTAAACCTAACCCTAACCCTAACCCTCACCCTAACCCTTACTCCAAACTTAATCCTAACCTCAAACTTAACCCTAACTCTTACCCTAACCGTAATCCTTACCCTTACCCTAACCCTAACCCTAAACCTTACACTTACCCTAATCATAACCCTAACCCTTACCCTACCCTAACCATAACCCTAACACTAACCTAACCCTAACCCTAACCCTAAACCTAACCCTAACCATAACCCTAAACCTAACCCTAACCCTAACCCTTACCCTTACCCTAACCCTAACCCTAACCCTAACCCTTACACTAACCTAACGCTAACCCTAACCTTAATGCTAAACCTAACCCTAACCCTTATCCTAACCCTAACCCTAACCCTAATCCTTACCCTAACTCTAACCATAACCCTAACCCTTACCCTTTCCCTAACTCTACCCCTAACCCTTACCCTTACCCTAATCCTAACCCTAACCCTAACCCTAACACTTACCCTAACCCTAACCCTAACCCTTACCCTTACCCTAACAGTAAACCTAAACTTAACCCCAACCCTAAACCTTTCCCTAACCCTAACAATTACCCCAGCCCTAACCCTAACACTAAACCTAACCCTAATACCTACCCTTACCCTAACCCTAAACCTAACCCTAAACCTTATCCTAACCCTAACCTTAACCCTTAAACTAACCCTAACACTAACCCTAACTCCTAACCCTAACCATTACCTTAACCCTAACCCAAACCCTTGCCCTTACACTAACCCTAATCCTAACTCTAACCCTAACCTTAAACCTAAACCTAACACTCACACTAACCCTAACCCTAACCCTTGCTCTAAACTTAACCCTAACCTCAAACCTAACCCAACCTCTAACCCTATCCCTTACCCTTACCCTTATCCTATCCCTAACCCTAACCCTAACCCTAACCCTTACCATTACCCTAACCCTAACCTTAAACCTAACCCTAACCCTAACACTTATCCTTACCCTAACCCAAACCCTAAACCTAACCCTAACCCTAACCATAACCATACCCCCTAACTCTAACCCTAACCTTAACCCTTAACCTTACCCTACCCCTAACCAAAACCCTAACTTAAACCAACCCTATCCCTAACCCTAACTCTAACTCTTATCCTTACCCTAACCGTAACCCTAAACCTAACAGTAACCCTAACCCCTAATCCTATCCGTTACCCTAACCCTAACCCACCCTAATCCTTATCCTCTCCCTAACCCTATCCCTAACACTTACCCTTTTCCTAACCCTAACCCAAACCCTAATGCTTACCCTAATCGTAGCCCTAAACCTAACTCTAACTCTAACCCTAACCCTACTTTTAACCCTAACCCTAACCTTAACCGTAACCCTAAACCTTATCCTTACCCTAACCCTAACCCTAAACCTAACCCAAACCCTAGCCCTAACAATTACCCTTACCCTAACCCTAACTCTAACCTTAACCCTTACCCTAACCTTAAACCTAACCCTAACACCTAACCCTACCCTAACCCTAACCCTTAACCTAACCATAACCCTAACCCTAATCCTAACCCTTACCCTTACCCTAACCCTAAACCTAACTCTAAACCTAACCCTAACACTAACCCTAACCCTTACTCTTACCTAACCCTAACCCTAACCCTAACCATTACCCTAACCCTAACCCTAACCCTAACCCTAAACCTAAACGTAACCCTTACCCTTACCCTAACCCTAACCCTAATCCTAACCTTAACCCTAACCCTTACCCTAACCCTAACCCTAACCCTGAACCTCACCCTAACACTAACCCTAACCCTAACATTAACCCTTACGCTAACCATAACCCTAACCCTAACACTTACCCTCACCCTAACCCTAACCCTAACCCTAACCCTAACCCTTACCCTAACCCTAACCATAACCCTTACCCTAACCCTAACCGTGATCCTAATCCTAACCCTAACCTTTACCCTTACCATAACCCTAACCCTAACCTAACCCTAACCCTAACTGTAACCCTAACCCTAACCCTAACCTTTACCCTAACCCTAACCCTAACCCTAAACCTTCCCTTACACTTACCCTAACCGTAACCCCAACCTTAACTCTAACCCTAAACCTAACCGTAACTTGAACGCTAACCCTTACCCTTACACAAAACCTAACCCTAACCCTAACCCTTGCCCTTTCGCAAACGCTAACCCTAACACTAACCCTAACCTTAACAGATACCCTTAACCTAACCCTAAACCTAACCCGAAACGTAACACTAAACCTAACCCTAAACCAAACACTAACCTTAAACCTAACTCTTACACTTACCCTAAACCTAACCCTAACCCTAACCCTAACCCTAACCCTAACCCTTAAAATAACCCTAACCCTAACCCTAACCCTAACTCTAAACCTAACCCTAACCCTTACCCTCACCCTAACCCTAACCCTAACCCTTACCCTAACCTAACGCTAACACTAACCTTAATGCTAACCCTAACCCTAAACCTTACCCTAACCCTAACCCTAACCCTAATCCTTACCCTAACCCTAACCTTAACCCTAACCCTTACCCTTTACCTAACTCTAACCCTAACACTTACCCTTACCCTAATCCTAACCCTAACCCTAAACCTAACACTTACCCTAACCCTAACCTTAATCCTAACCCTTACCCTTACCCTAACAGTAAACCTATCCTTAACCCCAACCCTACACCTAACCCTAACCCTAACCGTAACCCTAACAATTACCCCAGCCCTAACCCTAAAACTAAACCTAACCCTAATACCTACCCTTACCCTAACCCTAAACCTAAACCTAACCCTTATCCTAACCCTAACCCTAACCCTTAAACTAACCCTAACACTAACCCTAACCCCTAACCCTAACCATTACCCTAACCCTAACCCAAACCCTTACCCTTACACTAACCCTAATCCTAACTCTAACCCTAACCCTAAACCTAAACCTAACCCTCACCCTAACCCTAACCCTAACCCTAACCCTTACTCTAAACTTAACCCTAAACTCAAACCTAACCCAACCTCTAACCCTAACCCTAACCCTTACCCTTACCCTATCCCTAACCCTAACCCTAACCCTTACCCTTACCCTAACCCTAACCGTAAACCTAACCCTAACTCTAACACTAACACTTACCCTTACCCTAAACCAAACCCTAACCCTAACCATAACCATAACCCCTAACTCTAACCCTAACCCTAACCCTTACCCTTACCCTACCCCTAACCAAAACCCTAACCTAAACCTAAACCTAACACTAACCCTAACCCATAATCCTAATCCTAAACCTAACACTAAACCTAACACTTACACTTACCCTAACCCTAAACTTAACCTTAATGCTAACCCTAATCCTAACCCTATCCGTTACCCTTACCCTAACCCTAACCCTAAACCTAACTCTAACTCTAACCCTAACCCTACCTTTAACGCTAACCCTAACCCTAACCCTAACCCTAAACCTAACCCAAACCCTAGCCCTAACACTTACCCTTACCCTAACCCTAACCCTAACCCTAACCCTTACCCTAACCTTAAACCTAACCCTAACACCTAACACTAACCCTAACCCTAACCCTTAACCTAACCATAACCCTAACCCTAATCCTAACCCTTACCCTTACCCTAACCCTAAACCTAACTCTAACCCTAACCCTAACACTAACCCTAACCCTTACTCTTACCTAACCCTAACCCTAACCCTAACCCTAACCCTAACCCTAAACCTAACCCTAACCCTAACCCTAACCCTAACCTAACCCTAACAATAACCCTAAACCTAGCCCTAACCATAACCCTTACCCTTACCCTAACCCTAACCCTAACCCTCACCAACACTCTAACCCTAACTCTAACCCTAACCCTTACCCTTTCCCTAACCCTAACCGTAACCCTAACCCGAACCCTAACCCTATACCTAACCCTAACTCTTATCTTTCCTTAACCCTAAACCTAAACCTAACCCTATCCCTAACCTCTATCCCTAACCGTAAACCTAACCCTAACCCTTACCCTTACCCTAACCTAACCCTAAACCTAACCTTAATGCTAACCCTAACCCTAACCCTAACCGTTACCCTAGCCCTAATCCTAACCCTAATCCTTACCCTAACCCTAATCCTAACCCTAACTCTTACCCTTTCCCTAACCTTAAACCTAACCCTAACCCTAACCCTAACCCTAACCTTATCCTTAAACCTAACCCTTAAACTTACCCTAACCGTAACCCCAACCTTAACCCCAACCCTAAACCTAACCGTAACCCTAACGCTAACCCTTACCCTTACACAAAACCTAACCCTAACCCTAACCCTTGCCCTTATGCAAACGCTAACCCTAACCGTAACCCTTACCCTAACACATACCCTTAACCTAACCCTAAACCTAA
>JANJXV010000104.1:1697500-1705000 GCA_024803745.1 Megascapheus bottae | reverse complement strand
TACCCTTACCCTTATCCTATCCCTAACCCTAACCCTAACCCTAACCCTTACCATTACCCTAACCCTAACCTTAAACCTAACCCTAACCCTAACACTTATCCTTACCCTAACCCAAACCCTAAACCTAACCCTAACCCTAACCATAACCATACCCCCTAACTCTAACCCTAACCCTAACCCTTAACCTTACCCTACCCCTAACCAAAACCCTAACCTAAACCTAAGCCTATCCCTAACCCTAACTCTAACTCTTATCCTTACCCTAACCGTAACCCTAAACCTAACAGTAACCCTAACCCCTAATCCTATCCGTTACCCTAACCCTAACCCACCCTAATCCTTATCCTGTCCCTAACCCTATCCCTAACACTTACCCTTTTCCTAACCCTAACCCAAACCCTAACGCTTACCCTAATCGTAGCCCTAAACCTAACTCTAACTCTAACCCTAACCCTACTTTTAACCCTAACCCTACCCTTAACCGTAACCCTAAACCTTATCCTTACCCTAACCCTAACCCTAAACCTAACCCAAACCCTAGCCCTAACAATTACCCTTACCCTAACCCTAACCCTAACCCTAACCCTTACCCTAACCTTAAACCTAACCCTAACACCTAACCCTACCCTAACCCTAACCCTTAACCTAACCATAACCCTAACCCTAATCCTAACCCTTACCCTTACCCTAACCCTAAACCTAACTCTAAACCTAACCCTAACACTAACCCTAACCCTTACTCTTACCTAACCCTAACCATTACCCTAACCCTAACCCTAACCCTAACCCTAAACCTAAACGTAACCCTTACCCTTACCCTAACCCTAACCCTAATCCTAACCTTAACCCTAACCCTTACCCTAACCCTAACCCTAACCCTGAACCTCACCCTAACACTAACCCTAACCCTAACCTAACCCTAACCCCAAACCTAAACCTAACCCTAACCCTAACCCTTACCCTAACCCTAACCATAACCCTTACCCTAAACCTAACCGTAATCCTAATCCTAACCCTAACCTTTACCCTTACCATAACCCTAACCCTAACCTAACCCTAACCCTAACTGTAACCCTAACCCTAACCCTAACCTTTACCCTAACCCTAACCCTAACCCTAACCCTAAACCTTACCCTTACACTTACCCTAACCGTAACCCCAACCTTAACTCTAACCCTAAACCTAACCGTAACTTGAACGCTAACCCTTACCCTTACACAAAACCTAACCCTAACCCTAACCCTTGCCCTTTCGCAAACGCTAACCCTAACACTAACCCTAACCTTAACAGATACCCTTAACCTAACCCTAAACCTAACCCGAAACGTAACACTAAACCTAACCCTAAACCAAACACTAACCTTAAACCTAACTCTTACACTTACCCTAAACCTAACCCTAAACCTAACCCTAACCCTAACCCTAACCCTAACCCTTAAAATAACCCTAACCCTAACCCTAACCCTAACTCTAAACCTAACCCTAACCCTTACCCTCACCCTAACCCTAACCCTAACCCTTACCCTAACCTAACGCTAACACTAACCTTAATGCTAACCCTAACCCTAAACCTTACCCTAACCCTAACCCTAACCCTAATCCTTACCCTAACCCTAACCTTAACCCTAACCCTTACCCTTTACCTAACTCTACCCCTAACACTTACCCTTACCCTAATCCTAACCCTAACCCTAAACCTAACACTTACCCTAACCCTAACCTTAATCCTAACCCTTACCCTTACCCTAACAGTAAACCTATCCTTAACCCCAACCCTACAACTAACCCTAACCCTAACCGTAACCCTAACAATTACCCCAGCCCTAACCCTAAAACTAAACCTAACCCTAATACCTACCCTTACCCTAACCCTAAACCTAAACCTAACCCTTATCCTAACCCTAACCCTAACCCTTAAACTAACCCTAACACTAACCCTAACCCCTAACCCTAACCATTACCCTAACCCTAACCCAAACCCTTACCCTTACACTAACCCTAATCCTAACTCTAACCCTAACCCTAAACCTAAACCTAACCCTCACCCTAACCCTAACCCTAACCCTAACCCTTACTCTAAACTTAACCCTAAACTCAAACCTAACCCAACCTCTAACCCTAACCCTAACCCTTACCCTTACCCTATCCCTAACCCTAACCCTAACCCTTACCCTTACCCTAACCCTAACCGTAAACCTAACCCTAACCCTAACACTAACACTTACCCTTACCCTAAACCAAACCCTAAACCTAACCCTAACCCTAACCATAACCATAACCCCTAACTCTAACCCTAACCCTAACCCTTACCCTTACCCTACCCCTAACCAAAACCCTAACCTAAACCTAAACCTAACTCTAACCCTAACCCTAACTCTTACCCTTACCCTAAACCTAACCCTAAACCTAACACTAACCCTAACCCATAATCCTAACCCTAAACCTAACACTAAACCTAACACTTACACTTACCCTAACCCTAAACTTAACCTTAATGCTAACCCTAATCCTAACCCTATCCGTTACCCTTACCCTAACCCTAACCCTAAACCTAACTCTAACTCTAACCCTAACCCTACCTTTAACCCTAACCCTAACCCTAACCCTAACCCTAAACCTAACCCAAACCCTAGCCCTAACACTTACCCTAACACTTACCCTAACCCTAACCCTAACCCTAACACTTACCCTTACCCTAACCCTAACCCTAACCCTTACCCTTTCCCTAAACCTAAACTTAACCTTAACCAAAACCCTAACCCTAACCCTAACCCTAACCCTAACCATTACCCTAACCCTAACCCTAATCCTAACCCTAACCCATACCCTAACCTAAACCTAAACCTAACCCTAATCCTTACCCTTACTCTCACCCTAACCCTAACCTTAACCCTAACTCTAACCCTAACCCTAAACCTAACCCTAACGCTAACCCTAACCCAAATCTAACCCTTACCCTAGCACTAATCCTAACCCTAACCCTAACCCTAAAACTTACCCTTAACCTAATCCTAACCCTAACCCTAATCCTTACCTTAATCCTAAACCTAACCCTAACACTTACACTTACCCAAATGCTAACCCTAATCCTAATCCTAACCCTAATCCAAATCTTACCCTTACCCTAACCCTAACCCTAAACATGACCCTAAATCTAACCCTAACCCTAACACTAAACCTAAGCATAACTCTTACCCTAACCCTAACCCTTACACTTACCCTAACCCTAACCCTAAACTTAACCCAAACCCTAAAGCTAACCCTAACCCTAACGCTAACCCTTACCCTTACCCTAACAGTAACCCTTGCCCTTACCCTAAACCTAACCCTAACCCTTACCCTAACCCTAACCCTAATCCTAACCCGAACGCTTACCCTTACCCGGACCCTAACCCTAACCCTAAACCTATCCCTAACTCTAACCCTAACCTTACCCCTAAACCTAAACCTAACCCCAACCCTAACCCTTACCCTTACACTAACTCTAACCCAAAACCTAACCCAAACCCTTATACTTACCCTCACCCTACCCCTAACCTTAACCTAAACATAACCCTAACCCTAACCCTCAGCCTAACCATTACCCTAACCCTAACCCTAAACCTAACCCAAACCCTAAAGCTAACCCTAACCCTAACGCTAACCTTTACCCTTACCCTAACAGTAACTCTTGCCCTTACCCTAAACCTAACCCTAACCCTTACCCTAACCCTAACCCTAATCCTAACCCTAACGCTTACCCTTACCCTGACCCTAACCCTAACCCTAAACCTAACCCTAACTCTAACCCTAACCTTACCCCTAAACCTAAACCTAACCCCAACCCTAACCCTTACCCTTACACTAACCCTAACCCAAAACCTAACCCAAACCCTTATACTTACCCTCACCCTAACCCTAAACTTAACCTAAACCTAACCCTAACCCTAACCCTCACCCTAACCATTACCCTAACCCTAACCCTAAACCTAACCCAAACCCTAAACATAACCCTAACCCTAAACCTAACCCTTAGCCTTACCCTAACCCTAACCCTAACCCTAACACTAACACTAACCCTAACCTTAACCCTAAACCTTACACTTACCATAACCCTATCCCTAACACTTACCCTAACCCTAAACCTAACCCTAACCTTAACCTTTCCCTAACCCTAATCTTATCCATAACCCTAACACTAAACCTTATCCTTAACCTTAAACTAACCATAACCCTACACCTTACACGAACCCTAACCCTATTTCTAACCCTAACTCTTATCCTTACCCTAACCCTTACCCTAAACCTAACCCTAACACTAACCCTAACCCTAACCCCAACCGTAACCGTAACCCTAATCCTAACCCTTACCCTTAACCTAACGCTAACCCTAAACTTACTGCTAACCCTAACCCAAACCCTAACCCTTACCCGAACCCTAATCCTTACCCTAACCCTAAACCTAACACTTACCCTTTCCCTAACTCTAACCCTAACCCTTTCCCTTACCCTAATCCTAACCCTACCCTAACCCTAACACTTACCCTAACCCTAACCCTAACCCTTAACTTTACCCTAACCCTAAACCTACCCTTAACCCCAACCTTAACCTAACCCTAACCCTAACCCTAATAATTACCCCAACCCTAACACTAACACTAACCCTAACCCTAACACTTACCCTTACCCTAACCGTAACCCTAACCCTAACCCTTACTCTAACACTAACCCTAACCCTAAACCTTAACCTAACCCTAACACTAATCCTAACCCCTAACCCTAACCCTTAACCTAACCCTAACCCTACCCCTTACCCTTTCCCTAGCCCTAATCCTAACTCTAACCCTAACCCTAAACCTAACCCTAAGCCTCACCCTAACCCTAACCCTTACTCTAAACTTAACCCTAACCTCAAACTTAAACCTAACTCTTACCCTAACCCTAACCATAAGCCTTACCCTAACTCTAACCCTAACCCTAACCCTTACACTTACCCTAACCCTAACCCTAAACCTAACCCTAAACCTAACGCTTACCCTTACCCTAAACCTAACCCTAAACCTAACACTATCCCGAAACATAAATATAACCCCTAACTCTAACCCTAACCCTAAACCTTACCCTTACCCTATCCCTAACCAAAACCCTAAACCTAACACTAACCCTAACCCTAACCCTTACCCTTACCCTAACCCTAAACCTAACCTAACCCTAACCCTAACCCTAACCCTAACCCTAACCATTACCCTAAACCTAACCCTAATCCTAAACACTATCCCTTACCCTAACCTCACCGTAAACCTAACCCTAATCCTTACCCTTACCCTCACCCTAACCCTAACCTTAACCCTAAAGATAACCCTAACCCTAAACCTAACCCTTACCCTTACCCTAACCCTAACCATAATCCTAACCCTTACCTTTACCCTAAACCTAACCCTAACCCTAACACTAACCCTAACCTTAAACCTAACCCTTAACCTTACCATAATCCTATCCCTAACCCTTACCCTAACCCTAACGCTAATCCTAACCCTTACCCTTTCCCTAACCCTAACCTTAACCTTAACTATAACCCTAAACCTAAACCTAACCCTTACCCTTAAACTAACCCTAACCCTAACCCTAACCCTATTCCTAACCTTAACTCTTATCTTTACCCTAACCCTAACCCTAAACCTAATCCTAACACTAACATTTACCCCTAACCTTAACCGTAACCCTAACGCTAACCCTAACCCTTAACCTTAACCTAAACCTATTCTTAACCTAACCCTAACCCTAACCCTCAAACCTAACCCTAACCCTTACCCTAACCCTAAACCTAACCTTAACGTAACCCTAACCCTAACCCTAATAATTAACCTAACCCTAACCCTAACACTTACCCTAACCCTAACCCTAATCCTAACTCTAACCCTAACCCTAAACCTAACCCTAACCCTAACCCTAATCCTAACTCTAACCCTAACCCTAAACCTAACCCTAACCCTTCCTCTAAACTTAACCCTAACCTCAAACTTAATCATAACTCTAACCCTAACCATAACCCTTACCCTTACCCTAACCCTAACCCTAACCGTAACCCTTACACTTACCCTAACCTAACCCTAACCTTAACCCTAACCCTTACCCTTACACTAAACCTAACCCTAAACCTAACCCTAACCCTAACCATAACCATAACCCCTAACTCTAACCCTAACCCTAAACCTTACCCTTACCCTACCCCTAACCAAAACCCTAACCCTAACCCTAACCCTAACCCTAACCCTTACCCTTACTTTAACCCTAACCCTAACCTTAACCACAACCTAAACCTAACCCTAACCCTTAACCTAACACTTACCCTAACCCTAACACTAACACTTATGCTTACCCTAACCCTAACCCTAACCCTAACCCTTACCCTAACCATAACCCTAACCCTAACACTTACCCTCACCCTAACCCTAACCCTAACCCCTACCCTAACCCTAACACTAACCCTAAATCTAACCCTAACCCTTACCCTAACCCTAACCCTTACCCTTATCTTAACCATAACCCTAAATTTTACCCTTACCCTTACCCTAACGCTAACCCTAACCCTAAACCTAACCCTAACCCTAAACCTAACCCATATCCTAACCCTAACCCTAACCCTAACCCTTACACTTACCGTAACCCTAAACCTAACCTTAACCCAAACCATAATCCCAACCCTAACCCTAGCCCTTACCCTTACCCTACCCCTAATCCTAACCCTAACCCTAACCCTAACCCTAACAATTACCCTAACCCTAACCCTAATCCTAACCCTAACCCTTACCCTACCCTAACCCTAAACCTAACCCTAATCCTTACCCTTACCCTCACCCTAACCCTAACCTTAGCCCTAACCCTAACCCTAACCCTAAACATAAACCTAACCCTAAACCGAACCCTTAGCCTTACCCTAACCCTAACCCTAACCCTAACACTAACCCTAACCTTAACCCTAACCCTTACCCTTACCATAGCCCTATCCCTAACCCTAACCCTAACCCTAACCCTTACCCTTTCCCTAACCGAAACCTTAACCTTAGCCATAACCCTAAACCTAAACCTAACCCTTACCCTTAAAGTTACCCTAACCCTAAACCTAACCCGAACCCTAACCCTATTTCTAACCCTAACTCTTATCATACCCTAACCATAAACCTAAACCTAACCCTAACACTGACCCTAACCCCTAACCCTAACCGTAACCGTAACCGTAACCCTAACCCTAACCCTTACTCTTAACCTAACGCTAACCCTAAACTTAATGCTAATCCTAACCCGAACCCTAACCCTTACCCGAACCGTAATCCTTACCCTAACCCTAACCCTAACCCTTACCCTTTCCCTAATTCTAACCCTAACCCTAACCCTTACCCTTACCCTAAGCCTAACCCTAACCTAACCCTAACACTTACCCTAACCCTAACCCTAACCCTAATCCTAACTCTAACCCTAACCCTAAACCTAACCCTAACCCTTCCTCTAAACTTAACCCTA
>JANJXV010000104.1:1635000-1685000 GCA_024803745.1 Megascapheus bottae | reverse complement strand
TTACCCTTACCCTAACCCTAACCCTAACCCTAACCCTAACCCTAACATTAACCCTAACCCTCACCTTTAACCTACCCTAACCCTAACCCTAAACATTACCCTAACCCTAACCATAACCCTAAACCTAAGCCTTACCCTTGCCCTAACCCTAACCCTAACCATAACCCTAAACCTAACCCTAACCCTAACCCTATTCCTAAACCTAACTCTTATCCTTACCCTAATGCTAACCCTAAACCTAATCCTAACCCTAACCGCTAACCCTAACCGTAACCCTAACCTTAACCAAAACCCTAACTCTAACCCTAACCGTAACCCTTACCCTTACCCTAACCCTAACCCTAACCCGAACCTAGCCCTAACCCTAATTCTAACCCTAACCCTAAACCTAACCCTAACACTAACCCTAACCCGTACCCTAACCCTAATCCTAACCCTAACACTTATCCTAAACCTAACCCTAACCCTAACCCTAACCCTTACACTAACCCTAACTCTAACCCTAACCCTTACCCTAACCCTTACGCTAACCCTAACCACTAACCTTAACCCTTAACCTAAACCTAACCCTAAACTTAAACCTAACCCTTCCCTTACCCTAACCCTAAACCTAACCATAACCATAACCTTAACCCTACCCCTAACCCTAACCCCAAACTTTACCCTTACCCTAAGCCTAACCCTAAACCTAACCCTAACCCTAACCTTAACCCTAACCCTAACCCTAATCATTGCCCTTACCCTAACCCTAACCCTAACACTAACACTAAACTTAACCCTAACCCTAACCCTTAAACTGACCCTAACCCTAACCCTAAACCTAACCCTAACCCTAACCCTAAACCTACCCTCTAACCCTAACCCTAACCCTAAACCTTAACCTTATCCAAACCCTAACCCTAACCCTAAACCTTACTCTTACCCTAACCCCTACCCTAACCCTAACACTAACCCTAACGTTTACCCTAACCCTAACCCTAAACCTTACATTTACCCTAACCCTAAACCTAACCCTAACGCTAACCCTAACCCAAATATTACCCTTACCCTAACACTAACCCTAACTCTAACCCAAAACCTTACCCTTAACCTAAACCTAACCCTAACCCTAATCCTTACCTTAACCCTAACCCTAACCCTAACCCTTACACTTACCCAAATGCTAACCCTAATCCTAACCCTAATCCTAATCCAAATCTTACCTCGCCCTAACCCTAAACCTAACCATAAACCTAAATCTAACCCTAACCCTAACACTAACACTAAGCATAATCCTTACCCTAACCCTAACCCTTACACTTACCCTAACCCTAACCCTAACCTTAACCCAAACCCTAAACCTAACCCTAACCATAACGCTAACCCTTACCCTTACCCTAACCCTAACCCTTGCCCTTACCCTAAACCTAACCCTAACCCTAACCTAACCCTAACCCTAAAGCTAACCCTAACGCTTACCCTGACCCTGACCCTAAACCTAAACCTAAACCTAACCCTAACCCTAACCCAAACCTTACACCTATCCCTAAACCTAACCCTAACCCTTACCCTTACCCTAACCCTAACCCAAAACCTAACACAAACCCTTACACTTACACTCACCCTAACCCTAACCCTACCCTTAACCCTAACCCTTACCCTTACCCTAACCCTAAACCTAAACCTCACCCTAACCATTACCCTAACCCTAATCTTAACCCTATCCCTAACCCTTACCCTTGCCCTAACCCCTAACCCTAACCTTAACCCTAACCCTAACTCAACCGAAACCCTTACCCTTACACTAACCCTAACACTAAACCTTACCCGAACCCTAACCCTATCCCTAACCATAACTCTTATCCTTACCCTAACACTAACCCTAAACCTAAACCTAACCCTAATCCCTAACCCTAACCGTAACCCTAACTCTAACCCTAGCCCTTACCCTAACCCTAACCCTAACCCTAATTCTTTCCCTAACCCTAAAACTTACCGTTTCCCTAACCCTTACCCTAACCCTAAACCTAACCGTTACCCTTACCCTTACAATAACCGTAAACCTAACCATAAACCTAACGCGAACACTTACCCTAACCCCAACCCTAACCCTTACCCTTACCCTAAACCTAACACTACCTTAACCCCAACCCTTAACCTAACCCTAAACCTAACTCTAAACCTAACCCTTACCCTAAACCTAATCCTAACACTAACCCTAAACCTTACCCTTACCCTAAACCTAACCCTATCCTAGCCCTAAACCTAACCCTAAACCTAACCCTAAGCCTTACACTTACCCTTACCCTAACCCTAACCCTAAACTTAACCCTAACCCTCACCCTTACCCTACCTTAACCATGACCCTAACCTTTACCCCAACCCTAACCTTAACCCCAACCCTAACCCTTACTCTTGCCTTAACCCTCACCCTAAACCTAAACCTAACCCGAACCCTAAACCTATCCCTAACCCTAACTCTTATCCTTACCCTAACGATAACCCTAAACCTAACCCTAAACCTAACTGCTAAACCTAACCGTAACCCTAACCCTAACCTGCACCCTAACTCTAACCCTAACCCTAACCCTTACCCTTACCTTAACCCTAATCCTAACCCTAACCTAGCCCTAACCCTAACCCTAACCCTAACTCTAACTGTAACACTTATCCTTAACCTAAACCTAACCCTAACCCTTACACTAACCCTAACTCTAACCCTAACCCTTACGCTAACCCTTACCCTAACTGTAACCCTAACCCTAACCCCTAACCTTAACCCTTAATCTAACCCTAACCCTGAACTTAACTCTAACCCTTACCTTTACCCCAACCCTAAACCTAACTCTAAGCCTAACCCTAACCATAACCATAACCTTAACCCTAACCCTAACCCTAACCCTAACCCTAACGTTTACCATTAAACTAACCCTAACCCTAAACCTAACCCTATCCCTAACCTTAACCCTAACCCTAACCGTAACCATTGCCCTTACCCTAACCCTAACCCTAAACCTAACACTAACCTTAACCCTAACCCTAACCCTTACCCTTACCCTAACCCTAACCGTAAACCTAACCCTAACCCTAACCCTAACCCCTATCCCTAATCCTAACCCTAAACCTTACCCTTATCCTAACCCTAACCCAACCCTAACACTTACCCTTACCCTAACCCCTACCCTAACCCTAATACTAACCCTAACACTTACCCTAACCCTAACCCGAAACCTTACATTTACCGTAACCCTAAACCTAACCCTAACGCTAACCCTAACCCAAATCTTACCCCTACCCAAACCCTAACCCTAAACTTAACCCTAACCCTTCCCTTACCCTAACCCTAAACCTAACTCTAAACCTAACCCTAACCCTAACCCTAACCCTAACCCTTACCCTTACCCTAACCCTAACCGTAACTCTAACCCTGAAACTAACCCTAACACTTACCCTAACCCTAAACCTACCCCTTACCCTAACCCTAACCCTAACCCTTATCCGAAACCTAACTCTAACCCTAATGCTAACCCTAACGCTAAACCTAACCCTAAAATTAACCCTAACCCTAACCCTAAACCTAATCCTAACCCTAACTATAACCCTAACCCCTAACCTAACCCTAACCCTAACCCCACCCATAATCCTAACCCTAACCCTAACCCTAACCCTTACCCTTTCCCTAATCTAACCCTAAACCTAACCCTAACCCTTACCCTTACCCAACCCTAATCCTAAACCGAACCCTAAACCTAAAACTAACCCTAACCCTAACCCTAACACTTACCCTTACCCAGCCCTAACCCTAACCTTAACCCTTATCCTAAACCTAACCCTAACCTTAACCCTAACCCTTAACCTAAACCTAACCCTAACCCTAACCCCTAACCCAACCCTTACCCTAACCCTAACCCTAACTATAAGCCTAACCCTAAAACTAACCCTAACCCTAACCCTAACCCTTACCCTTACCCTAACACTAAGCCTAACCCTAACCCTAACCCTTACCCTTACCCTAACCCTAACCCTAACCCTAAATCTAACACTAACCCTAAACTTAACCCTAACCCTAACCATAACCATAACCCTAAACCTAATCCTAACCCTAACCCTAACCCTTACCGTTACCTTAACCCTAACCCTAAACCTAACCCTAACCCTTACCCTTACCCTCACCCTAACCCTAACCTTAATGCTAACCCTAACCCTAACTCTAACCTTAACCCTAACCGTTATCATAACCCTAACCCTCACTCTAACTCTAAACTTAACCCTTACCCTTACCCTAACCCTAACCCTAAACCTAACCCCAACCCTAACTCTAACCCTAACCCTAACCCTAACCAAACCCTAACCCTAACCATTACCCTTACCCTAACCCTAACCCTAACTCTTACCCTTTCCCTAACCCTAACCCTTACGCTAACCCTAACCCTAACCCTAACCCTTTTACTTACCCTTACCGTAACCCTAACTCTAACACTTACCCTTACCATAACCCTAACCCTAACCCTAACCCTTACCCTAACCCTAAACTTAACCCTAACCCTTACCCTAACCCTAACCCAAACAGTAACCCTAACCCTTATACTAACCCTACCCCTTAACCCTAACCCTAACCATAACCCTTATACTAACCCTACTTCTTACCCCTAACCCTAACCCTTACCCTAACCCTAACCCTAACCCAAAATTAACCCTTACCCTTACCCTAACCCTAACCCTAACCCTTACCCTAAACCTAACCCTAACCCAAAATTAAACCTTACCCTTACCCTAACCCTAACCCTAAATCTAACCCTAACCCTAACCCTAAACCTAAACCTTACCCTAACCCTAACCCTAACACTTATCCTTACCCTAACCCTAACCCTAACCCTAAACCTAAACCTTACCCTTACCCTAACCCTAACCCGAAACCTAACCCTAACCCTAACGCTAACCCTTACCCTAACCCAAACCCTAACCCTAAATCTAAACCTAACCCTAACCGTAACCCTAACCCTTAACCTCACCCTAAACCTAAACCTAACAATTAACCTTACCCTAATGCTAACCCTAACCTTAACCCTAACTCTAACCCTAAACCTAACCTTAACCCTAACCCTTACCCTAACACTTACCCTAACCCTAGCCCTAACCCTTACCCTTACACTAACCCTAACCCTAACCGTAAACCTTACCTTTACCCTAACCCTTACCCTAACCCTAACCCTAACTATAACACTAACCCTAAAATTACCCCTAACCCTTACCCTAACCCTTACCCTTACCCTAACCCTAAGCCTAACCCTAACCCTTACCCTTACCCTAACCCTAACCCTAACCCTAAATCTAACACTATCCCTAAACTTAACCCTAACCCTTACCATAACCATAACCCTAAACCTAATACTAACCCTAACCCTAACCCTTACCCTTACCTTATCCCTACCCCTAAACCTAACCCTAACCCTTACCCTTACCCTCACCATAACCCTAACCTTAATGCTAACCCTAACCCTAACTCTAACCTTAACATTAATCGTTATCCTAACCCTAACCCTAACCCTAACTCTAAACTTAACCCTTACCCTTACCCTAAACCTAACTCTAACCCTAACCCTAACCCTTATCCTTACCCTAACCCTAACACTAACCCTAAACCTAAACCTTACCCTTACCCTAACCCTAACCCTAAACTTAACCCTAACCCTAACCCTAACCCTTAACCTTATCCTAAACCTAACCCTAACCCTTAACCTTACCCTAATGCTAACCCTAACCTTAACCCTAATCCTAACCCTAAACCTAACCTTAACCCTAACCCTTACCGTAACACTTACCCTAACCCTAACCCTAACCCTTACCCTTAACCTAAACCTAACCCTAACCGTAAACGTTACCCTTAACGTAAACCTAACCCTAACCCTAACCCTAACCCTAACTCTAACTCTAAATGTAAACCTAACCCTAACACTTAACCTAACCCTAACCCTGAGCCTAACCCTAACCCTAACCCTTATCCTAAATCTAAACCTACATGTAACCCTAACCCTAACCCTTACCCTAACCCTAACCCTTACCCTAAACATAACCCTTACCCTAACCCTAACACTAACACTAACCCTAACCTTACCCCTACCCTAAACCTAACTCTAAACCTAACCCAAACCCTAACCCTAACCTTAACTCTAACCCTATCCCTTGCTGTTACCCTAACCCTAACCATCAACCTAACCCTAACCCTAACCCTAACACTTACTCTTACCCTAACCCTAACTATAAACCTAACCCTAACCCTAACCCTAACCCTAACCTCTAACACCTAACCCTAAACGTAACCCTAACCCTAACCCTTACGCTTATCCTAAACCTAACCCTAACCCTAACACTTATCCTTACTCTAATCCCAACCCTAACCCTAAACATAACCCTTACACTAAGCCTAAACCTAACCGTTACACTTACAATAACCCTAAACCTAACCCTAACCCTAACCCTAACCCTAACCCTTACCCTTACCCTAACCCTAACCCTAACCATAAACCTTACCCTTAACCTAAAACTAACCCCAACACTTACCCTAAACCTAACCCTAACCCTAACCCTAACCCTTACCCATACCTTAACCCTAACCCTAACCCTAACCCTAACACATACCCTTACAATAACCTAACCCTAACCCTATCGTAACCCTACACCTAACCCTATCGCTAACCCTAACCCTAACCCTAACCCTTACCCTTACCCTAAACCTAACCCTAACCCTTACTATAAAACTAACCCTCACCCTAACCTATCCCTTACCATTACCTTAACCCTTAACCTAAACCTAACCCTTACCCTTACCCTAACGCTAACCCTAACCCTAACCCTAACCCTAACCCTAACCTTAACACATATCCTTATACTAACCCTAACCCTAACCCTAACCATAACCCTAAACCTAACCCTAACCCTAACCCTAACCCTAAACCTAACCCTTACTCTAACACCAACCCTAATCCTAACCCTACACCTAATCCTAACCATAACCTTAACCCTAACCCTAACCCTAACACTAACCCTTACCCTTACCCTAACCCTAACCCTAACCTTAAACCCAACCCTAACCCTAACCCTAACCCTTACCCTAACCCTAACCCTAACCCTAACCCTAACCCTTATCCTTACCCTAACCTAACCCTAACCTTAAACCCAACCCTAATCCTAACCCTAACCCTAATCCTAATCCTAACCCTAACCCTAAAACTAACCCTTACCCTTACCCTAACCCTAACCCTAAACCTAACCCTAACCCTAACCTTACCCTTACCCTAACCCTAACACTAAACCAAACACTAACCCTGACACTAACCTTAACCCTAACCCTAACCCTAACCCTTACCCTTACCCTAACCCTAACCCTAACCTTAACCCCTACGCTAAACCTAACACTAACCTTAACGCTAACCCTACCCTAACCCTAAACCTAACCCTAACCCTAACCCTAACACTTACCCTAACCCTAACCGTAACCATAAGCATTACCCTTACCCTAACCCTAACCCTAACCCTTACCCTTTCCCTAACCCTAACCCTTGCACATACCCTAAACCTAACCCTAAACCTAACACTTACTTTTACCCTAACCCTAACCCTAACCCTTAACCTAACCCTAACCTTAACCCTAACCCTTACCCTAACCCTAACCCAAACACTAACCCTAATCCTTATACTAACCCTACCCGTTATCCCTAACCCTAACCCTAACCCTAAAGCTAAACCTTACCCTTAACCTAACCCTAACCCTAAACCTAACCCTAACTCTAACCCAAAACCTAACCCCTAACACTAACCCTAACCCTAACACTTACCCTTACCCTAACCCTAACCCTAACCCTTACCCTTACCCTAATTCGAACCCTAACTCTAAATCTAACCCTAATCCTAAACCTTACCCTTACCCTAAACCTAACCCTAACCCTAAACCTAACCGTAACCCTAACCCTAACCCTAACCCTTACCCTAACCCTAATCCTAAACCTAACCCTAACCCTTACCCTTACCCTAACCCTAACTCTAACATTAACAATAAACCTAAACGTAAACTTAACCCTAATCCTTATCCTTTCCCTAACCCTAACCCTAACCCTAACCCTTACGCTAACCCTAACCCTAAACCTAACCCTAACCCTTACCCTAACCCTAACCGTAAACCTAACCCTAACCCTAACCCTAACCTTAAACCCAACCCTAAACCTAACCCTAACCGTAAACCAATTCCTAACCCTAACCCTAAACTTAAACCCAAACCTAAACCTAACCCTAACCCTTACCCTTACCCTAACACTTACCCTAACGTTTACCCTTACCCTATCCCTACCCTAAACCTAACCCTAACCCTAACCCTATCCCTAACCCTAACACTTACACTTACCCTAACCCAAAATTTAAACCTAAACCTAACCGTAACCCCTAACCCTAACCCTAAACGTAACCCTTACCCTTAGACTAACCCTATCCCTAACGTTAATGCTATCGCTAAAACTAAACCTAACCGTAACACCTAACCCTAACCCTAACCCTAACCCTAACCCTAACCCTTACCCTAAAACTAACCCTAACCCCTAACCCTAACCCTTACCCAAACCCTAACCTTAAACCTAACCCAAACCCTTACCCTTACCTTAATTCGAACCCTAACTCTAACTCTAACCCTAATCCTAAACCTTACCCTTACCCTAAACCTAACGCTAAACCTGAACCTAAACCTAACCCTAACCCTAACCTTAACCCTAACCCTAACCCTAACACTAACCCTAACCCTTACCCTAACCCTAAACCTAACCCTAACCTTAACCTTACACTTACCCTAACCCTAAACCTAAACCAAACCCTAACCCTGACACTAACCCTAACCTTAACCCTAACCCTAACCCTAACCCTAATCCTAACCCTAACTTTAACGCCAACCTTAAACGTAACACTAACCTTAACTCTAACCCTACCCTAACACTTAACCTAACCCTAACCCTAACCCTAACATTTACCCTTACCCTAACCCTAACCCTAACCCTTATCCTAACCCTAACTCGAACCCTAAACCTAAAACTCACCCTAACCCTTATCCTAACCCTAACTCTAACCCTTACCCTAACCCTAACCCCAACCCTAACCCTAACCTCAAATTTAACCGTAACCCTTATCTAACCCTAAACCCTACCCTTACCCTAAACCTACCCCTAAACCTAACCCTAACCCTAACCCTAACCATAATCCTTACCCTTTCCCTAACCCTAACCCTTACACTAACCCCCACCCTAACCCTTACACTTACCCTAACCCTAACTCTAACCCTAAAACTTACCGTTACCCTAACCCTAACCCTAACCCTTACCATAACCCTTACCCTAACCCTAACCCTAACCCTAACCCTAACACTTCCCCTTACCCTAACCATAACAATAACCCTAACACTTATCCTAACCCTAACCCTAACCCTAACCCTAAACCTTACCCTAATCCTAACCCTAATCCTAAAACTTACCCTTAACCTAACACTAACCCTAACACTAACACTTACACTAACACTAACACTAACCCTAACCCTTACCCTAACCCTAACCCTAAGACGACCCCGAACCCTTACCCTAACACTAACCCTAACCCCTAACCCTAACCCTTACTCTAACCCTAACCCTAAACCTAACCCTAACCCTTATCTTACCCTAATTCGAACCCTAACTCTAACTCTAACACTAATCCTAAACCTTACCCTTACCCTTACCCTAAACCTAACCCTAAACCTAACCCTAACCCTAACCCTAACCCTTACCCTAACCCTAACTCTAAACTTAACCCTAACCCTAAACCTAAACTTAACCCTAACCCTTATCCTTTCCCTAAACCTAACCCAAACCCTAACCCTAACCTTAACCCTAACCCTAACCCTTACCCTCACCCTAATCCTAACCCTAACCCCTAACCCTAACCCTTACCCTAACCCTAACCCTAACCCTAAACCTTAACCTTACCCTAACACTAACCCTAACTCTAACCCTGACCCTAAACCTAACCCTTACCCTAAAACTAACCCTAACCCTTACCCTTACCCTAACCCTAACCCTAACTCTAACCCTAACCCTAAAACTAACCCTAACCCTTACCTTAAACATAACCATAACCCTTATCCTATCCCTAACCCTAACACTCACCCTAACCTCAAACTTAACCCTAACCCTTACCCTAACCCTAATCCCTACTCTTACCTAAACCTAACCCTAAACAGAACCCTAACCCTAAAACTAACCCTAACCCTCACCCTAACCCTAACCCTTACTCTAAAATTAACCCTAACCTCAAACGTAACCCTAACTCTAACTCTAACCCTAACCCTTACCCTTACCCTAACCCCAAATCAAACCCTAACCCTTACACTTACCCTAACCCTTACTCTAAACCTAACCCTAAACCTAACCCTAACCCTTACCCTTACCCTAAACCTAACCCTAAATCTAACCCTAAGCCTAACCATAACCATAACCCCTAACTCTAACCCTAACCCTAAACCTTACACTTACCCTACCCCTAACCAAAACCCTAACCCTATCACTAACTCTAACCCTAACCATAACCCTTACCCTTACCCTAACCCTAACCCTAACCTTAACCCCAACCTAAACCTAACCCTATCCCTAACCCTTACCCTAACACTTTCCCTAACCCTAAACCTAACCCTAACCCTAACACTTACCCTTACCTTAACCCTTACCCTAACTCTAACCCTTACCCTAACCATTACCCTAACCCTAACCCTTACACTTACACTCACCCTAACCCTAACCCCTACCCTAACTCTAACCCTAAATCTAACCCTTACCCTAACCCTTACCCTAACCCTAACCCTAACCCTAACCACTAACCCTAACCGTTATCATTACCCTAAAACTAAACCTAACTCTAACCCTATCCCTAACACTAACCTTAACCCTAACCCTTACCCTAACCCTAACCCTAAGTCTTACACGAAACCTAACCCTAACCCTAAACCTAACCTTAACCCTAACACTTACTGTAACCCTTACCCTTACCCTAACCATAACTCTGAACCTAACCCTAACACTTACCCTTACCCTAACTCTAACCCTAACCCTTACCCTTACCCTACTCCTAAACCTAAACCTAAAGCTAACCCTAACCCAAAACCTAACCCTAAACTTAACCCTAACCCTTACACTTACCCTAAACCTAACCCAAAACCTAACCCTAACCCTAAGCATTCCCCTAACCCCTAAACCTAACCCTAACCTTTACCCTTACCCTAACGCTAACCCTCACCCTAACCCTAACCCTAACCCTAACACATACCCTTATCCTACCCCTAAACCTAAACCTAACCGTAAGCCTACACCTAACCCTAACGCTAACCCTAACCCTAACCCTAACCCTAACACTTACCCTAACCCTAATCCTAACCCTAACCCCTAACCCTAACCCTTATCCTAACCCTTCCCCTTACCTTAACCCTAACCCTAACCCTAACCCTTACCCTTACCCTAGCGCTAACCCTAACCCTAACCCTAACACTAACCCTAACCCTAAACCAAATCCTAACCCTAACCCTAACCCTAAACCTTACCCTAACCATAACCCTAACCCTAAACCTAACCCTAACCCTTACCCTTACCCTAACCCTACCCCTAAACCAAATCCTAAACCTAAACCTAAACCTAACCCTAAACCTTACCCTAAACCTAACCCTAATCCTACACTTAAACCTAACCCTAACCCTAAACCTTACCCTAACCCTAACCCTAACCCTAAACCTTTCCCTAACCCTAACCCTAACCTTAACCCCAACCCTAAACCTAACCCTAACCCTAACCCTAACCCTTACCCTAACACTAAACCTAACCCTAATCCTAACCATAACACTTACCCTTACCCTAACCCTAACCCTAACCCTTATCCTAACCCTAACCCTAACAATTACCCTAACCCTTATCCTAACCCTAACCCCTAACCCTAACCCTTACCCTAACACTAACCCTAACCCTAATCCTTACCCTTACCCTATCCCTAACCCTAAATCTAACCCTAACCCTAAACCTAACCCTTACCCTAACCCTTACCCTTACCCTAACCCTAACCCTAACTCTAACCCTAACCCTAAAACTAACCCTAACCCTTACCCTAAACCTAACCCTAACCCTTATCCGAACCATAACCCTAACCCAAACCCTAACCTCAAACTTAACCCTAACCCTTACCCTAACCCTAACCCCTACTCTTACCTAAACCTAACCCTAAACAGAACCCTAACGCTAAAACTAACCCTAACCCTAACCCTAACACTTACCCTTACCATAACCCTAACCCTAACTCAAACCCTTATCCTAAACCTAACCCTAAACCTAACCCTAACCCTTACCCTAATCCTAACCGTAACCCTAACCCCTAACCCCAACTCTTAACTTAACCCTAACCCTTACCCTAACCCTAACACTAAATCTAACACTAACCCTAACCCTAACCCTAACCCTAACCCTAACCATAATCCTTACCCTTACCCTAACCTTAACCCTAAACCTAACCCTAACCCTTACCCTTACCTGAAATCTAACCCTTAACCTAACCCTAACCCTAACACCTAACCCTAACTCTAACCCTAACCCTAAACCTAACCCTAAACCTAACACTTACACTAAACCTAATCCTAACCCTAACCCTAATCTTAACCCTATCCCTAACCCTAACCCTAACCCTTACCCTTACCCTAACACTAACCCTAACCCTAACCCTTACCCTTACCCTAACACTAACCCTAACCCTAACCCTTACCCTAACCCTAACGCTAACCCTAACCCTAACCCCTAACCATAACCCTAAACCTAACCCTAACCCTAACAATAACCCTAACCCTAACTCTTACCCTTACCCTAACCCAAAAACAAAAACTAACCCTAACTCTAACCCTTACCCTAACTCCTAACCCTACTCCTAACCCTAAACCTTACCTTTACCCTAACCCTAAGCCTAACCCTTACCCTAACCCTAACCCTAACTCTTACCCTAAACCTAACCCTGGACCTAAACCTAACCTTAACCCTAACCCTAACCCTTACCCTTACCCTAACCCTAACCCCAAACCTAACCCTAACCCTTACAATTACCCTCACCCTAACCCTAAACTTATTGCTAACCCGAACCATAACTATAACCCTAGCCCTAAAACTAACCCTAACCCTAAACCTAACCGTAACCCTTACCGTTACATTAAGCCCTAGCCTAACCCTAACCCTTACCCTTACCCTAACCCTAACCATGACCCTAACCCTAACCATAACCCTAAACCTAACCCTTACCCTAACCCTAACCCTAACCCTAACCATAATCCTTACCCTTACCATAACCTTAACCCTAAACCTAACCCTAACCCTTACCCTTACCTGAAATCTAACCCTTAACCTAACCCTAACCCTAACACCTAACCCTAACTCTAACCCTAACCCTAAACCTAACCCTAAACCTAACACTTACACTAAACCTAATCCTAACCCTAACCCTAATCTTAACCCTATCCCTAACCCTAACCCTAACCCTTACCCTTACCCTAACACTAACCCTAACCCTAACCCTAACCCTTACACTAACCCTAACGCTAACCCTAACCCTAACCCCTAACCATAACCCTAAACCTAACCCTAACCCTAACAATAACCCTAACCCTAACTCTTACACTTACCCTAACCCAAAAACAAAAACTAACCCTAACTCTAACCCTTACCCTAACTCCTAACCCTACTCCTAACCCTAACCCTTACCTTTACCCTAACCCTAACCCTAACCCTTACCCTAACCCTAACCCTAACTCTTACCCTAAACCTAACCCTGGACCTAAACCTAACCTTAACCCTAACCCTTACCTTAACCCTTACCCTTACCCTAACCCTAACTCTGAAGCTAACCCTAAACCTAAACCTAACCCTAACCTTAACCCTAACCCTTACCCTAACCCTAACCCTAACCCTAACACATACCCTAAACCTAATCCTAACACTAACCCTAAACTTAAACCTAACCCTAACCCTAACCTAACCCTTACCCTTACCCTAACTCTAACCCTAACCCTAACCCTAACCCTAACCCTAACCCTAACCCTCACCCTAACCCTAACCCTAACACATACCCTTATCCTACGCCTAAACCTAACCCTAAACGTAACCCTACACCTAAACCTAACGCTAACCCTATCCTAACCTTAACCCTAACCCTTACCCTAACACTAATCCTAACCCTAACACTTAACCCTAAACCTTATCCTAACCCTTACCCTTACCTTAACCCTAACCCTAAACCTAACCCTTACCCGTACCCTAGCGCTAACCCTAACCCTAACCCTAACACTAACCCTAACCCTAAACCAAATCCTAACCCTTACCCTAACCCCAAACCTTACCCCATCCCTAACCCTAACCCTAAACCTAACCCTACCCCTAAACCAAATCCTAACCCTAAACCTAACCCTAACCCTAAACCTTACCCTAAACCTAACCCTAATCCTACAATTTAACCAAGGCCTAACCCCAACCTTAACCCTAAACCTAACCCTAATCCTAACCCTAACACTTACCCTTACCCTAACCCTAACCCTAACCATTATCCTAACCCTAACCCTTACGCTAACCCTAATCCTAACCCTAACCCCTAACCCTAACCCTTACCCTATCCCTAACCCTAACTCTAACCCTAACCCTAACTCTAACCCTAACCCTTAGGCTTACACTAAATATAACCCTAACCTTTACCCTTACCCTACCCCTAAACCTAAACCTAAACATAACCCTAATCTTAAACCTAACCCTAAACTTTAACCTAACCCTTACACTTACCCTAACTCTAACCCAAAACCTAACCCTAACCCTAAGCCTTACCCTAACCCCTAACCCTGACCCTAACCTTTACCCTTACCCTAACTCTAACCCTCACCCTAACCCTAACCCTAACCCTAACACATACCCTTATCCTACCCCTAAACCTAACCCTAACCGTAACCCTAAACCTAAACCTAACGCTAACCCTAAACCTAACCCTAACCCTAACCCTTACCCTAACCCTAATCCTAACCCTAACCCTTAACCCTAACCCTTATCCTAAACCTTACCCTTACCTTAACCCTAACCCTAAACCTAACCCTTACCCTTACCCTAGCGCTAACCCTAACCCTAACCCTAACCCTAAACCTAACACTAACCCTAACCCTAAACCAAATCCTAACCCTAACCCTAACCCTAAACCTTACCCTACCCTAAGCCTAACCCTAAACCTAACCCTAACCCTTACACTTACCCTAACCCTACCCCTAAACCAAATCCTAACCCTAAACCTATCCCTAACCCTAAACCTTACCCTAACCCTAAACCTAACCCTAATCCTAACCCTAACACTTACCCTTACCCTAACCCTTACCCTAACCTTAACCCTAACCCCTAAACCTAACCGTAAACCTAACGCACACCCTAACCATAACCCTGACCTAACCCTTACCCTAAACCTATCCCTAACCCAAAATCTTACTCTTACCCTAACCCTAACCCTAACCTTAACCCCAACCCTAAGCCTAACCCTTACCCTATTCCTAACCCTAACCCTAACCCTAACCCTAACCCTACCCCTATCTATAACCCTAACCCTAAAACTAACCCTTACCCTAACCCTAACCCTAAACCTAACCCTAGCACTTACCCTTACCCTCACCCTAACCCTAACCTTAATGCTAACCTGAAACCTAACTCTAACCTTAACCCTAACCCTTATCCTAACCCTAATCCTAAACCTAACTCTAAACTTAACCCTAACCCTTACCCTTACCCTAACCCTAACCCTAACCCAAACCCCAACCTTAACCCTAACCATTAGCCTTACCTTAACCCTAACCCTAACCCTAAAACTAACCCTCTCCATAACCCTAACCCTTACCCTTACCCTAACCCTAACCCTAACCCTAAAAATAACCCTTACACTTACCATAACCCTAACCCTAACCCTAAACCTAACCCTAAACTTTACCTTTACCCTAACCCTAACTGTAAACCTTACCCTTAACCTACCCCTAACCCTCAACCTAAATCTAAACCTAACGCTAAACCTAACCCTCACCCTACCCTAAACCTAACTCTAACCCTAACACTAACACTAACCCTACCCCTTACCCTTACCCTGACCCTAACTCTAAACCTAACCCTAACCCTAACACTTACCCTAATCCTAACCTTAACCGTAATGTTTACCCTTACCATAACCCTAAACTTAATCCCAACCCTAAACCTAACCCTAACCCTAACCCTTACCTTAACTATTACCCTAACCCTAAACCTAACCCTAACCCTAACACTTACCCTAACCTTAACCCTAACCCTAACCCTATCCCTTTCCTTAACCCTAACGCTAACCCTAACCCTAACCCCTAACCAAAACTCTTAACCTAACCCTAACCCTGACCCTAACCCTAACCCTTATCCTTACCCTAAACCTAAACCTAACTCTAACCCTAACCCTAACCCTAACCCTAACCCTAACCCTTACCCTAACCCTAATCCTTACCCTAACCCTAAACCTAATCCAAACCCTAAACCTAACCCTAACCCTAACACTAACACTAACCCTAACACTTACCCTTACCCTAACCCTAATCCTAACCCTAACCCCTAACCCTAACCCTTACCCTAACCATAACCATAACCCTAACCCTTACCCTAAACCTAACCATCATCCTAACCCTAACCGTTAGCCTTACCTTAACCCTAAACTTAAACCTAACCCTCACCCTTACCCTATCGCTAACCCTAACCCTAACCCTAACCCTAACACATACGCTTACCCTAACCCTAACCCTACCCGTAACCCTAAACCTAACACTAACAATAACCCTAAACCTAACCCTAACCCTAACCCTAAACCTATCCCTAACCCTAACCCCAACCCTAACCCTTACCCTAACCCTAAAACTTACCCTAAACCTAACCCTTACCCTAACCCTAAGCCTAACACTAACCCCTAACCTTAACCCTTAACCTAACCCTAACCCTAAACTTAACCCTAACCCTTACCCTTACTCTAACAGTAAACATAAGTCTAAACCTAATTCTAACCTAACCCTAACCCTAAACCTAAAGCTCACCCTAAGCCTAACCCTAACCATTACCTTAACTCTAACCCTAACCCTTACCCTAACTCTAAACCTAAATCTAACCCTAACCCTAAAACTAACCCTAACCCTTACAATAACCCTAACCCTAACCCTTATCCTAACCCTAACCCTAAACCTAACCTCAAACTTAACCCTAACCGTTACCCTAACCCTAACCCCTACGCTTACCTAAACCTAACCCTAACCATAAACTTAACCCTATCCCTTACCCTTAACCTAACCCTAACCGTAACCCTAAACCTTACCCTAAACCTAACCCTAACCCTAACCCTAAACCTTACCCTAACCGTAACCCTAACCCCAACCCTTACCCTAACCCAAACCTAACACTAACCCTTACCCTTACCTAACCCTAACCCTAAACCTAAACTTAACCCAATCCCTTACACTTAACCTAACCCTAACCCTAACCCTAACCCTTACCCTAACCCTAACCCTAACCTTAACCCTTACCCTTACCCTAACCCTAACGCTAACACTTACCTTAAACCTAATCCTAAACCTAAACCTAAACTTAACACTAACCCTAACCCTAACCCTTACCCTTACCCTAACTCTAACCCTAACCCTTACCCTTACTCTACCCCTTAACCTAAACCTAAACCTAACCCTAACCCTAAACCTAACCCTAAACTTAACCCTAAACCTCACACTTAACCTAATCCTAACCCAAAACCTAACCCTAACCCTAAGCCTTATCCCAACCCCTAACCCTAACCCTAACCTTTACCCTTACCTTAACCATAACCCTAAACCTAACCTTTTCCCTTACCTAAAGCTAACCCTCACCCTAACCCTAACCCTAACACATACCTTTATCCTACCCCTAAACCTAACCCTAACCGTAACTCTACACCTAACCCTAACGCTAACCCTAAACCTAATCCTAACCCTAACATAACCATTACCCTAACCCAAATCCTAACCCTAACCCCTAACCCTAACCCTTATCCTAACACTTACCCTTACCTTAACACTAACCCTAACCCTAACCCTTACCCTTACCCTAGCGCTAACCCTAACCCTAACCCAAACCCTAACCCTAACACTAACCCTAACTGTAAACCAAATCCTAACCCTAACCCTACCCCTAACCCTAACCCTTACCCTTACCCTAGCGCTAACCCTAACCCTAACCCAAACCCTAACCCTAACCCTAACCCTAAACCTTACCCTAAACATAACCCTAACCCTACCCATAACCCTAACCCTTACGCTTACCCTAACCCTAACCCTAAACCAAATCCTAACCCTAACCCTAACCCTAACCCTAAACCTTACCCTAAACCTAAACCTAATCCTACACCTACACCTAGGCCTAAACCTACCTTAACCCTAAACCTAACCCTAACCCTAAACCTTACCCTAACCCTAACCCTAACCTTAACCCCAACCCTAAACCTAACCCTAACCCTAACCCTAACCCTATCCCTTATCCTAACTCTAACCCTAACCCTTACCCTAACCCTAATCCTAACCCCTACCCTATCCCTTACCCTAATCCTAACCCTAACCCTAACCCTTAACCTCACCCTAACCCTAATCCTAACTCTAACCCTAAACCTAAACCTAACTCTTACCCTAAACCTAACCCTAACCCTAACCCTTACCCTAACCCTAACCCTAACTCTAACCCTAACCCTAAAACTAACCCTAAGCCTTACCCTAAACCTAACCCTAACCCTTATCCTCACCTTAAACCTAACCCAAACCCTAACCTAAAACTTAACCCTAACCCTTACCCTAACCCTAACCCCTACTCTTATCTAAACCTAACCATAAACAGAACCCTAACCCTAAAACTAACCCTAACCCTAACCCTAACACTTACCCTTACAATAACCCTAACCCTAACCCTTAACCTAAACCTAACCCTAACCCTAACCCTAGCCTTACCCTAACACTAAACCTAACACTAACCCTAACCGTAACCCTTACCGTTACCCTAACCCTAAGCCAAACCCTAACACTTACCCTTAGCCTAACCCTAACCATAACCCTAAACCTAACCCTAACCCTAACCCTAACCCCTACCCTTACCCTAACCCTAACCCTAAACCTAACCCTAACCCTTACCCTTACCCAACCCTAACCCTAACCTTAATGCTAACTCAAACCCTAACTCTAACCTTAACCCTAACCCTTATCCTAACGCTAACCCTAAACGTAACTCTAAACTTAACCCTTACCCTTACCCTAACCCTAAAACTAAAACTAACCCTAACCCTTACCCTTACCCTAACCCTAACCCTAACCGTAACCCAAACCCTAACCTTAACCCTAACCATTACCTTACCCTAACCCTAACACTAACCCTAAACCTAACCCTCTCCGTAACCCTAACCCTTACCTTATCCTAACCCTCAACCTAACCCTAAAAATAACCCTTACACTTACACTAACCCTAACCCTAAACCTAACCCTAACCTTTACCTTTACCCTAACCCTAACCCTAAACCTTACCCTTAACCTACCCCTAACTCTCAACCTGAACCTAAACCTAACCCTAATTCTAACCCTCACCCTAACTCTAAACCTAACCCTAACCCTAACCCTAACCCTAACACTAACTCGAACCCTTACCCTTACCCTGACCCTACCTCTAAACCTAACCCTAACCCTATCCCTAACACATACCCTAACCCTAACCCTAACCCTAACACTTAACCTTACACTAACCCTAACCCTAAACCTAACCCTTACCCTTACCCTAATCCTAACCCTAAACCTAACCCTAACCCTTACCCTTACCCTCACCCTATCCCAAACCTTAATGCTAACCCAAACCCTAACTCTAACCTTAACCCTAACCCTTATCCTAACCCTAACCCTAACCCTAACCCTAACTCTAAACTTAAACCTTACCCTTACACTAACCCTAAGCCTAACCCTTACCCTAACCCTAACCCTAAGCCTAATGCTAACCCTAACCCTAACCTTTACCCTAACCCTAAACCTAACCCTTACCCTTACCCTAACCGTAAACCTAAACCTAACCCTAACCCTAACATTAACCCTAACCTTAACCCTAAACCTAATCCTAACCCTTCCCCTTACCATATCCCTAACCCTCAACCTAACACTAACCCTAACCCTAAGCCTAACCCTTACCCTAACCCTAAACCTAAACCTAATCCTAACACTAACCCTACCCCTAACCCCTAACTCAAACCCTAACCCTAACCCTAACGCTAACCCTTACCTTAACCCTAACCCTAACCCTAAACCTAACCCGAACCCTAAACCTAACTCTAACACTAACGCTAACACTAACCTTAACCCTAAACCTTACTTAACCCTAACCCTAACCCTTACCCTAACCCTAACCCTAACCTTAACCCTAACCCTAACCCTTACCGTTACTCTAACCCTGAAACTAACCCTTACCCGAACCATAACCCTAACCTTTACCCTAAGCCTAACCCTAACCCTAAACCTATACCTAACTCTAACTCTAACCCTAACCCTAAAAATTACCCTAACCCTAACCCTAAACCTAAACCTAACCCTGACCCTAACCCTAACCCTAACCCTAACCCTAACCCTAAATCAAACCCTAACCCTAACCCTAACCCTTACCCTTACGCTAAACCTAACCATAACACTTACCTTTACCCTCACCCTAACCCTAAACTTAACCCTAACCCTAACCCTAATCCTAACCCTAACCTTAACCCTAAACCTTATTCTTACCTAACCCTAACCCTGACCCAACCCTAAACCTAACCCTAACCCCTAACCCTAACCCTTACCCTAACCCTAACCCTTAACCTAACCCTAAACATGACCCTAATCCTAACCCTTACCCTTACCCTAACCCTAAACCTAACCCTAACCATAACCCGAACACTAAGCCTAAACCTAACTCTTACCTAACCCTAACCCTAACCATTACCCTAACCTTAACACTGACCCTAACCCTAATCTTAACCCTAACCCTAACCTTAACCCAAAAACTTATCCTTACCCTAACTCTAACCCTAAACCTTACCCTAAACGTTACCCTAACCTTAACCCATAACCCTAACCCTTACCTTATCCCTAACCCTAACTATAACCCTAACCCTAAAACTAACCCTAACCCTAACCCTAACTGTAACCCTTACCGTTACCTTAACCCTAAGCCTAACCCTAACCCTTACCCTAACCCTATCCCTAACCCTAACCCTTACCCTTACCCTAAACCTAACCCTAAACCTAACCCTAACCCTTAACCTTACCCCCACCCTAACCCTAAACTTAATGCTAATCCGAACCCTAACTCTAAACCTAACTCTAAACTTAACCCTTACCCTTACCCTAACCCTAACCGTAACCCTAACCCAAACCCTAACCTTAGCCCTAACCATTAGCCTTACCCTAACCCCAACCCTAAACCTAACCCTCTCCATAACCCTAACCCTTACCCTTACCCTAACCCAAAACCTAACCCTTACCCTTAACCTAACCCTAACCCTAACCCTAATCCTAACCCTAACCTTTACCTTTACCCTAATCCTAACCCTAAAACTTACCCTTAACCTACCAATAACCCTCAACCTAAACCTAACTCTAACCCTAAACCTAACCCTCACCCTAACCCTAAACCTAACCCTAACCCTAACCCTAACCCTTGCCCTAACACTTACACTAACCCTAACGCTAACCCTAACACTAACACTTACCCTTACCCTAACCCTAACCCTAACCCTAACCCTTACCCTAACACTAACCCTAACCCTTACCATAACCCTAACGCTAACCCTTACCCTAACCCCTAAACCTAACTCTTAACCTAACCCTACCCCTAACCCTAACCCTTACCCTATCCCTAACGCTAACAGTAACCCTAACCCCTAACCCTAACTCTTAAAATAACCCTAATCCTTACCCTAACCCTTAACCTAACCCGAACCCTAACCCTAACCCTCACACTAACACTAACCCCAACCCTAACCCTTACCCTTATACTAACCCTAATCGAACACTAACCCCTAACCCTAACCCTTACCCTAACCCTAACCCTAAACCTAACCCTTACCCTAACCCTCAAACTAACCCTAACCCTTACCCTAACCCTAACCCTAACTCTTATCCTAACCCTAACCCTAACCCTAACCCTAACGTCAAACTTAACCCTAACCCTTACCCTAACCCTAACCCCTACCCTTACTTAAACCTAACCCTAAACCTAACCCTAACCCTAACACTTACCCTTACACTAACCCTATCCCTAACCCTAACCCTAACCCTTATCCTAAACCTAACCCTAACCCTAACCCTAAACCTTACCCTAACCCTAACCCTAACCCTAACCCCTAACCCTAACCCTTACCTTAACCCTAACCCTAACCCCAACCCTAACTATAACCCTAACCCTAAAACTAAACCTAACCCTAACCCTAACTGTAACCCTAACCCTTACCCTTACCGAACCCTAACCCTAAACCTAACCCTAATTCTAACCATATCCCTTACCCTAACCCTACCCTTAACCCAAACCCTTACCTTTACCCTCACCCTAATCCTACCCCTAACCCTAAACCTAAACCTAACCCTAACCCTTACCATAACCCTAACTCTAACCCTAACCTAACCCTTACCCTTACCCTAACCCTATCCCTAAACTTAACCCTAACCCTAACCATCACCCTAACCCTTACTCTTACCCTAACCCTAATCCTAAACCTAACCCTAACCTTAACCCTATCCCTAACCCTAACCTTTACCCTTACACTAAACCTAAATCTAACCTTTACCTCAAACCTAACCCTAACCCTAACCCTAACCCTTAACCTTACCTTAACCGTAACCATAACCCTAACCCTTACACTTACGCTAACGCTATCTCTAACCTGAAACCTACCCCTAACCCTAACCTTAACCGTAACCCTAAACCTAACCCTAACCCTAACCCTAACCCTAAACCTAACGCTAATCCTTACCCTTAACCTAACCCTAACCCTAACCTTAACCCCAAACCTAAACCTAACCCTAACCCTAACCTTAACCCCAACCCTAAACATAACCCTAACCCTAACCCTAACCCTAACCCTTACCCTAACCCTAAGCCTAACCTTAAACCCAACCCAAAACCTAACGCTAACACTAACCCTAACCCTTACCCTAACCCTAACCCTAACCCTAACACTTATCCTTACCCTAAACCTAAGCCTAACCCTAACCCTAACCCTTACACTTACATTAACCCTAACCCTAACCCCTAACCCTAACCATTACCCTAACCCTAACCATAACCCTTACCCTTACGCTAACCTCACAAAAACTCTAACCGTAACCGTAACCCTAACCCTAACACTTACCCTAACCCTAACCCTTACCCTAACCCTAATCCTAACCGTAACCTGAACCTTAACACAAAAACCAAACCTAACCCTTATCCTTACCCTTACCCTAAACCTAACACTAAACTTAACCTAACCCTAACCATAACACTTACCGTTACCCTAACCCAACCCTAAACCTAACCCGAACCCTAACACTAACCCTTACCCTTACCTTAACTCTAATCCTAAAACTAACCCAAACTCTAACCCTAAACCTAACACCTAACCCTAACCATTACCCTAACCCTAACCCTAATACTTACCCTTAACCTAACACTAACCCTAACACTAACCCTTACACTAACACTAACCCTAACCCTAACTTTTACCACAACCCTAACCCTAACCCTAACACTAACCTTAACCCTTACCCTAACCCCAACCCTAACCCCTAAACCTAACCTTATCCTAACACTAACCCTAACCCTAACTCTTACCATTACCCTTACCCTAACCCTAACCCTAACGCTAACCCTAACCATAATCCTAACCCTTACCCTTACCCTAACCCTAGCCCTAACCCTAAACCTAAACCTAACCCTAATCCTAACCCTTACCCTTACCCTAACCCTAACCCTAAACCTAAGCCTAACCGTTACCCTTACCCTAACCCTAACCCTAACCCTAAACTTAACCCTAACCCTAAACCTAAACTTAACCCTAAACCTTATCCTTTCCCCAACCCTAACCCTAACCCTAACGCTAAACCTAACCCTTACCCTTACCCTTACCCTAAACCTAACCCTAAACCTAACCCTAACCCATACCCTCACCCTAACCCTAAACCTAACCCTAACACGAACCCTCACCTTAACCCCAAACCTAAACTTAACCCTAACCCTAACCCTTACCCTAACACTTCCCCTAACCCTTACCATTACCCTAACCCTAACCCTAAACCTAACCCTAACCCTAACCCTATACCTAAACCTAACCCTTACCCTAACCCTAACCCTTACCCTTACCCTAATCCTAACCCTAAACCTAACCCTAACACTAACCCTTACCCTTACCCTAACCCTAACCCTAAACCTAACCCTTACCCTTACCCTCACCCTAACTCTAATCTTAATGCTAACCCTAACCCTAACTCTAACTTTAAACGTAAACCTTATCCTAACCCTAACCCTAACCCTAACCCTAAACTTAACCCTTACTCTTACTCTAAATCTAACCCTAAACCTAACCCTAACACTTACCGTTACCCTAACCCTATCCCTAACCCTAACCTAAACCCTAATCTTAACCCTAACCCTTACACTTACCCTAACCCAAATCCTAACCCTAAACCTATCCCTAAACGTAACCCTAACGCTTACCCTTACCCTAACCCTTACCCTAACCCTAACCCTAACCCCTAACCATAATCCTAACCCTAACCCTTACCCTTACCTTAACCCTAAACCTAAACCTAACCCTAACCCTAACTTTAACACTTACCCTAATCCTAACCTTAAACCTAACCTTTACCCTTACCTTAACCCTAACCCTAAACTTAACCCCAACCCTAAACCTAACCCTAACCCTAACCCTTACCCTAACACTCAGCCTAAACCTAACCCTAACCCTAACCCTAATCCTTACCCTTACCCTAACCCTAACCCTAACCCTAACCCTTACCCTAACCCTAACCCTAACCCTAACCCTTACCCTAACCCTAACGCTAACCCTAACCTTAACCCCTAACATCAACCCTTAACCTAACCCTAACCCTGACCCTAACCCTAACCCTAACACTTACCCTTACCCTAAATCTAAACCTAACTCTAATCCTAACCTGAACCCTAAACCAAACCCTTACCCTAACCATAACCGTAATCCTTACCCTAATCCGAACCCTAACCCTAACCCTAACCTTAACCCTAACCCTAACACTAACCCTAACCCTTACCCTTACCCTAACACTAACTCTGAAACTAACCCTAACCCTAAACCTAACCCTAACCTTAACCCTAAACCTAACCTTCACCCTTGCCCTTACCCTAACCCTAACCCTCAACCTAACCCTAAACCTAACCTTAAGCCTAACCCTTACCCTTACCCTATCCCTAACCCGAAACCTAACCCTAACCCTAACCCTAACCCTTACCCTTATCCTAAACCTAACCCTAACCCTAACACTTACCCTTACCCTAATCCCGACCCTAACCCTAACCCTTACCCTAACCCTAACCCTTATCCTAACCCTGACCATAACCCTAAACCTTACCCTAACCCTAACCCTAACCTTAACCCCTAACCCTAACCCTTACCCCAAAGCTAACCCTACCCTAACCCTTACATTTACGCTAACCTAACCAAAACTCTAACCCTACCCCTAACACTAACCCAAACCCTAACCCTAACCTCAACCTTAACACTAACCCTAACCCTAACCCTAACCCTAATCCTTACCCTTACCCTAAACCTAACACTAAAACTAATCCTAACCCTAACCCTTACCCTTACCCTTACCCTAACCCAACCCTAAACCTTACCCTAACCCTAATCCTAACCCTTACCCTTAACCTAACCCGAACCCTAAACCTAACCCTAAATCTAACCCTCCACAAAACCCCTAACCCTAAACCTAACCCTAACCCTTACCCTAACCCTATCCCTAACACTAACACTAACCCTAAAAGTTACCCTTAACTTAACACTAACCCTAACAGTAACACTTACACTAACACTAACAGTAACCCTAACCCTAATCCTAACACTAACCCTACCACTTACCCTAACCCTAACACTACCCCTAATCTAACCCTTACCCTAACCCTAACCCTAAAACTAACCCTAACCCTTACCCTTACCCTAATCCTAACCCTAATTCTAACCCTAACCCTAATCCTAATCCTTACCCTTATCCTAATCCTAACCCTAAGCATAACCCTAAACCTTACCCTAAACCTAACCCTAACCCTAACCCCTAACCCCAAACCTTACCCTAACCCTAACCCTAAACCTAATCTAACCCTTACCCTTAACCTAACCCTACAAATAACTCTAAACCTAACCCTTACATTAAACCTTACCCTAACCCTAACCCTAATCCTTACCCTAACCCTAACCCTAACTCTAACCTCAACCTTAACACTAACCCTAACCCTAGCTCTAACTCTAACCCTTACCCAAAACCTAACCCTAAACCTAACCCTAAACCTAAGACTAACCCTAAACCTAACCCTTACTTTTACCCTAACCCTAACCCTAAACCTAACACTAACCCTAACGCTAAACCTAATCCTAACCCTAACCGTAACCCCTAAACCTAAACCTAACCCCTAACCATAACCCTAACCCTTACCCTTATCCTAACACTAACCCTAACCCTAACCCTAACACTTACCCTTAACCTAACCCTAACCCTAATCCTTACCCTAACCGTAAACCTTACCCTAACCCTACCCCTAACACTAACCCTAACACTAACCCTAATCCTTACTCTAACCTTAACCCTAACCCCTAACCCTAAACCTAACCCTAACCCTAACCTAACCCTTACCCTTACCGTAACCCTAACCCTAACTGTAACAATAACCCTAACCCTAACCCTAACCCTAACCCTTACCCTAACCCTAACACTAAACCTAACCCTTACCCTTACCCTAACCCTAACACTAACCCTAACCCTAACCCTAAACTTTACCCTTACCCTAACCCTAACCTTCACCCTAACCCTACACTTATCCTAACCCTAACCCTAACACTAAACCTAAACCTACCCCCAACCATAACCCTTACCCTTACCCTAACCCTAACCCTAAACCTAAGCCTAACCCTTACCCTAACCCTAACCCTTACCCTAAATTTAACCCTAACTTTAACCCTAAACCTAACCTTAACCCTAACCCTTATCCTTTCCCTAACCCTAACCCTAAAGCTAACCCTAAACTTAACTCTAACCCTAAACCTAAACCTTACCCGTACCCTAACCCTAATCCTAATCCTAACCCTAACACTTACCCTTACCCTAACCGTAACCTTAACCCTAACCCTAACCTTAACCCTAACCCATAACCTTACCCTAACCCTAACCGTAAACCTAACACTAACCATAACTCTAAGCTAACCCTCTCCTAACCCTTACCCTTAACCTAACCCTACCCCTAACCTTAACCCTCACCCTCACTCTAACCCTTACCCTTACCCTAAACCTAACCTTAAACCTAAACGTAACACTAAGCCTATCCCTAACCCTAACCCTTACCCTTTCCCAAACCCTAAACCTAAACCTACACCGAACAGTAACCCCTAACCCTAACCCTAACCCTAACCCTTACACTTACCATAACCCTAACCCTAAACCTAACCCTTACCCTAACCCTAACACTAAACCTAACCCTTACCCTTACCCTAACCCTAACACTAACCCTAACCCTAACCCTAAACTTTACCCTTACCCTAACCCTAAACCTAATCCTAAACCTAACCCTAACCCTAACCTTCACCCTAACCCTACACTTATCCTAACCCTAACCCTAACACTAAACCTAACCCTACCCCCAACCATAACCCTTACCCTTACCCTAACCCTAACCCTAAACCTAAGCCTAACCCTTACCCTAACCCTAACGCTAACCCTAACCTTAACCCCTAACATCAACCCTTAACCTAACCCTAACCCTGACCCTAGCCCTAACCCTAACACTTACCCTTACCCTAAATCTAAACCTAACTCTAATCCTAACCTGAACCCTAAACCAAACCCTTACCCTAACCATAACCGTAATCCTTACCCTAATCCGAACCCTAACCCTAACCCTAACCTTAACCCTAACCCTAACACTAACCCTAACCCTTACCCTTACCCTAACACTAACTCTGAAACTAACCCTAACCCTAAACCTAACCCTAACCTTAACCCTAAACCTAACCTTCACCCTTGCCCTTACCCTAACCCTAACCCTCAACCTAACCCTAAACCTAACCTTAAGCCTAACCCTTACCCTTACCCTATCCCTAACCCGAAACCTAACCCTAACCCTAACCCTAACCCTTACCCTTATCCTAAACCTAACCCTAACCCTAACACTTACCCTTACCCTAATCCCGACCCTAACCCTAACCCTTACCCTAACCCTAACCCTAACCCTTATCCTAACCCTGGCCATAACCCTAAACCTTACCCTAACCCTAACCCTAACCTTAACCCCTAACCCTAACCCTTACCCCAAAGCTAACCCTACCCTAACCCTTACATTTACGCTAACCTAACCAAAACTCTAACCCTACCCCTAACACTAACCCAAACCCTAACCCTAACCTCAACCTTAACACTAACCCTAACCCTAACCCTAACCCTAATCCTTACCCTTACCCTAAACCTAACACTAAAACTAATCCTAACCCTAACCCTTACCCTTACCCTAACCCAACCCTAAACCTTACCCTAACCCTAATCCTAACCCTTACCCTTAACCTAACCCGAACCCTAAACCTAACCCTAAATCTAACCCTCCACAAAACCCCTAACCCTAAACCTAACCCTAACCCTTACCCTAACCCTATCCCTAACACTAACACTAACCCTAAAAGTTACCCTTAACTTAACACTAACCCTAACAGTAACACTTACACTAACACTAACAGTAACCCTAACCCTAATCCTAACACTAACCCTACCACTTACCCTAACCCTAACACTACCCCTAATCTAACCCTTACCCTAACCCTAACCCTAAAACTAACCCTAACCCTTACCCTTACCCTAATCCTAACCCTAATTCTAACCCTAACCCTAATCCTAATCCTTACCCTTATCCTAATCCTAACCCTAAGCATAACCCTAAACCTTACCCTAAACCTAACCCTAACCCTAACCCCTAACCCCAAACCTTACCCTAACCCTAACCCTAAACCTAATCTAACCCTTACCCTTAACCTAACCCTACAAATAACTCTAAACCTAACCCTTACATTAAACCTTACCCTAACCCTAACCCTAATCCTTACCCTAACCCTAACCCTAACTCTAACCTCAACCTTAACACTAACCCTAACCCTAGCTCTAACTCTAACCCTTACCCAAAACCTAACCCTAAACCTAACCCTAAACCTAAGACTAACCCTAAACCTAACCCTTACTTTTACCCTAACCCTAACCCTAAACCTAACACTAACCCTAACGCTAAACCTAATCCTAACCCTAACCGTAACCCCTAAACCTAAACCTAACCCCTAACCATAACCCTAACCCTTACCCTTATCCTAACACTAACCCTAACCCTAACCCTAACACTTACCCTTAACCTAACCCTAACCCTAATCCTTACCCTAACCGTAAACCTTACCCTAACCCTACCCCTAACACTAACCCTAACACTAACCCTAATCCTTACTCTAACCTTAACCCTAACCCCTAACCCTAAACCTAACCCTAACCCTAACCTAACCCTTACCCTTACCGTAACCCTAACCCTAACTGTAACAATAACCCTAACCCTAACCCTAACCCTAACCCTTACCCTAACCCTAACACTAAACCTAACCCTTACCCTTACCCTAACCCTAACACTAACCCTAACCCTAACCCTAAACTTTACCCTTACCCTAACCCTAACCTTCACCCTAACCCTACACTTATCCTAACCCTAACCCTAACACTAAACCTAAACCTACCCCCAACCATAACCCTTACCCTTACCCTAACCCTAACCCTAAACCTAAGCCTAACCCTTACCCTAACCCTAACCCTTACCCTAAATTTAACCCTAACTTTAACCCTAAACCTAACCTTAACCCTAACCCTTATCCTTTCCCTAACCCTAACCCTAAAGCTAACCCTAAACTTAACTCTAACCCTAAACCTAAACCTTACCCGTACCCTAACCCTAATCCTAATCCTAACCCTAACACTTACCCTTACCCTAACCGTAACCTTAACCCTAACCCTAACCTTAACCCTAACCCATAACCTTACCCTAACCCTAACCGTAAACCTAACACTAACCATAACTCTAAGCTAACCCTCTCCTAACCCTTACCCTTAACCTAACCCTACCCCTAACCTTAACCCTCACCCTCACTCTAACCCTTACCCTTACCCTAAACCTAACCTTAAACCTAAACGTAACACTAAGCCTATCCCTAACCCTAACCCTTACCCTTTCCCAAACCCTAAACCTAAACCTACACCGAACAGTAACCCCTAACCCTAACCCTAACCCTAACCCTTACACTTACCATAACCCTAACCCTAACCCTAACCCTTACCCTAACCCTAACACTAAACCTAACCCTTACCCTTACCCTAACCCTAACACTAACCCTAACCCTAACCCTAAACTTTACCCTTACCCTAACCCTAAACCTAATCCTAAACCTAACCCTAACCCTAACCTTCACCCTAACCCTACACTTATCCTAACCCTAACCCTAACACTAAACCTAACCCTACCCCCAACCATAACCCTTACCCTTACCCTAACCCTAACCCTAAACCTAAGCCTAACCCTTACCCTAACCCTAACGCTAACCCTAACCTTAACCCCTAACATCAACCCTTAACCTAACCCTAACCCTGACCCTAGCCCTAACCCTAACACTTACCCTTACCCTAAATCTAAACCTAACTCTAATCCTAACCTGAACCCTAAACCAAACCCTTACCCTAACCATAACCGTAATCCTTACCCTAATCCGAACCCTAACCCTAACCCTAACCTTAACCCTAACCCTAACACTAACCCTAACCCTTACCCTTACCCTAACACTAACTCTGAAACTAACCCTAACCCTAAACCTAACCCTAACCTTAACCCTAAACCTAACCTTCACCCTTGCCCTTACCCTAACCCTAACCCTCAACCTAACCCTAAACCTAACCTTAAGCCTAACCCTTACCCTTACCCTATCCCTAACCCGAAACCTAACCCTAACCCTAACCCTAACCCTTACCCTTATCCTAAACCTAACCCTAACCCTAACACTTACCCTTACCCTAATCCCGACCCTAACCCTAACCCTTACCCTAACCCTAACCCTAACCCTTATCCTAACCCTGGCCATAACCCTAAACCTTACCCTAACCCTAACCCTAACCTTAACCCCTAACCCTAACCCTTACCCCAAAGCTAACCCTACCCTAACCCTTACATTTACGCTAACCTAACCAAAACTCTAACCCTACCCCTAACACTAACCCAAACCCTAACCCTAACCTCAACCTTAACACTAACCCTAACCCTAACCCTAACCCTAATCCTTACCCTTACCCTAAACCTAACACTAAAACTAATCCTAACCCTAACCCTTACCCTTACCCTAACCCAACCCTAAACCTTACCCTAACCCTAATCCTAACCCTTACCCTTAACCTAACCCGAACCCTAAACCTAACCCTAAATCTAACCCTCCACAAAACCCCTAACCCTAAACCTAACCCTAACCCTTACCCTAACCCTATCCCTAACACTAACACTAACCCTAAAAGTTACCCTTAACTTAACACTAACCCTAACAGTAACACTTACACTAACACTAACAGTAACCCTAACCCTAATCCTAACACTAACCCTACCACTTACCCTAACCCTAACACTACCCCTAATCTAACCCTTACCCTAACCCTAACCCTAAAACTAACCCTAACCCTTACCCTTACCCTAATCCTAACCCTAATTCTAACCCTAACCCTAATCCTAATCCTTACCCTTATCCTAATCCTAACCCTAAGCATAACCCTAAACCTTACCCTAAACCTAACCCTAACCCTAACCCCTAACCCCAAACCTTACCCTAACCCTAACCCTAAACCTAATCTAACCCTTACCCTTAACCTAACCCTACAAATAACTCTAAACCTAACCCTTACATTAAACCTTACCCTAACCCTAACCCTAATCCTTACCCTAACCCTAACCCTAACTCTAACCTCAACCTTAACACTAACCCTAACCCTAGCTCTAACTCTAACCCTTACCCAAAACCTAACCCTAAACCTAACCCTAAACCTAAGACTAACCCTAAACCTAACCCTTACTTTTACCCTAACCCTAACCCTAAACCTAACACTAACCCTAACGCTAAACCTAATCCTAACCCTAACCGTAACCCCTAAACCTAAACCTAACCCCTAACCATAACCCTAACCCTTACCCTTATCCTAACACTAACCCTAACCCTAACCCTAACACTTACCCTTAACCTAACCCTAACCCTAATCCTTACCCTAACCGTAAACCTTACCCTAACCCTACCCCTAACACTAACCCTAACACTAACCCTAATCCTTACCCTAACCTTAACCCTAACCCCTAACCCTAAACCTAACCCTAACCCTAACCTAACCCTTACCCTTACCGTAACCCTAAACCTAACTGTAACAATAACCCTAACCCTAACCCTAACCCTAACCCTTACCCTAACCCTAACACTAAACCTAACCCTTACCCTTACCCTAACCCTAACACTAACCCTAACCCTAACCCTAAATTTTACCCTTACCCTAACCCTAACCTTCACCCTAACCCTACACTTATCCTAACCCTAACCCTAACACTAAACCTAAACCTACCCCCAACCATAACCCTTACCCTTACCCTAACCCTAACCCTAAACCTAAGCCTAACCCTTACCCTAACCCTAACCCTTACCCTAAATTTAACCCTAACTTTAACCCTAAACCTAACCTTAACCCTAACCCTTATCCTTTCCCTAACCCTAACCCTAAAGCTAACCCTAAACTTAACTCTAACCCTAAACCTAAACCTTACCCGTACCCTAACCCTAATCCTAATCCTAACCCTAACACTTACCCTTACCCTAACCGTAACCTTAACCCTAACCCTAACCTTAACCCTAACCCATAACCTTACCCTAACCCTAACCGTAAACCTAACACTAACCATAACTCTAAGCTAACCCTCTCCTAACCCTTACCCTTAACCTAACCCTACCCCTAACCTTAACCCTCACCCTCACTCTAACCCTTACCCTTACCCTAAACCTAACCTTAAACCTAAACGTAACACTAAGCCTATCCCTAACCCTAACCCTTACCCTTTCCCAAACCCTAAACCTAAACCTACACCGAACAGTAACCCCTAACCCTAACCCTAACCCTAACCCTTACACTTACCATAACCCTAACCCTAACCCTAACCCTTACCCTAACCCTAACACTAAACCTAACCCTTACCCTTACCCTAACCCTAACACTAACCCTAACCCTAACCCTAAACTTTACCCTTACCCTAACCCTAAACCTAATCCTAAACCTAACCCTAACCCTAACCTTCACCCTAACCCTACACTTATCCTAACCCTAACCCTAACACTAAACCTAACCCTACCCCCAACCATAACCCTTACCCTTACCCTAACCCTAACCCTAAACCTAAGCCTAACCCTTACCCTAACCCTAACCCTTACCCTAACCTTAACCCTAACTTTAACCCTAAACCTAACCTTAACCCTAACCCTTATCCTTTCCCTAACCCTAACCCTAAAGCTAACCCTAAACCTAACTCTAACCCTAAACCTAAACCTTACCCGTACCCTAACCCTAATCCTAATCCTAACCCTAACACTTACCCTTACCCTAACCGTAACCTTAACCCTAACCCTAACCTTAACCCTAACCCATAACCTTACCCTAACCCTAACCGTAAACCTAACACTAACCATAACTCTAAGCTAACCCTCTCCTAACCCTTAACCTTAACCTAACCCTACCCCTAACCTTAACCCTCACCCTCACTCTAACCCTTACCCTTACCCTAAACCTAACCTTAAACCTAAACGTAACACTAAGCCTATCCCTAACCCTAACCCTTACCCTTTCCCTAACCCTAAACCTAAACCTACACCGAACAGTAACCCCTAACCCTAACCCTAACCCTAACCCTTACACTTACCCTAACCCTAACCCTAACCTTAATGCTAACCCTAACCCTAACCCTTACCCTAACCCTAATCCTTACCCTAACCCTAACCCTCACTCTAAACCTAACAAAACCCTAAACCTAACCATTATCCTTACTATAACCCTATCCCTATACCTAACCTTAACCCTAACCGTAACTCTAACCCTAACACTAACCCTTACCCTTACCCTAACTCTAAACATAACCCTAACCCTAAACCTTACCCTAAACCTAACCCTAATCCTAACCCTTAACCTAATCCTAAGCCTAACCTTAACCCTAAACCTAACCATAACCCTAACACTAAACCTTACCCTTACCCTAAACTTAACCCTAACCTTAACCGCAACCCTAAACCTAACCCTCACCCTAACCCTTACCCTAACCCTAAACCTAGCCCTAACCGTAACCCTAACACTTACCCTTACCCTAACCCTAACCGTAACCCTAACCCTTATCCTAACCCTAACACTAATCCTAAACTAACCCTTACCCTAACTCTAACCCTAACCCTAACCCTAAACCTAAAACTAAGTATTACCCTTACCCTAACCATTAACATAATTCCAACCCTAACCCTAACCCTAACCCTTACCCTAAACCTAACCCGAACCCTTACCCTAAACCTAAGGCTAACCCTAACCCTTACCCTTACCCTAACCCTAAACCTAACCCTAACCCTAACTATAACCCTTACCCTAAACCTAACCCCAATGCTAAACCTAAACCTAAACCTAGACCTAACATTAACCTTAACCCTATCCCTAACCCTAACCCTAAACCTTACTCTTACCCTAAAACTAACCCTAACCGTAACCCTAACCCTAACCCTACCCTTTCCCTAAACCTAACCCTAAACCTAACCCGAACCCTAACCCTAACTCTTACCCTTACAATAATCCTAACCCTAAACATAACCCTAACCGTAAACCCAACCCTAACCCTTACCCTTACCCTAACTGTAACGCTAAACCTAACCCTAACAATAACCCTTACCCTAACCCTAACCCTAACACTTACCCTTAACCTAAGCCTAACCCTCACCGTAACACTTACCCTAACCCTAAAACTAACCCTAACCCTTACCCTAACCCTAACCCTAACACTAACCCTAACCCTTAAACTAACCCTAAACCTAACCCCTAACCCTTACACTAAACCTAACCCTAATTCTAACCGTAATCCTAACCCTAACCCTTACCCTAAACCTAACCCTAACCCTACCCCTAACCCTAACCCTTACCTTTACCCTAACCCTAACCCTAACCCTAAACGTAACCGTTATCCTTACCCTACCCTAACCCTAAACCTAACCGTAACCCTTGCCCTAATCCTAACCCTAATCCTAACCCTAACCCTTACCCTTACCCTAACACTAACCCAAACACTAAACCTAACCCTAACCCTAACCTTAACCCTAACCCTAAACCTAAACCTAACCATAAACCTTACCCTTAACCTAACCAAAACCCTAACCTTAACCCTAACCCCTACCCTAATCCTAAACTTAATCCTAACCCTTATCCTTAACCTAATCCTAACCATAACCCTAACCGTAACCCTAAACCTAACCCTAACCCTAACCTTAACCCCAACCCTAAACCTAACCCTAACCCTAACCCTTACCATAACCCTAAACCTAAACCTAACCCTAACCCTAACGATAACCCTTACACTAACCCTAAACCTAATCCTAAACCTAAACTGCACCCGAGCCCTTATGTTAACGCTAACCCTAACCCTAACTCTAACCCTTACCCTAACCCTAACCCTAACCTTAAACCCAACCCTAAATCTAACCCTAAACCTTACCCTTACCCTAACCATAACCCTAACCTTAACCCTAACCCTAACCCTAAACCTAACCTTAATCCTAACCCTTACCCTTAAACTAACCCTAACCATAAGCCTAACCCTTACCTAACCCTAATCCTAACCCCTAATCCTAACCCTAACCCTAACCCTAACCCAAACCCTTAACCTAACCCTAACCATAAGCATAAACCTTACCTAACCCTAATCCTAACCCCTAATCCTAACCCATACCCTAACCCTAACCCTAAACTTAACCCTAACCCTTACCCTTACCCTAACCCTAACCCTAAATCTAACCCTAACCCTAACCCTAACCCTAAACCTTAACCTAACCCTAACCCTAACCCTAACCCTTACCCTTACACTAACCCTAAAACTAATCCGAACCCTAACCCTTACTCTTACCCTAACCCTTACCCTTACCCTAACGCTAACCCTAACATTAACTCTAAACCTTAACCCTAACCCTTACCCTTATCCAAAAACTAACCCTAACCCTAACCATAACCATAACCCTAACCTTAACTCTAACCCTTACCCTAACCCCTACCCTAACCCTAACCCTAAACCTAACCCTTACCCTAACTCTAAACCTAAACAAAAACCTTACCCTAACAGTTAACCTAACCCTAACCCTAACCATTACCCTAAATCTAATCCTAACCCTATCCCTAACCCTTACCCTTACCTTAACCCTAAACCTAACCCTAACCCTTACCCTTACCCTAACGCTAAAACTAAACCTAACCCTAACATATACCCTTACCCTAACCCTAACCGTAACCCTAAACCTAACCCTAAACCTAACCCTAACCCTAATTCTAACAATTACCCTAACCCTAAACTTAACCCCAACACTAAACCTAAACCTAAACCTAACCCTAACCCTTACCCTTACCCTAACCCTAACCCAAAACCTAACACTAAACCTAATCCCTAACCCTAACGCTAACCCTAAACCTTACCCTTACCATAACCCTAACCGTAACCTTAATTCTAAAGCTAACCCTAAACCTAACCCTTACCCTAACCCCTACCCTAACCATAACCCTAACCCTAACCCTTACCCTTACGTTAACCCTAAACCTAACCCTAACCCTAACCCTTACCCTAACCCTAACCCTAAACCTAACCCTAACCCTAACCCCTAACCCTAACGCTAACCCTAAACCTTACCCTTAACATAACCCTAACTCTAACCTTAATGTTAAACCTAACCCTAGCCCTAACCCTTACCCTAACCCTTACCCTAACCATAACCCTAACCCTTACCCAAACCATAACACTACCTAAACCTAACCCTTACCCTTACGCTAACCCTAAACCTAACCCTAACCCTAACCCCTAACCCTAACCCTAACGCTAACCCTTACCCTTACTCTAAGCCTAAACCTAACCCTAACCCTAACCCTTATCCAAACCTAACCCTAATACTAACCCTAACCCTTACCCAAACCCTAACCCTAACCCTAACCCTAACCCTTACCCTTACTCTAACCCTAAACCTAACCCTAACCCTAACCCTAACCCCTACCCTTACACTAACCCTAACGCTAACTTTAACCCTAACCCTAAAACTAACCCTAACCCTAACCCTAAAACTAACCCTTACCCTAACCCTAAACCTAACCCTAACCGGTACCCTTACCCTAAGCCTAACCCTAACCATAAACCTAACCCTACCCTTACCATAACCCTAACCCTAAACCTAACCCTAACATTAATCCTAACACTTACACTAACCCTAATTTTAACCCTAAACCTAACCTTACCCTTACCCTAACCCTAATCCTATCCCCTAACCCTACCCCTTACCCTAAACCTAACCCTAACCCTATCCATTACCCTTACCCTAAACCTAACCATAACTCTAACCCTAACCCTAACCCTAACCCTTACCCTAACCCTAACCCTTACCCTAACCCTAAACCTAACCCTAACCTCAACATTAACCCTAACCCTAACCCTAACACTAACCCTTTCCCTTACCCTAACCCTAACCCTAAGCCTAACCCTTACCCTTACACTTACCCTTACCCTAACCATAAACCTAACCCTTACCCTTACCCTAACGCTAAACCTAACCCTAACAATAACCCTAACCCTAACCCCTAAACCTAATCCTAACCCTAACCCTTACCTTTACCCTAACCCTAATCCTAACACTAACCCTAACACATACCCTTAACCTAAATCTAATCCTAACCCTAACCCTTACCCTAACCCTAACCCTTAACCTAACCCTAACCATAAGCCTAACCCTTATCTAACCCTAATACTAACTCCTAATCCTAACCCTTACCCTAACCCTAAACCTAACCTTAACTCTAACCCTTACCCTTACCCAAACCCTAACCCTAAATCTAACCCTAACCCTAACCCTAACCTTTAACCTAACCCTAACCCTAACACTAACCCTTACCCTTACAGTAACCCTAATCCTAAACCGAAGCCTAACCCTTATTCTTACCCTAAACCTTACCCTTACAATAACGCTAACCCTAACATTAACCCTAACCCCTAACCCTAACCCTTACCCTTATCCAAAAACTAACCCTAACCCTAACCATAACCATAACCCTAACCTTAACTCTAACCCTTACCCTAACCCCTACCCTAACCCTAACCCTAAACCTAACCCTTACCCTAACTCTAAACCTAAACAAAACCCTTACACTTACCCTAACAGTAAACCTAACCCTAACCCTAACCCTAACCCTTACCCTTAACCTAAACCTAACCCTAACCCTAAAACTTACCCTAAAAATAACCCTAACCATTACCCTAAATCTAATCCTAACCCTATCCCTAACCCTTACCCTTACCTTAACCCTAAACCTAACCCTAACCCTTACCCTTACCCTAACGCTAAAACTAAACCTAACCCTAACATATACCCTTACCCTAACCTAACCCTAACCCTAACCGTAACCCTAAACCTAACCCTAAACCTAACCCTAACCCTAACTCTAACAATTACCCTAACCCTAACCTTAACCCCAACACTAAACCTAAACCTATCCCTAACCCTAACCCTTACCCTTACCCTAACCCTAACCCAAAACCTAATCCTAACCCTAACCCCTAACCCTAACGCTAACCCTAAACCTTACCCTTACCATAACCCTAACCCTAACCTTAATGCTAAAGCTACCCCTAACCCTAACCCTAACCCTAACCCCTACCCTAACCACAACCCTAACCCTTACCCAAATCATAACCCTAACACTAACACTTACCCTTACGCTAACCCTAAACCTAACCCTAACCCTAACCCTAACCCTTACCCTAACCCTAACCCTAACCCTCACCCTTACACTTACTCTAACCCTAACCCTAACCCTAACCCTTACCCTAACCCTAACCCTAACCCTCACCCTTACACTTACTCTAACCCTAACCCTAACCCTATCCCTAACCCTTAACCTTACTCTAAGCCTAAACCTAACCCTAACCCTAACCCTTATCCAAACTTAACCCTAACACTAACCCTAAACCTTACCCTTACCATAACCCTAACCCTAACCTTAATGCTAAAGCTAACCCTAACCCTAACCCTTACCCTAACCATAACCCTAACCCTTACCCAAACCCTAACCCTAACCCTAACCCTAACCCTAACCCTAATTTTAACCCTAAACCTAACCTTACCCTTACCCTAACCCTAACCCTATCCCCTAACCCAACCCCTTACCCTACCCCTAACCCTAACCCTATCCATTACCCTTACCCTAAACCTAACCATAACTCTAACCCTAACCCTAACCCTAACCCTTACCCTAACCCTAACCCTTACCCTAACCCTAAACCTAACCCTAACCTCAACCTTAACCCTAACCCTAACCCTAACACTAACCCTTTCCCTTACCCTAACCCTAACCTTAAGCCTAACCCTTACCCTTACACTTACCCTTACCCTAACCATAAACCTAACCCTTACCCTTACTCTAACGCTAAACCTAACCCTAACAATAACCCTAACCCTAACCCCTAAACCTAATCCTAACCCTAACCCTTACCTTTACCCTAACCCTAATCCTAACACTAACCCTAACACATACCCTTAACCTAAATCTAATCCTAACCCTAACCCTTACCCTAACCCTAACCCTTAACCTAACCCTAACCATAAGCCTAACCCTTACCTAACCCTAATCCTAACTCCTAATCCTAACCCTTACCCTAACCCTTACCCTAACCCTAAACCTAACCCTAACCACAAACTTAACCCTAACCCTAACCCTAACACTAACCCTTTCCCTTACCCTAACCCTAACCCTAAGCCTAACCCTTACCCTTACACTTACCCTTACCCTAACCATAAACCTAACCCTTACCCTTACCCTAACGCTAAACCTAACCCTAACAATAACCCTAACCCTAACCCCTAAACCTAATCCGAACCCTAACCCTTACCTTTACCCTAACCCTAATCCTAACACTAACCCTAACACATACCCTTAACCTAAATCTAATCCTAACCCTAACCCTTACCCTAACCCTAACCCTTAACCTAACCCTAACCATAAGCCTAACCCTTACCTAACCCTAATCCTAACTCCTAATCCTAACCCTTACCCTAACCCTAAACCTAACCTTAACCCTAACCCTTACCCTTACCCTAACCCTAACCCTAAATCTAACCCTAACCCTAACCCTAACCCTTAACCTAACCCTAACCCTAACCCTACCCCTTACCCTTACAGTAACCCTAAACCTAAACCGAAGCCTAACCCTTATTCTTACCCTAACCCTTACCCTTACAATAACGCTAACCCTAACATTAACCCTAACCCCTAACCCTAACCCTTACCCTTATCCAAAAACTAACCCTAACCCTAACCATAACCATAACCCTAACCTTAACTCTAACCCTTACCCTAACCCCTACCCTAACCCTAACCCTAAACCTAACCCTTACCCTAACTCTAAACCTAAACAAAACCCTTACACTTACTCTAACAGTAAACCTAACCCTAACGCTAACCCTAACCCTTACCCTTAACCTAAACCTAACCCTAACCCTAAACCTTACCCTAAAAATAACCCTAACCATTACCCTAAATCTAATCCTAACCCTATCCCTAACCCTTACCCTTACCTTAACCCTAAAGGTAAACCTAACCCTTACCCTTACCCTAACGCTAAAACTAAACCTAACCCTAACATATACCCTTACCCTAACCCTAACCCTAACCCTAACCGTAACCCTAAACCTAACCCTAAACCTAACCCTAACCCTAACTCTAACAATTACCCTAACCCTAACCTTAACCCCAACACTAAACCTAAACCTAACCCTAACCATAACCCTTACCCTTACCCTAACCCTAACCCAAAACCTAATCCTAACCCTAACCCCTAACCCTAACGCTAACCATAAACCTTACCCTTACCATAACCCTAACCCTAACTTTAATGCTAAACCTACCCCTAACCCTAACCCTAACCCTAACCCCTACCCTAACCACAACCCTAACCCTTACCCAAACCATAACCCTAACCCTAACACTTACCCTTACACTAACCCTAAACCTAACCCTAACCCTAACCCTAATCCTTACCCTAACCCTAACCCTAACCCTCACCCTTACACTTACTCTAACCCTAACCCTAACCCTAACCCTAACCCTAACCCCTAACCCTAACCCTAACCCTAACCCTTACCCTTAATCTAAACCTAAACCTAACCCTAACCCTAACCCTTATCCAAACCTAATCCTAACACTAACCCTAATCCTTACCCTTACCATAACCCTAACCCTAACCTTAATGCTAAAGCTAGCCCTAACCCTAACCCTTACCCTAACCATAACCCTAATCCTTACCCAAAACCTAACCCTAACCCTAACCCTAACCCTTACCCTTACGCTAACCCTAAACCTAACCCTAACCCTAACCCCTAACCCTAAACCTAACACTAACCCTTACCCTTACTCTAAGCCTAAACCTAACCCTAAACCTAACCCTTATCCAAACCTAACCCTAACACTAACCCTAACCCTTACCCAAACCATAACCCTAACCCTAACCCTAACCCTTACCCTTACCCTTACTCTAACCCTAACCCTAACCCTAACCCTAACCCTAACCCCTACCCTTACACTAATCCTAACCCTAACTTTAACCCTAACCCTAACCCTAAATCTAACCCTAACCCTAACCCTAAAAATAACCCTTACCCTAACCCTAACCCTAACCCGTACCCGTACCCTTACCCTAAGCCGAACCCTAACCCTAAACCTAACCCTACCCTTACCCTAACCCTAGCCCTAATCCTAACCCTAACATTAATCCTAACCCTTACCCTAACACTAACCCTAATTTTAACCCTAAACCTAACCTTAGCCTTACCCTTACCCTAACCCTAAACCTAATCCTAACCCTAACCTTAACACTAACCCTTACCCTTACTCGTACCCTCACCCTAAACCTAACCCTAACATTAACCCTAACTCCTAAACCTAGCCCTTACCATAACCCTAACCCTAACACTTACCCTAACCCTAAAACTAACACTAACCCTAACCCTTACCCTAACCCTAACCCTAACCCTAACACTTATCCTACACCTAACCCTAGCCCTAACCATTAACCCATCACTAACACTAACGCTAACCCCTAAACCTAACCCTAACCCTAAACCTAACCCCTATCCCTAACCCTAACCCTACCCCTAACCCTATAGCCTAACCCAAACCCTAAACTTAACCCTAACCCTTACCCTTATTCTAAACCTAACCCTAACACTTACCCTTACCCTAACCCCTACCCTAACCCTAAATCTAACACTTACCCTAACCCTAACCCAAACCCTAACCCTTACCCTAACCCTAACCATAACCCTAACCCTTATCTTAACCCTAACCCTAACCCTTAACCGTCCCTAACCCTAACCCTAACCCCTAACCCTAACACTTACCCTAACCCTAACCCTAACCCCTACCCCTAACCCTAACCCTAAACCTAACACTAACACTGAACCCAAACCCTAACCCTAACCCTTACCCTTATTCTAACCCTAACACTAAACCTAACACTTACGCTTACACTAACCCCTATCCTAAACGTAACCCTAACCCTAACCCTAACCCTTACCCTAACCCCTACGCTAATGATAACCCTAACACTTACCAAAACCATAACCCTAACCCTAACCCTTACCCTTACCCTAACCCTAAACCTAACCCTAACCCTAACCCTAACCATTACCCTTACCCTAACCCTAAACCTAACTCTAACCCTAACCCTAACCCTTACCCTTACCTTAACCCTAACCCTAAACCTAACCCTTACCCTTACTGTAACACTAACCCTAACCCTAACCATAATATTAACACATACCCTTACACTAACCCTAACCCTAACCCTAAACGTAACCCTTACCCTTACCCTAACCATAACCCTAAATCTAACCCTAACCCTAACCCTAACCCTTACCCTAACCTAACCCTAATCCTAACACTAACCCTAACCCTAACCCTAACCCTAACCTTACCCTAACCCTAACCCTAACCCTAACCTTTAACCTTACCCTAACCATAACCCTAAACTTAACTCCAAACCTAAACCTACCCCTAATCCTAACCCTTAACCTAACCCAAAACCTAACCCTAATCCTAACCCTTACCCTAACCCTAACCCTAACCCTAAACCGTACCCTTACCCTAACCCTAACCCTGACCCTAACCCTTACCCTAGCCCTAACCCTAACCCTAACCCTTACCCTAACCCTAACGCTAACCCTAACCCTAACCCCTAACACCAACCCTTAACCTAACCCTAACCCTGACCCTAACCCTAACCCTAACCCTTACCCTTACCCTAAATCTAAACCTAACTCTAATCCTAACCCTAACCCTATACCTAACCCTTACCCTAACCCTAACCTTACACTTACCCTAACGCTAACCCTAACCCTAATCCTAACACATACCCTTACCCTAACCCTAACCCTAACCGTAACCCTACGCTAACCCTAACCCTAACGCTAACCCAAACGCTAACCCTAACCCTAACTCTAACACTTACCCTAACTCTATCCCTAATCCGAACCCTAACCCTTACCCTTACCCTCAACCTAACCCTAACCCTTACCCTAAACCTAACCCTAACCCTAACCCTAACCCTTACCCTTATCCTAACCCTTACCCTTACTCTAATCCTACCACTAACCCTAACCCTAACCCTAACCCTAACACATATCCTTACTTTAACCCTAACCGTACCCCTCAACCTAACCCTAACACTAACCCTAACCCTAAACCTAACCCTTACCATAACCCTACCCTAAGGCTAATCCTTACCCTTAACCTAACCCTAACCCTAACCTTAACCCCAACCCTAAACCTAAACATAAGCCTAACCCTAACACTTACGCTTACCCTAACCCTAACCCTAAACCTAACCCTAACCCTAACCCTAACCCTAAACCTAACCCTTACTCTAACCCTAACTCTAATCCTAACCCTAAACCTAACCCTAACCCTGAACTTAAAACTAACCCTAACCCTAACCCTAACTTTACACTTACCCTAACCCTAACCCAAACCTTAAACCCAACCCTAAACCTAACCCCAAACCAAACCCTAACCCTTACCCTAACCCTAACCCTAACCCTAACACTTACCCTTACCCTAACCCTAACCCTAACCCTTACCCAAACCCTAACCCTAACCCTAAACCTTACCCTAACCCTAACCCTAATCTTAACCCCTAACCCTAACCCAACCCTAAACCTTACCCTAACCCTAACCCTAACCCTTACCCTTAACCTAACCAGAACCCGAAACCTAACCGTAACCCTAAACCTAAACCTAACTGTAACCCCTAACCCTAACCCTAACCGTAACCCTTACCGTTACCCTAACCCTAACCATAACCATAATGCTAACCCTAACCCTAAACCTAACCCTTAACCTAACGCTAACACTAAACCTAATGCTTAACGTAACCCTAACTCTAACCCTAACCCTAACCCTTACCCTCTCCCTAACCCTAACCCTAACTTTAACCCTTACCCTTACCCTTAACCTAACCCTAACCCTAACCCTAACCCTTATCCTTACCCTAAATCTAACCCTAACTCTAAACCTAACCATAACCTTAACCGTAACGCTAACCCTAACCCTAACCCAAACACTAACCCTTACCCTAACCCTAACCCTAGCCTTAAACCCAACCCTAAACCTAATGCTAACCCTAACCCTAACTCTTACCCTAACCCTAACCCTAACCCTAATCCTAACCATAACACTTACCCTTACCCTAGCCCTAACCCTAACCCTTACCATTATCCTAACCCTAACCCTAACCCTAACCCTTACCATAACCCTAACCCTAACCCTAACCCTAACCCCTAACCCTAAACCTTACCCTAACCCTAACCCTAAACGTAATCTAACCCTTACCCTTAACCTAACCCTACAAATAACTCTAAACCTAACCCTAACCCTTACCCTTACCCTAACCCTTACCCTTACCCTAACCCTAACACTAACCCTAACCCTTACCGTAACCATAACCCTAACCCTTACCCTAACCCTAACCCTAACCCTAAGCCCTACCATTACACTAACCCTAACCCTAACCCTAACCCTAACCCTTACCCTAACCCTAACCCTAACCCTAAGCCCTACCCTTACACTAACCCTAACCCTAACTCTAACCCTAACCCTAACCCTAACCCTAACCCTTACCCTAACCCTAACACTAAACCTAACCCTTACCCTTACCCTAACCCTAACACTAACCCTAACCCTAACCCTAAACTTTACCCTTACTCTAACCCTAAAACTAATCCTAAACATAACCCTAACCCTAACCTTCACCCTAACCCTACACTTACCCTAACCCTAACTCTAACCCTAACCCTAAACCTAACCCTACACCTAACCATAACCATTACACTTACCCTAACCCAAAACCTAAACCTAAGCCTAACCCTTACCCTTACCCTAACCCTTACCCTAACCTTAACCCTAACTCTAACCCTAAACCTAACTGTAACCCTAAACCTTATCCTTTCCCTAACCCTAACCATAAACCTAACCCTAAACCTAAGCCTAACCCTAAACCTAAACCTTACCCTTACCCTAAACCTAACCCTAAACCTTACCCTAAACCTAACCTTAACCCTAACCCTTACCCTTACCTTAAACCTAACCCTAACCCTAACCTTACTCTTACCCTAACGCTAACCCTAACCCCAACCCTAACACATACCCTTACCCTAACCCTAACCCTAACCTTAACCGTAACCCTACCCTAACCCTAACGCTAACCCTAACGCTAACCCTAACCCTAACTCTAACACTTACCCTAACTCTAACCCTAATCCTAACCCTAACTCTTACCCTTACCCTCAACCTAACCCTAACCCTTACCCTAAACCTAACCCTAACCCTAACCTTAACCCTTACCCTTACTCTAACCCTTACCCTTACTCTAACGCTAACACTAACCCTAATCCTAACCCTAACCCTAACATATATACTTACCGTAAAACTAACCATAAACCTAAACCTAACCCTAACACTAACCCTAACCCTAAACCTAACCCTTACCCTAACCCTACCCTAAGGCTATTACTTACCCTTAACCAAACCCTAACCCTAACCTTAACCCCAACCCTAAAGCTAACCCTAACCTTAACCCTAACCCTTACCCTTACCCTAACCCTAATCCTAAACCTAACCCTAAACCTACCCCTTACTCTAACCCTAAACCTACACCTAACCCTAAACCTAACCCTAAGCCTAACCTTAACCCTAACCCTAACCCTAACATTTACACTTACCCTAACCCTAACCCAAACCTTAAACCCAACCCTAAACCTAACCCCAACCCTAACCATAACCCTTACCCTAACCCTAACCCTAACCCTAACACTTACCCTTACCCTAACCCTAACCCTAACCCTTACCCAAACCCTAACCCTAACCCTAAACCTTACCCTAACCCTAACCCTAATCTTAACCCCTAACCCTAACCCAACCCTAAACCTTACCCTAACCCTAACCCTAACCCTTACCCTTAACCTAACCAGAACCCTAAACCTAACCGTAACCCTAAACCTAAACCTAACTGTAACCCCTAACCCTAACCTTAACCGTAACCCTTACCGTTACCCTAACCCTAACCATAACCATAATGCTAACCCTAACCCTAAACCTAACCCTTAACCTAACGCTAACACTAAACCTAATGCTTAACGTAACCCTAACTCTAACCCTAACCCTAACCCTTACCCTCTCCCTAACCCTAACCCTAACTTTAACCCTTACCCTTACCCTTAACCTAACCCTAACCCTAACCCTAACCCTTATCCTTACCCTAAATCTAACCCTAACTCTAAACCTAACCCTAACCTTAACCGTAACGCTAACCCTAACCCTAACCCAAACACTAACCCTTACCCTAACCCTAACCCTAGCCTTAAACCCAACCCTAAACCTAACGCTAACCCTAACCCTAACTCTTACCCTAACCCTAACCCTAACCCTAATCCTAACCATAACACTTACCCTTACCCTAGCCCTAACCCTAACCCTTACCATTATCCTAACCCTAACCCTAACCCTAACCCTTACCATAACCCTAATCCTAACCCTAACCCTAACCCCTAACCCTAAACCTTACCCTAACCCTAACCCTAAACGTAATCTAACCCTTACCCTTAACCTAACCCTACAAATAACTCTAAACCTAACCCTAACCCTAACATTAAACCTTACCCTAACCCTAACCCTAACCCTTACCCTAACTATAACCCTAACCCTTACCCTTACCCTAACACTAAACCTAACCCTAACCCTATCCCTAACCCTTAACCTTACCCTAACCCTAACCCTAACACTAACGCTAAATCTTACCCTTACCCTAAACCTAACCCTAAACCTAAGAATAACCCTTACCCTTACCCTAACCCTAATGCTAAACCTAACCCTAAAAATAACTCTAAACCTAACCCCTAATCCTAACCCTGACCCTAACCCTTACCCTTACTCTAATCCTAACCCAAACCCTAACCCTTACCCTTACCCTAACCCTAACACTAACCCTAACCCTTACCGTAACCATAACCCTAACCCTTACCCTAACCCTAACCCTAACCCTAAGCCCTACCCTTACACTAACCCTAACCCTAACCCTAACCCTAACCCTTACCCTAACCCTAACCCTAACCCTAAGCCCTACCCTTACACTAACCCTAACCCTAACTCTAACCCTAACCCTAACCCTAACCCTAACCCTTACCCTAACCCTAACACTAAACCTAACCCTTACCCTTACCCTAACCCTAACACTAACCCTAACCCTAACCCTAAACTTTACCCTTACTCTAACCCTAAAACTAATCCTAAACATAACCCTAACCCTAACCTTCACCCTAACCCTACACTTACCCTAACCCTAACTCTAACCCTAACCCTAAACCTAACCCTACACCTAACCATAACCATTACACTTACCCTAACCCAAAACCTAAACCTAAGCCTAACCCTTACCCTTACCCTAACCCTTACCCTAACCTTAACCCTAACTCTAACCCTAAACCTAACTGTAACCCTAAACCTTATCCTTTCCCTAACCCTAACCATAAACCTAACCCTAAACCTAAGCCTAACCCTAAACCTAAACCTTACCCTTACCCTAAACCTAACCCTAAACCTTACCCTAAACCTAACCTTAACCCTAACCCTTACCCTTACCTTAAACCTAACCCTAACCCTAACCTTACTCTTACCCTAACGCTAACCCTAACCCCAACCCTAACACATACCCTTACCCTAACCCTAACCATAACCTTAACCGTAACCCTACCCTAACCCTAACGCTAACCCTAACGCTAACCCTAACCCTAACTCTAACACTTACCCTAACTCTAACCCTAATCCTAACCCTAACCCTTACCCTTACCCTCAACCTAACCCTAACCCTTACCCTAAACCTAACCCTAACCCTAACCTTAACCCTAACCCTTACTCTAACCCTTACCCTTACTCTAACGCTAACACTAACCCTAATCCTAACCCTAACCCTAACATATATACTTACCGTAAAACTAACCATAAACCTAAACCTAACCCTAACACTAACCCTAACCCTAAACCTAACCCTTACCCTAACCCTACCCTAAGGCTATTACTTACCCTTAACCAAACCCTAACCCTAACCTTAACCCCAACCCTAAAGCTAACCCTAACCTTAACCCTAACCCTTACCCTTACCCTAACCCTAATCCTAAACCTAACCCTAAACCTACCCCTTACTCTAACCCTAAACCTACACCTAACCCTAAACCTAACCCTAAGCCTAACCTTAACCCTAACCCTAACCCTAACATTTACACTTACCTTAACCATAACCCTAACCTTAAACCCAACCCTAAACCTAACCCAACCCTAACCATAACCCTTACCCTAACCCTAACCCTAACCCTAACACTTACCCTTATCCTAACCCTAACCCTAAACCTTATCCTAACCCTAACCCCAAACCTAACCCTAAACCTTACCCTAACCCTAAACCTAACCCCTAATCCTAACCCTTACCTTAACCCTAACCCTAACCCTAACCCTTACCTTTACCCTAACCTAACCAAAACTCAAACCCTAACCCTAACCATAACCCTAACCCTAACCTCAACCTTAACACTAACCCTAAACCTAACCCTAACACTAATGCTTACACTTACTCTAAACCTAACACTAAACCTAACCCTAACCCTAACCCATACCCTTACCCTAACCCAACCTTAAACCTTACCCTAACCCTAACCCTAACCGTAACCCTTACCCTTAACCTAACCCTAACCGTAAACCTAATTCAAACTCTAACCTTAAACAAACCCCTAAC
>JANJXV010000104.1:1605000-1632500 GCA_024803745.1 Megascapheus bottae | reverse complement strand
TAACCTTAACCCTAACTCTAACCCTAAACCTAACCGTAACCCTAAACCTTATCCTTTCCCTAACCCTAACCATAAACCTAACCCTAAACCTAAGCCTAACCCTAAATCTAAACCTTACCCTTACCCTAAACCTAACCCTAAACCTTACCCTACACCTAACCTTAACTCTAACCCTTACCCTTACATTAAACCTAACCCTAACCCTAACCTTACTCTTACCCTAACGCTAACCCTAACCCCAACCCTAACACATACCCTTACCCTAACCCTAACCCTAACCTTAACCGTAACCCTACCCTAACCCTAACCCTAACGCTAACCCTAACGCTAACCCTAACCCTAACTCTAACACTTACCCTAACTCTAACCCTAACCCTAACCCTAACCCTTACCCTTACCCTCAACCTAACCCTAACCCTTACCCTAAACCTAACCCTAACCCTAACCTTAACCCTTACCCTTACCCTAAATCTTACCCTTACTCTAACGCTAACACTAACCGTAATCCTAACCCTAACCCTAACATATATACTTACCGTAAAACTAACCATAAACCTAAACCTAACCCTAACACTAACCCTAACCCTAAACCTAACCCTTACCCTAACCCTACCCTAAGGCTATTACTTACCCTTAACCAAACCCTAACCCTAACCTTAACCCCAACCCTAAAGCTAACCCTAACCTTAACCCTAACCCTTACCCTTACCCTAACCCTAATCCTAAACCTAACCCTAAACCTACCCCTTACTCTAACCCTAACCCTACACCTAACCCTAAACCTAACCCTAAGCCTAACCTTAACCCTAAACCTAACCCTAACATTTACACTTACCCTAACCATAGCCCTAACCTTAAACCCAACCCTAAACCTAACCCAACCCTAACCATAACCCTTACCCTAACCCTAACCCTAACCCTAACACTTAACCTTATCCTAACCCTAACCCTAAACCTTATCCTAACCCTAACGCCAAACCTAACCCTAAACCTTACCCTAACCCTAAACCTAACCACTAATCCTAACCCTTACCTTAACCCTAACCCTAACCCTAACCCTTACCTTTACCCTAACCTAACCAAAACTCAAACCCTAACCCTAACCATAACCCTAAGCCTAACCTCAACCTTAACACTAACCCTAAACCTAACCCTAACACTAATGCTTACACTTACTCTAAACCTAACACTAAACCTAACCCTAACCCTAACCCTTACCCTTACCCTAACCCAACCTTAAACCTTACCCTAACCCTAACCCTAACCGTAACCCTTACCCTTAACCTAACCCTAACCGTAAACCTAATCCTAACTCTAACCTTAAACAAAACCCCTAACCCTAAACCTAACCCTAACCCGTACCCTTCCCCTAACCCTATCCCTAACCCTAACCCTACCATAAAAGTTACCCTTAACTTAACACTAACCCTAACACTAACACTTACACTAACACTAACAGTAACCCTAACCCATACCCTAACCCTAACCCTAACACTAACCCTAACCCTTACCCTAACCCTAATCCCTAACTCTAACCCTTACCCTCACCCTAACGCTAAACCTAACCCTAACCCTAACCCTAACCCTAACCCTAACTCTAACCTTAACCCTAACCCTAAACCTAACCTTAACCCTAACCCTTATCCTTTCCCTAACCCTAACCCTAACCCTAAACCTAACCCTAACCCTAAACTTAACCTTTACCCTTACCCTAAATCTAACCCTAAACCTAACCCTAACCCTTACCCTAACCCTAATCGTAAACCTAACCCTAACCCTAACCCTAACCTTAACCCAACCCTAACCCTAACCCTAACCCTAGCCCTTAACCTAACACTTACCCTAACCCTTACCCTTGCCCTAACCCTAACCCTAAACCTAACCCTAATCCAAACCCTAACATTTACCCTTACCCTAACCAAACCCTAAAACTAAAACTAACCGTAACCCCTAACAATAACCCTAACCCTTACCCTTACCCTTACCCTAACCCTAACCCTAACCTTAATGCTAACCCTAACCCTAAACCTAACCCTACCTCTAACCCTAACACTAACCCTAACCCTTTACCTAACCCAAAGCCTAACTTTAACCCTTACCCTTGCCCTTAACCTAAACCTAACCCTAACCCTAACCCTTATCCTTACTCTAACCCTAACCGTAACTCTAAACCTAACCCTAACCCTAACCTTAACCCTAACCCTAACCCTAACCCAAACCCTAAACCTTACCCTAACCCTAACCCTAGCCTTAAAACCAAGCCTAAACCTAAACTTAAACCTAAACCTAACCCTAACCCTAACCCTAATCCTAACCCTAACACTTGACCTTACCCTAACCCTAACCCTAACCTAACCCTTATCCTAACCCTAACCCTAGCTCTAACCCTTACAATAACCCTAACCCTCACCACTAACCCTAAATCTTACCCTAACCCTAACCCTAAACCTAATCTAACCCTTACCCTTACCCTAACCCTAACACTAACTCTAAACCTAACACTAAACCTAACATTAAACCTTACCCTAACCCTAACCCTAACCCTTACCCTAACCCTAACCCTAACTCTAACCTCAACCTTAACACTAACCCTAACCCTAGCTCTAACACTAACCCTTACCCTAAACCTAACCCTAAACCTAAGACTAACCCTAAACCTAACCCTTACCTTTATCCTAACCCTAACCCTAAACCTAATCCTAACCCTAACCCTAAACTTAATCCTAACCCTAACCCTAACCCGTAACCCTAACCCTAACCCCTAACCCTAACCCTAACCCTTACCCTTATCCTAACACTAACCCTAACCCTAACCCTAAACCTTACCCTAAAAATAACACTAACCATTACCCTAAATCTAATCCAAACCCTATCCCTAACCCTTACCCTTACCTTAAACCTAAACCTAACCCTAACCCTTACCCTTACCCTAACGCTAAAACTAACCCTAACCCTAACATATACCCTTACCCTAACCCTAACCCTAACCCTAACCATAACCCTAAACCTAACCCTAACACTAACTCTAACAATTACCCTAACCCTAACCTCAACCCCAACACTAAACCTAAACCTAACCCTAACCCTAACCCTTAACCTTACCCTAACCTAACCCTAAACCTAACCCTAACCCTAACCCCTAACCCTAACGCTAACCCTAAACCTTACCCTTACGATAACCCTAACCCTAACCTTAATGCTAAAGCTAACCCTATCCCTAACCCTTACCCTTACCTTAACCCTAAACCTAACCCTAACCCTTACCCTTACCCTAACGCTAAAACTAACCCTAACCCTAACATATACCCTTACCCTAACCCTAACCCTAACCCTAACCGTAAACCTAACCCTAACACTAACTCTAACAATTACCCTAACCCTAACCTTAACCCCAACACTAAACCTAAACCTAACCCTAACCCTAACCCTTAACCTTACCCTAACCCTTACCCTAAACCTAACCCTAACCCTAACCCCTAACCCTAACGCTAACCCTAAACCTTACCCTTACGATAACCCTAACCCTAACCTTAATGCTAAAGCTAACCCTAACCCTAACCCTTACCCTAACCCCTACCCTAACCATAACCCTAACCCTTACCCAAACCATAACCCTAACACTAACCCTAACCCTTACCCTTACGCTAACCCTAAACCTAACCCTAACCCTAACCGTAACCCTTACCCTAACCCTAACCCTAAACCTAACCCTAACCGTAACCCCTAACCCTAACGCTAACCCTAAACCTTACCCTTACCATAACCCTAACCCTAACCTTAATGCTAAAGCTAACCCTAACCCTAACCCTTACCCTAACCATAACCCTAACCCTAACCCTAACCCTTACCCTTACGCTAACCCTAAACCTAACCCTAACCCTAACCCCTAACCCTAACCCTAACCCTAACCCTTACCCTTACTCTAAGCCTAAACCCAACCCTAACCCTAACCCTTATCCAAACCTAACCCTAACACTAACCCTAACCCTTACCCAAACCATAAACCTAACCCTAACCCTAACCCTTACCCTTACTCTAACCCTAAACCTAACCCTAACCCTAACACTAACCCTAATCCCTACCCTTACACTAACCCTAACCGTAAAACTAACCCTAACCCTAACCCTAAAACTAACCCTTACCCTAACCCTAACCCTAACCCTAACCCGTACCCTTACCCTAAGCCTAACCATAACCCTAAACCTAACCCTACCCTTACCCTAACCCTAGCCCTGAACCTAACCCTAACATTAATCCTAAACCTTACCCTAACATTAACCGTAATTTTAACCCTAAACCTAACCCTTACCCTTACCCTTACCCTAACCCTAACCCTAAACCTAATCCTAACCCTAACCTTAACACTAACCCTTACCCTTACTCATACCCTCACCCTAAACCTAACCCTAACATTAACCCTAACTGTAAACCCTAGCCCTTACCCTAACCCTAACCCTAACACTTACCCTAACCCTAACCCTAACACTAACCCTAACCCTTACCCTAACCCTACCCTAACCCTAACACTTATCCTAACCCTAACCCTAACCCTAACCCTAACCTTAACCATTAACCCATCCCTAACAGTAACGCTAACACTAAATCTAACCCTAACACTAACCCCTATCCCTAATCCTAACCCTACCCCTAACCCTATAGCCTAACCCTAACCCTAAACATAACACTAACCCTTACCCTTATTCTAAACCTAACCCTAACACTAACACTTACCCTTACCCTAACCCCTACCCTAACCCTAAATATAACACTTACCCTAACCCTAACGCAAACCCTAACTCTTACCCTAACCCTAACCCTAACCCTAACCCTTATCTTAACCCTAACCCTAACCCTTAACCGATTCCTAACACTAACCCTAACCCCTAACACTAACACTACCCTAACCCTAACCCTAACCCCTACCCCTACCCCTAACCCTAACCTTAACACCAACACCGAACCCAAACCCTAACCCTAACCCTTACCCTTATTCTAACCCTAACCCTAAACCTAAGACTTACCCTTACCCTAACCCCTACCCTAACCCTAACCCTAACCCTAACCTTAATGCTAAAGCTAACCCTAACCCTAAACCTTACCCTAACCCCTACGCTAACGATAACCCTAACACTTACCAAAACCATAACCCTAACCCTAACCCTTACCCTTACCCTAAACCTAAACCTAACCCTAACCCTAACCCTAACCATTACCCTTACCCTAACCCTAAACCTAACTCTAACCCTAACCCTAACCCTTACCCTTACCTTAACCCTAACCCTAAACCTAACCCTTACCCGTACTTTAACACTAACCCTAATCCTAACCCTAACATTAACACATAACCTTACACTAACCCTAACCCTAAACCTAAACGTAACCCTTACCCTTACCCTAACCACAACCCTAACCCTAACCCTACCCCTAACCCTTACACTAACCTAACCCTAATCCTAACACTAACCCTAACCCTAACCCTAACCTTACCCTAAACCTAACCCTAAGCCTAACCTTTAACCTTACCCTAACCATAACGCTAACCTTAACTCCAAACCTAAACATACCCCTAACCCTAACCCTTAACCTAACCCTAAACCTAACCCTAATCCTAACCCTTACCCTAAACCTAACCCTAACCCTAACCGTAAACCTTACCCTAACCCTAACGCCTAACTCTAACCCTTACCCTAACCCTAACCCTACCCCTTACCCAAACCTAACCCTGACACTAACCCTAAACCTTACCCTAACCCTACCCCTAACCCTAACTCTAACCCTAACCCTAACCCTAAAACTAACCCTAACCCTAACCCTAAAACTTACCCTTACCCTAACCCTAACCCTAACCATAATCGTCACCCTTACCCTAACCCGAAACCTAACCCTTACCCTTACCCTAACCCTAACCCTAAACCTAAACCTAACACTAATCATAAACCTTACCTTAACACTAACCCCAATTTTAACCCTAAACCTAACGCTTACCCTTACCCTAAACCAAACCCCAAACATAATCCTAACCCTAACCTTAACACTAACCCTTACCCTTACCCTAACCCTAACCCTAAATCTAACCCTAACACTAACCCAACTCCTAACCCTAACCCTTAACCTAACCCTAACCCTAACCATATCCCTAACACTAACCCTAACCCCTAAACCTAAACCTAACCCAAACCCTAACCCCTAACCCTAACCCTAACCCTAACCCTTACCCTTATCCTAACCCTCTCCCTGACCCTAACACTTACCCTAACCCTAACACCTACCCTAATCCTAACAGTAACCCTAACCCTTACCCTAAATCTAACCCTAACCCTTACCCTTACCCTAACACTAAACCTAACACTAACCCTAACCCTAACCCTTAACCTTACCGTAACCCTAACCCTAACACTAACGCTAAATCTTACCCTTACCCTAAACCTAACCCTAAACCTAAGAATAACCCTTACTCTTACCCTCACCCTAATGCTAAACCTAACCCTAAAAATGACTCTAAACCTAAACCCTAATCCTAACCCTGACCCTAACCCTTACCCTTACTCTAATCCTAACCCAAACCCTAACACTTACCCTTACCCTAACCATAACACTAACCCTAACCCTTACCGTAACCATAACCCTAACCCTTACCCTAACCCTAACCCTAACCCTAAGCCCTACCCTTACACTAACCCTAACCCTAACCCTAACCCTAACCCTTACCCTAACCCTAACCCTAACCCTAAGCCCTACCCTTACACTAACCCTAACCCTAAATCTAACCCTAAACCTAACCCTAACCCTACCCCTTACCCAAACCTAACCCTAACACTAACCCTAAACCTTACCCTGACCCTACCCCTAACCCTAACTCTAACCCTAACCCTAACCCTAAAACTAACCCTAACCCTAACCCTAAAACTTACCCTTACCCTAACCCTAACCCTAACCCTAATCGTCACCCTTACCCTAACTCTAAACCTAACCCTTACCCTTACCCTAACCCTAACCCTAAAACTAAACCTAACCCTACACCTTACCCTTACCCTAACCCTAACCCTAACCCTGAACATAAACCTTACCCTTACCCTAACCCTAACCCCAAACCTAATCCTAACCCTAACCCTAACCCTTACCCTAACACTAACCCTAATTTTAACCCTAACCCTTACCCTTACCCTAACCCTAAACCTATCCCTCAACCTAACCCTATCCATAACCTTAACACTAACCCTTAACCTTACCCTAACCCTAACCCTAAACCTAACCCTAAACCTTACCATTACCCTAAACCTAACCCTAACTTTAACCCTAACCCTAACCCTAAACCTAACCTTAACCCTAACCCTTATCCTTTCCCTAACTCTAACCCTAACCGTAACCCTAAACCTAACCCTAACCAAAAACCTAACTCTTACCATTACCCTAACCCTAAACCTAACCCTAACACTTACCCTAACCCTAACCCTAACCCTAACCCTAAACCTAACCATAATCTTAACCCTAACCCTTACCCTTGCCATAACCCTAACCCTAACCCTAAACCTAACCCTAGCCCTAACCGTAACCCTTACCCTTAACCTAACCCTAACCCTAACCCTTACACTAACCCAAACGCTAACCCTAACCCTAACACTTACCCTAACCCTAACCCTAACACTAACCCTAACCCTTACCCTAACCCTAACCCTAACCCTTATCCTACCTCTAACCCTTACCCTTACCCTAACCCTAACCCTAAAAATAACCCTAACACTAACCCTAACTCCTAACCCTAACACTTACCCTAACCCTAAACCTACCCATAACCCTAACACTAACCCTAACCCCTAACCCTAACCCTAACCCTAACCCCTAACCCTAACCCTAACCCGAACCCTAACCCTTACACTTATCCTAACCCTATCCCTGACCCTAACACTTACCTTATCCTAAACCCTACGCTAACAGTAACACTAACCCTAACCCTTACCCTAACCCTAAACCTAATCCTAACCCTTTTCCTTACCCTAACCCTAAAACTAACCCTAACCCAAAACCTAACCCTAACCCTCACCCTAACCCTAACCCTTACCCTTACCCTAACCAAAACCCTAACCCTAACCCTAAGTCTTACCCTTACCCTATACCTAACCCTAACCCTTACACTAACCCTAAACCTAAACCTAAACCTAAACCTAAACCTTACCATTACCCTAACCCTAACCCTAACCCTAACCCGTAACCGATCAATAACACTAACCTTAGCCCCTAACCCTAACCCTAACACTTACCCTAACCCTAACCCTAACCCTAACCCCTAACCCTAACTCTAACCCTGACCCTAACACTAACACCTAACCCTAACCCTAACCCTAACCCTTACCCTTATTCTAACCCTAACACTAACCCTAACACTTACCCTAACCCTAACCCTAACACTAACCCTAACCCCTAACCCTAACCCTAACCCTAACCCTAACCCTAACCCTAACCCTAACCCTAACCCTAAACCTAACCATAACCCTAACCATAACCTAACCCTAACCGTAAGCCTAATCCTAACCCTAACCCTTACCCTTACCTAACCCTAACCTAACCCTAAAACTAACCCTTACCGAAACGCTAACCATAACCCTTACCCTAACCCTAACACTAACCCTAAACCTAACACCTGACCCTAATCCTTAACCTAACCCTAACCCTAACCATAACCCTTACCCTTACCCTAACCCTAAACCTAAATCTAATGCTAACCCTAACCCTAACCCTAAACCATACCCTAAACCTAGCCATAACCCTAACCCTAACCCTAAATCTAACCCTTACCCTTACCCTGACCCCAACCCTAAACCTAACCCTAACCCTAACCCTAACCCTGACCTTAACCCTAACCCTAAACCTAACCCTTGCCCTTACCCTAACTATAACCCTAAACCTAACCCTAATCATAACCCTAACCCGTACCCTTAACTAACCCTAAACCTAACCCTAACAATTACCCTAACCCTAACCCTTAAACTAACTCTAACCGTACCCCTAACCCTGACCCTAACCCTAACCCTAACCCTTACCCTAACCCTAAACCTAACACTAACCCTAACCCTTATCCTAACCATAAGCCTAACCCTAACCCTAACCCTTACCCTAACCCTGACGCTAACACTAACCCCAACCCTAGCCTTACACTAACCCTAAACCTAACTCTAACCCTAAACCTAACCCTAACCCTTACCCTTACCCTAACCCTCACCATAACCCTAAACCTAACCCTTACCCTTACCCTCACCTTAAACCTAAACCTAAAACCTAACCCTAATCCTAACCCTTACCCTAACCCTAACCCTAATTTTAACCCTAACACTTAACCTTACCCTAACCTTAACCCTAACCCTAAACCTAACCCCAACCAACCCTAACCTTAACACTAACCCTTACACTTCCCCTAACCCTAACCCTTACGCTAACCCTAACCCTAACCCTAACCGTAACCCTAATCCTAAACCCAACCATAACCCTAAACCTAACCCTAACTCTAATCCTTATCCTAACCCTAACCCTAACGCTAAACTTAACCCTTACCCTTTACCTAACCCTAACCAAACACTAACCCTATCCCTTACTCTAACCCTAACCCTAACCATCACCCTTATTCTATCCCTAACCCTAACCGTAACCCTAACACTTACCCTTACCCTAACAACTACCCTAACCCTAACCCTAACCCTAACCCTTACCTAACCCTAAACCTAACCCTTACCTTAACCCTAACCCTAACCCTAACCTTAATGCTAAACCTAACCCTAACCCTAACACTTACCCTAACCCTAACCCTAACCATAATCCTTACCCTAACTCTAACCCTAACTCTAAACTTAACCCTTACACTTTCCCTAACCCTAATCCAAAGCCTAACCCTAACCCTTACCCTAACCCTAACTCTAACCCTTACCCTTATCCTATCCCTAACCCGAACCCTAACACTTACCCTTACCCTAACCCCTACCCTAACCCTAACCCTTACCGTAACCCTAACCCTAAGCCTAAGCCTAACCTTAACCCTAACCCTAACCCTAACCCTTACCCCTACCCTAACCCTTACCCTAAACCTAATCCTAGCCCTAAACCTAACCCTAATCTTAACCCTAACCCTAACCCTCGCCCTTACCCTAACCCTAACACTAAACCTAACACTAACCCTAACCCTAACACTTACCCTTACCCTAACCCTAACCCAAACCCTAACCCTTAAACTTACACTAACACTAGCCCTAACCCTAAAACTAACCCTTACCCTAACCCATACCCTAACCCGACCCTAACCCTACCCCTTACCCTTAACCTAACCCTAACACTTACCCTTACCCTAACCCCTACCCTAACCCGACCCTAACCCTAACCCTTACCCTAAACCTAACCCTAACCCTAACTTTTACCCTAACACTTACCCTTACCCTAACCCTAACCCTAAACTAAACCTTAAACTTACCCTAACCCTAACCTTAACCCCAACAGTAAACCTAACCCTAACCCTAACCCTAACCCTTACCCTTACCTTAACCCTAAGCCTAAACCTAACCATAATCCTAAATCTAACCTTACCCTAACCCAAACCCTAATCCTAACCCTAACCCTTACCCTTACCTAACCCTAACCCTAACCCTAAAACTAACCCTTACCCTAACCCTAACCCTAACCCTAACCCTTAAACTTACACTAGCCCTAACCCTAAAACTAACCCTTACCCTTACCCTCACCTTAAACCTAAACCTAACCCTAATCCTAACCCTAACCCTTAAACTAACTCTAACCATACCCCTAACCCTTACCCTAACCCTAACCCTAACCCTTACCCTAACCCTAACCCTAACCCTTACCCTAACCCTAAACCTAACACTAACCCTAACCCTTATCCTAACCATAAGCCTAACCCTAACCCTAACCCTTACCCTAACCCTGACGCTAACACTAACCCCACCCCTACCCTTACACTAACCCTAACCCTAACTCTAACCCTAACCCTAACCCTAAAACTATCCCTTACCCTAACCCTAACCCTAACCCTTACCCTTACCCTTAACCTAACCCTAACCCTAACCCTAAAACTAACCCTTACCCTTACCCTCACCTTAAACCTAAACCTAACCCTAACCCTAACACTTACCCTTACCCTAACCTTAACCCTAACCCTAAACCTAACACCAACCCTAGCCTTAACACTAACCCTTACACTTTCCCTAACCCTAACCCTTACCCTAACCCTAACACTAACTGTAACCCTAACCCTAAACCTAACCCAAAACCTAACCCCAACCCTAACCCTAATTCTTATCCTAACCCTAACCCTAACGCTAACCTTAACCCTTACCCTTTACCTAACCCTAACCCAAACACTAACCCTAACCCTTAGTCTAACCCTAACCCTCACCCTTATTCTATCCCTAACCCTAACCCTAACACTTACCCTTACCCTAACAACTACCCTAACCCTAACCCTAACCCTAACCTTTACCTAACCCTAACCCTAACCCTTAACCTAACCCTAACCCTAAACCTGACCCTAACCTTAACGCTAACCCTAACCCAAAACCTTACCCCTACCTTAACCGTAACCCTAAACCTAGCCCTAACCCTAACCCTAACCCTTATTCTTACCCTAATCCTAAACCTAACCCTAACCCTAAACCTAACCCTAACGGTAACCCTAACCCTAAATCTTACCTTTACTCTAAACCTAACCCTAACCCTAACCCCAACCCTTACCCTTAACCTAACCCTAACGCTAAACCTTACCCTATCAATAACCCTAACCATAACCTTAATGCATAACCTAACTCTAACCCTAAAACTTACCCTAACCCTAACCCTAATCCTAATCCTTACCCTAAATCTAACCCTAACCCTAACCTTAACCCTTACACTTTCCCTTACCCTAACCCAAAGCCTAACCCTAACACTTACCCTAACCCTAACCCTATCCCTTACCCTTATCCTATCCCTAACCCTAACCCTAACACTTAACCTTACCCTAACCCCTAACCTAAACCTAACCCTAACCCTTACCGTAACCCTAACCCTAACCCTAAGCCTAACCTTAACCCTAACCCTAACCCTAAACCTTACCCCTACCCTAACCCTTACCCTATACCTAATCCTAACCCTAAACCTAACCCTAATCTTAATCCTAACCCTAACCCTAACCCTTGCCCTTACCCTAACCCTAACACTAAACCTAACACTAACCCTAAACTTAACCCTTGCCCTTACCTTAACCCTAACCCTAAACCTAACCCTAACCCTAAACCTAACCCTAATCCTAACCCTAACACTTACCCTTACCCTAACCCCTACCCTAACCAGAACCCTAACCCTAACCCTTACCCCAAACCTACCCTAACCCTAACTCTTACCCTTACCCTTACCCTAAACCTAACCCTAAACTAAACCTTAAACTTACCCAAACCCTAACCTTAACCCCAACACTAAACCTAACCCTAACCCTAACCCTAACCCTTACCCTTACCTTAACACTAACCCTAAACCTAACCATAACCCTAAATCTAACGTTACCCTAAACCTAACCCTAATCCTAACCCTAACCCTTACCCTTACCTAACCCTAACACTAACCCTAACACTAACCCTAACCCTTACCCGAACCATAAACCTAACCCCTAACCCTAACCCTTACCCTTAACCTAACCCTAAACCCTACCCTTACACTAACCCTAACCCTAACTCTAAACCAACCCTAACCCTAAAACTAACCATTACCCTAACCCTAACCCTTTCCCTTACCCTTACCCTAACTCTAACCCTAACCCTAACCCTAAATCTAACCCTTACCCTTACCCTAAGCCTAACCATAAACCTAACCCTAACCCTAAGCCTAACCCTTACCCTAACACTAACCCTAATTTTAATCCTAACCCTTACGCTTACCCTACACTAACCCTAACCCTAAACCTAACCCTGACCCTAAACTTAACACTAAACTTTACCCTAATCCTAACCCTAACCCTAACCCTAACATTAAACCTAACTCTTACCCTTACCCTAAACCTAACCCTAAACCTAAACCTAACCCTTACCCTTACCCTAACCCTAACACTAACCCTAAACTTAACCCTAACCCTTACCCTTACCCTAACCCTAACCCTAACCCTAAAACTAACCCTAACCCTAACCCTAACCCTTAACCTAAACCTGACCCTAACCATAACCTAACCCTTACAGTTTACCTAACCCTAACCCAAACCCTAACCCTAACCCTTACTCTAACCCTACCCCTAACCCTAACCCTTACCCTTATTCTACCCTAACCCTAACCCTAACCCTTACCTAACCCTAACGCTAAACCTTACCCTAACCCTAACCCTAACCCTGACCCTAACCTTAACCCTAACCCTAACCCTAACCCTTACCCCTACCCTAACCCTAACCCTAAACCTAACCCTAAACCTAACCCTTGCACTTAAACTAACCCTAACACTAAACCTAACACTAACCCTAACCCTAACCCTATTCTTAAACCTTACCCTTACCCTAAACCTAAACCTAAACCTAAGCCTAACACTAACCCTAAACCTAACCCCTAACCCTAACCCTAACCCTAACTCTTACCCTTACCCTAACTCTAACCCTAACCCTAACCCTAACCCTTATCCTTACCCTAACCCTAACCCTAACCCTTACCCAAAACCTAACCCTAACCCTAAGCTAACCCTTACCCTAAAACTAACCCTAACCCTAACCTTTGTCCTTACCCTAACCCTAACACTAAACCTAAACCTAACCATAACCTTAACCCTTACCCTTACCCTAACCCTAACCCTAAACCTACCCTAACCCTAACCCTAAATCTAACCCCTAACCCTAACCCTAACTTTTACCCTTATCTTATCCCTAAACCTAACACTAACACTTACCCTTACCCTAACCCCTATCCTAACCCTAACCCTAACCCTTACCCTAAACCTAACCCTAACCCTAACTCATACCCTTACCCTAACCATAAACCTAACCCTTAACCTAACCCTAACCCTAACCCTAACCCTAACCCTAACACTTACCCTTACCTTAACCCCTACCCTAACCAGAACCGTAACCCTAACCCTTACGCTAAACCTAACCCTAACCCTAACTCTTAACCTTACCCTAACCCTAAACCTAACCCCAACCCTACACCTAACACTTACCCTTACCCTAACCCTAACCCTAAACTAAACCTTAAACTTACCAAAACCCTAACCTTAACCCCAACACTAAACCTAACCCTAACCCTAACCCTAACCCTTACCCTTACCTTAACCCTAACCCTAAACCTAACCATAACCCTAAATCTAACCTTACCCTAAACCTCACCCTAATCCTAACCCTAACCCTTACCCTTACATAACCCTAACCCTAACCCTAAAACTAACCCTTAACGTAACCCTAACCCTAACCCTAACCCTTAAACTTACACTAACCCTAACCCTAACCCTAAAACTAACCCTTACCCTTATCCTCACCTTAAACCTAAACCTAATCCTAACCCTAATCCTAACCCTTACCCTAACCCTAACCCTAATTTTAACCCTAACACTTACCCTTTCCCTAACCCTAACCCTTACCCTAACACTAACTCTAACGCTAACCTTAACCCTTACCCTTACCAAACACTAACCCAAACACTAACCATAACCGTTACTCTAATCCTAACCCTAACCCTAACCCTTACCCTTATTCTATCCCTTACCCTAACCCTAACACTTACCCTACCCGAACAACTACCCTAATCCTAACCCTAACCATAAACTTTACCTAACCCTAACCCTAACCCTTACCCTAACCTAACCCTGACCCTAACCTTAACCTAACCCTAACCCAAATCCTTACCCCTACCCTAACCCTAACCCTAAACCTAACCCTAACTCTAACCCTAAACCTTACCCTTACCCTAACCCTAACGCTAAACCTTACCCTAAACCTAACCCCTAACCCTAAACCTAACCCTAACCCTTACCCTAACCCTAACCCTAAACCTAACCCTTACCCTTATCCTATCCCTAACCCTAACCCTAACACTTAACCTTAGCCTAACCCAAACCCTAACCCTAACCCTAACCCTTACCCTAACCCTAACGCTAACCCTTACCCTAGCCCTAACCCTAACCCTAACCCTAACCTTAACCCTAACCCTAACCTTAACCCTTACCTCTACCCTAACCCTAACCCTAAACCTAATCCTAACCCTAACCCTAACACTAATCTTAAACCTAACCCTAACCCTAACCCTTGCCCTTACCCTAACCCTAACACTAAACCTAACACTAACCCCAACCCTAACCCTAACCTTAACCCTTACCCTTACCCTAACCCTAACACTAAACCTAACACTAACCCTAACCCTAAACCTAACCCCTAACCGTAACCCTAACCCTAACTCTTACCCTTATCCTATCCCTAACCCTTACCCTAACACTTACCCTTACCCTAACCCCTACCGTAACCCTAACCCTACCCCTAACCCTTACTCTAAACCTAACCCTAAACCTAACTCTTACCCTTACCCTAACCCTAAACCCAACCCTAACCCTAACCCTAACCCTTACCCTTACTCTAACCCTAACCCTAAACCTAACCTTAACCCTAAGCCTAGCCTTAACCCTAAACCTAACCCTAACCCTTGCCCTTTCCCTAACCATAACCCTAAACCTAACCATAAACGTAACACTAACCCGTACCCTTACCCTAACCCTAAACCTAACCCTAACCCTAACCCTAACCCTAACCCTTAACCTAACTGTAACCCTACATCTAACCCTTACCGAAAAACTAACCCTAAGCCTAACCCTTACCCTAAACCTAAATCTGACAATAACCCTAACCCTTACCCTAACCATAAGAGTAACCCTAACCCTAACCCTTGCCTAACCCTAACCCTACCCCTAACCCTAACCCCTACCCTTACACTAACCCTAATCCTAACTCTAACCCGAACCCTAACCCTAAAACGAACCCTTACCCTAACCCTAACCCTAACCCCAAACCTAACCCTTATCCTTTCCCTAACCTTAACCCTAAACCTAACCCTAACCCTAATCCTAACCCTTACCCTAACACTAACCCTAATTTTAACCCTAACACTTACCCTTACCGTAACCCTAACAGTAACACTAACGCTTACCTTTACCCTAACCCTAACCGTAAACCTAACCCTAACACTAACCCTAACACCTATCCCTAACCCTAACCCTAACCAAAACCTAAACCTAACCCTAACCCTAAGCCTAACGCTAATCCTTACCCTAACCCTAACCCTAACCCTTACCCTTATCCTATCATTAACCCTAACCCTAACACCCTTACCGTAACCCCTACCCTAACCCTAACACTAACCCTAACCCTAACCCTAACCCTTACCCTAACCCTAAACCTAACCCTTACCCTAACCCTAACCCTAACCCTGACCGTAACCTTAACTCTAACCCTAACGCTAAACCTTACGCCTACCCTAACCCTAACCCTAAACCTAACCCTAACCCTAACCCTAAACCTAAACTTAACCCTAACCCTAAACCTAACCCTTGCCCTTACCCTAACCCTAACACTAAACCTAAAACTAACCCTAACCCTAACCCTAACCTTAAACCTTACCCTTACCCTAAACCTAACCCTAAACCTAACCCTAACCCTAACCCTAACCCTTACCCCTACTCTAACCCTAACCCTAAACCTAACCCTAACCCTAACCCTAACCCTTACCCCTACTCTAACCCTAACCCTAAACCTAACCCTAACCCTAACCCTAAACTTAACCCTAACCCTACTCCTAACCTTGCCCTTACCCTAACCCTAACACTAAACCTAACACTAACCCTAACCGTACCCCTAACATTAACCCTTACCCTTACCCTAAACCTAAATCTAAACCTAAGCATAACCCTAACCCTAAAACTAACCCCTAACCCTAACACTAACCGTAAGTCTTACTCTTATCCTATCCCTAAACCTAACCCTAACACTTACCCTTACCCTAACCCCTACCCTACCCCTAACACTAACGCTAACCTTTACCCTAAACAAAAACCTAACCCTAACCCTTATCCTTACCCTAACTCTAAACCTAACCTTAACCCTAACCCTAAACCTAACCCTTACCCTTATCCTTACCCTTACCCTGACCCTAAACCTAAACCTAAACCTAACCCTAACCCTAATCCTAACCCTTACCCTAACACTAACCCTAATTTTCACCCTAACACTTACCGTTACCCTAACCCTAACCCTAACCCTAAACCTAACCCTAACCCTAACCTTAACACTAACCCTAACTCTTACCCTAACCCAATCCCTAACCCTAACCCTAACCCTTACCCTAAACCTAACCCTGACCCCTACCCATACACTAACCCTAACCCTAACTCTAAACCTAACCCTAACCCTAAAATTAATCCATACCCTAAACCTAACCCTAACCCTTACCCTTACCCTAACCCCAACCCTAACCCTAACCCTTACCCTAAGCCTAACCCTAAACCTAACCCTAACCCTAACCCTAACCCTTACCCTAACACTAACCCTAACTTTAACCCTAACCCTTACCCTTACCCTACACTAACCCTAAAGCTAAACCTATCCCTGACCCTAAACTTAACACTAACCCTTACGCTAACCCTAACTCTAACCCTAACCCTATACCTAACTCTTACCATTACCCTGACCCTAACCCTAAACCTAAACCTAACGCTTTCCCTTACCCTAACCCTAACCCTAAATCAAACCCCAACCCTAACACTGTCCATAACCCTAAAACGTACTCTTAACCTACCTAACCCTAAACCAAACCCTAACCGTAACCCCTAACCCTAACTCTAACCGTATACCTTACCCTTACCATAACCCTAACCCTAACCTTAATGCTAAACATAACCGTAACCCTAACCCTTACCCTAACCCTAACCCTAACCCTAATCCTTACCCTGACTCTAACCCTAACGCTAACCTTAACCCTTACACTTTCCCTAACCCTAACCCAAAGCCTAACCCTAATCCTTAACCTAACCCTAACCCTAACCTTTACCCTTATCCTATCCCTAAACCTAACCGTAACTCTTACCCTTACCCTAACCCCTACCCTAACCCTAACCCTAACCCTTAGCCTAACCCTAACCCTAACCCTAACCCTAACCTTTTCCCCAACCCTAAACCTAACCCTAACCAAAACCTAAACCTAACCCTAACCCTAAGCCTAACGCTAATCCTTACCCTAACCCTAACCCTAACCCTTACCCTAACCCTAACCCTAACACCCTTACCGTAACCCCTACCCTAACCCTAACACTAACCCTAACCCTAACCCTAACCCTTACCCTAACCCTAAACCTAACCCTTACCCTAACCCTAACCCTAACCCTGACCGTAACCTTAACACTAACCCTAACGCTAAACCTTACCCCTACCCTAACCCTAACCCTAAACCTAACCCTAACCCTAACCCTAAACCTAAACTTAACCCTAACCCTAAACCTAACCCTCGCCCTTACCCTAACCCTAACACTAAACCTAAAACTAACCCTAACCCTAACCCTAACCTTAAACCTTACCCTTACCCTAAACCTAACCCTAAACCTAACCCTAACCCTAACCCTAACCCTTACCCCTACTCTAACCCTAACCCTAAACCTAACCCTAACCCTAACCCTAACCCTTACCCCTACTCTAACCCTAACCCTAAACCTAACCCTAACCCTAACCCTAAACTTAACCCTAACCCTACTCCTAACCTTGCCCTTACCCTAACCCTAACACTAAACCTAACACTAACCCTAACCGTACCCCTAACATTAACCCTTACCCTCACCCTAAACCTAAATCTAAACCTAAGCATAACCCTAACCCTAAAACTAACCCCTAACCCTAACACTAACCGTAAGTCTTACTCTTATCCTATCCCTAAACCTAACCCTAACACTTACCCTTACCCTAACCCCTACCCTACCCCTAACACTAACGCTAACCTTTACCCTAAACCCAACCCTAACCCTAACCCTTATCCTTACCCTAACTCTAAACCTAACCTTAACCCTAACCCTAAACCTAACCCTTACCCTTATCCTTACCCTTACCCTAACCCTAAACCTAAACCTAAACCTAACCCTAACCCTAATCCTAACCCTTACCCTAACACTAACCCTAATTTTCACCCTAACACTTACCGTTACCCTAACCCTAACCCTAACCCTAAACCTAACCCTAACCCTAACCTTAACACTAACCCTAACTCTTACCCCAACCCAATCCCTAACCCTAAACCTAACCCTTACCCTAAACCTAACCCTGACCCCTACCCATACACTAACCCTAACCCTAACTCTAAACCTAACCCTAACCCTAAAACTAACCCATACCCTAAACCTAACCCTAACCCTTACCCTTACCCTAACCCCAACCCTAACCCTAACCCTTACCCTAAGCCTAACCCTAAACCTAACCCTAACCCTAACCCTAACCCTTACCCTAACACTAACCCTAATTTTAACCCTAACCCTTACCCTTACCCTACACTAACCCTAAACCTAAACCTAACCCTGACCCTAAACTTAACACTAACCCTTACGCTAACCCTAACTCTAACCCTAACCCTATACCTAACTCTTACCATTACCCTGACCCTAACCCTAAACCTAAACCTAACCCTTTCCCTTACCCTAACCCTAACCCTAAATCAAACCCCAACCCTAACACTGTCCATAACCCTAAAACGTACTCTTAACCTACCTAACCCTAAACCTAACCCTAACCGTAACCCCTAACCCTAACTCTAACCGTATACCTTACCCTTACCATAACCCTAACCCTAACCTTAATGCTAAACATAACCGTAACCCTAACCCTTACCCTAACCCTAACCCTAACCCAAATCCTTACCCTGACTCTAACCCTAACGTTAACCTTAACCCTTACACTTTCCCTAACCATAACCCAAAGCCTAACCCTAACCCTTAACCTAACCCTAACCCTAACCTTTACCCTTATCCTATCCCTAAACCTAACCCTAACCCTAACCCTAACCCTTAGCCTAACCCTAACCCTAACCCTAACCCTAACCTTAACCCCAACCCTAAACCTAACCCTTACCCCTAACCTAACCCTTACCCTAAACCTAATCCTAGCCCTAAACCTAACCCTAAACTTAACCCTAACCCTAACCCTAACCCTTGCCCTTACCCTAACCCTAACCCTAAACCTAACACTAACCCTAACCCTAAACCTAACCCTAACACTACCCCTAACCCTAACTCTTACCCTTACCCTAACCCTAACCTTAACCCCAACACTAAACCTAACCCTAACCCTAACCCTAACCCTTACCCTTACCCTAACCCTAACCCTAAACCTAACCATAACCCTAACCCTAACCTTACCCTAACCTTAACCCTAATCCTAACCCTAACCCTTACCCTTACCTAACCCTAAAACTAACCCTAAAACTAACCCTTACCCTAATCCTAACCTTAACCCTTACCCTAACCCTAACCTTAACCCTAAACCTAACCCCTAACCCTAATCTTTAACCTAACGCTAACCCTAACCCTAACCCTTACCCTTACCCTAAACCTAAACCTAACTCTCACGCTAACCATAACCCTAAACCTAACCCTAAACCTTACCCTAAACCTAGCCATAACCCTAACCCTAACCCTAACCCTTACCCTTACCCTAAACCTTACCCTAAACCTAACCCTAACCCTAACCCTAAACCTGAACTTAACCCTAACCCTAACCAGAACCCTTGCCCTTACCCTAACCATAACCCTAAACTTAACACTAATCCTAACCCTAACCCGTACCCTTACCCTAACCCTAAACATAACCCTAAACCTAACCCCAACATTAACCCTAACCCTAACCCCTAACCTAACTCTAACCCTACCCCTAACACTTACCCTAACCCTAACCCTAACACTAACCCTTACCCTAACCCTAAACCTAACACTAACCCTAACCCTTATCCTAACCATAAGCCTAACCCTAACCCGAACCCTTACCCTAACCCTAACTCTAACACTAAACCTAACCCCTAACCTTACACTAACCCTAACCCTAACCCTAGCCCTTACCCTAAACCTAACCCTAACCCCTACCCTTGCACTAACGCTAACCCTAAATCTAAACCTAACCCTAACCCTAAAACTAACCCTTACCCTAAACCTAACCCTAACCCTTACCCTTACCCTAACCCTAAACCTAACCCTAACCCTAAACTGAACCCTTACCCTAAGCCTAACCCTAAACCTAACCCTAACCCTAACCCTAACCCTTACCCTAACACTAACCCTAATTTTAACCCTAACCCTTACCCTTACTCTACACTAACCCTAACCCTAAACCTAACCCTGACCCTAACCTTAACACTAACCCTTACCCTAACCCTAACTCTAACCCTAACCCTAACCCTAAACCTAACTCTTACCCGTACCCTGACCCTAAACCTAAACCTAAACCTAACCCTTTCCCTTACCCTAACCCTACCCCTAAACCTAACCCCAACCCTAACACGTACTCTTAACCTATCCTAACCGTAAACCTAACCCTACCCGAAACCCCTAACCCTAACTCTAACCGTATACCTTACCCTTACCATAACCCTAAACCTAACCTTAATGCTAAACATAACCCTAACCCTAACCCTTACCCTAACCCTAACCCTAACCCTAATCCTTACCCTAACTCTAACCCTATCGCTAACCTTAACCCTTACACTTTCCCTAACCCTAACCCAAAGCCTAACCCTAATCCTTACCCTAACCCTAAACCTAACCCTTACCCTTATCCTATTCCTAACCCTAACACTAACACTTACCCTTACCCTAACCCCTAACCTAGCCCTAACCCTAACCCTTATCCTAACCCTAACCCTAACCCTAACCCTAACCTTAACCCCAACCCTAAACCTAACCCTTACTCCTACCCTAACCCTTACCCTAAACCTAATCCTAACCCTAAACCTAACCCTAAACTTAACCCTAACCCTAACCCTAAACCTTGCCCTTACCCTAACCCTAAACCTAAACCTAACACTAACCCTAACCCTAAACCTAACCTTAACACTAACCCTAAATCTAACTCTTTCCCTTACCCTAACCCTAACCTTAACCCCAACACTAAACCTAACCCTAACCCTAACCCTAACCCTTACCCTTACCCTAACCCTAACCCTAACCCTAAACCTAACACCTAACCCTATTCTTTAACCTGACCCTAACCCTAACCCTAACCCTAACCCTAACCCTTACCCTACACCTAACCCTAACCCCTACCCTTAAACTAACCCTAACCCTAACTCTAAACCTAATGCTAACCCTGAAACTAACCCTTACCCTAAACCTAACCCTAACCCTTACCCTTACCCTTACCCTAACCCTAACCCTAACGCTAAACCTAACCCTTATCCTTACCCTAAGCCTAACCCTAAACCTAACCCTAATCCTAACCCTAACCCTTACCCTAACACTAGCCCTAATTTTAACCCTAACCCTTACCCTTTTCCTACACTAACCCTAACCCTAAACCTAACCCTGACCCTAACATTAACACTAACCCTTACGCTAACCCTAACTCTAACCCTAACCCTAACCCTACCCCTAAACCTAACACTTACCCTTACCCTGACCCTAACCCTAAACCTAAACCTAACCCTTTGCCTTACCCTAACCCTAACACTAAACCTAACCTCAAACCTAACACTGTCCATAACCCTAAAACTTACTCTTAACCTATCCTAACCCTAAACCTAACCCTAACCGCAACCCCTAACCCTAACTGTAAACGTATACCTTAGCCTGACCATAACCCTAACACTAACCTTAATGCTAAACATAACCCTAACCCTAACCCTTACCCTAACTCTATCCCTAACCCTAATCCTTACCCTAACTCTAACCCTAACGCTAATCTTAACCCTTACCCTTACCCTAAACCTAACCCTAAACCTAACCCTAACCCCAACACTAAACCTAACCCTAACCCTAACCCTAACTCTTACCCTTACTCTAACCCTAACCATAACCCTAACCCTAACCTTACCCTAACCCTAACCCTAATCCTAACCCTAACCCTTACCCTTACCTAACCCTAACCCTAACCCTAAAACTAACCCTTACCCTATCCCTAACCCTAACCCTTACCCTAACCCTAACCCTAACCCTAAACCTAACCCCTAACCCTAATCTTTAACCTAACGCTAAACCTAACCTTAACCCTTAGCCTTACCCTAACCCTAAACCTAACTCTAACGCCAATCCTAACCCTAAACCTAACCCTAAACCTTACCCTAAACCTAGCCATAACCCCAACCCTAACCCTAACCCTAACCCTTACCCTTACCCTAACCCTAACCCTAAACCTAACCCTAACCTAACCCTGACCCTAACCTTAACACTAAACCTTACCCTAACCCTAATCCTAACCATAACCCTAACCATAACACTAAATCTAACTCTTACCTTTACTCTAAACCTAACCCTAAACCTAATCCTAACCCTAACCCTAACACTAACCCTTATCCTTACCCTAACCCTAACCCTAAAACTAACCTAACCCTAACCCTAACCCTTAACCTAACCCTAACCCTAACCCTAACCTAACCCTTACCCTTTACCTAACCCTAAAGCAAACCTTAACGCTAACCTTTACTCTAACCCTAACCCTAACCGTAACCCTTACCCTTATTCAATCCCTAACCCTAAACCTAACACTTACCCTTACCCTAACCCCTACCTTAACCCTAACCCTAACCCTAAACCTTACCTAACCCTAAACCTAACCCTTACCCTAACCCTAACCCTAACCCTGAACCTAACCTTAACCCAACCCTAACCCTAACACTTACCCCTACCCTAACCCTAACCCTAAACCTAACCCTAACCCTAACCCTTGCCCTTACCCTAACACTAACACTAAACCTAACACTAACCCTAACCCTAACCCTAACTCTTACCCTTACCCTAAAACTAACCCTAACCCTAACCCTTACCCTTACCCTAACCCTAACCATAACCTTAACCCTTACCCTAAACCTAACCCTAACCCTAACCTAACCCTTACCCTAAACCTAACCCTAACCCTAACCCTTGTCCTTACCATAAACCTAACACTAAACCTAACACTAAACCAAACCCTAACCCTAAACTTAACCCTTACCCTTACCCTAACACTAACCCTAAACCTACCCTAACCCTAACCCTAAATCTAACCCCTAAGCCTAACCCTAACTTTTACCCTTATCCTATCCCTAACCCTAACCCTAACACTTACCCTTACCCTAACCCCTACCTTCACCCTTACAATAACCCTTACCCTAAACCTAACCCTAACCCTAACTCTTACCCTTACCCTAACCCTAAACCAAACCCTAACCCTATCCCTTACCCTTACCATAACCCTAATGCTAACCCTAAACCTTACACTCACGCTAACCTCTACCCTAACCCTTACACTTACCCAAACCCTAAACCTAGCCATAACCCTAACCCTTACACTTACCCTAACCCCTACCCTAAACCTAACACTAACCCTAACTCTTACGGTAACGGTATCCCTAACCCTAACCTTAACCATAACCCTTACCCTTACATTAACCCTAAAGCTAAACCTTACCCTAACAATAACCTTAACCCTAACACCTAACCCTAACCCTAAACCTAACCCTTACCCTTACTCTAACCCTAACACTAACACTAACCCTAACCCTTACCCTAACCATAAACCTAACCCCTAAGCGTAACCCTTACCCTAACCCAAACCCTAACCCTAACCTCTACCCTTAAACTAACCCTAAAAATAACCCTAACCCTAAACCTAACCTTAAACCCAACCATTACCCTAACCCTAACCCTAAACTTAACCCTAACCCTACCCCTTAACCTAACCTTAACACTAAACCTTATCCTTTCCCTAACCCTAACCCTACACTAAACCTAACCCTAACCCTAAACCTAACACTTACCCTTACCCTAACCATACCCTAAACCTAAACCAAGCCCTTATCCTTACCCTTACCCTAAACCTAACACTAATTCTAACCTTAACCCTAACCTTTACCCTTAACCTAACCTAACCCTAAACCTAAACCTAACTGTAACCCCTAACCCTAACTCTAACCCAAAACCTTACTCTTACCATAACCCTAACCCTAACCTTAATGCTAAACCTAACCCTAACCCTAACCCTTACCCTAACCATAACCCTAACCCTAATCCTTACCCTAACCCTAACCCTAACCCTAACCGTAACCCTTTACATTTCCCTAACCCTAAACCAAACCCTAAACCGAACCCTTACCCTAACCCTAACCCTAACCCTAACCCTTAACCTTATCCTATCCCTAACCCTAACCCTAACATTTATCCTTACCCTAACCCCTACCCTAACCCTAACCCAAACCCTAACCCTTACCCTAACCCTAACCCTAACCCTTACCCTACCCCTAACCCTACCCCTAACCCTAACCTTAACCCTAACCTTAACCCTAACCCCAACCCCTACCCTAACCCTAACCCTAAACTTTACCCTAACCATAACCCTAACCATAACCCTAACCCTAACCTAACTCTAACCCTACCCCTAACCCTTACCCTAACCCTAATCCTTAACCAAACTCTAAACCTACCCCTAACCCTTACCCTAACCATAACCCTAAGCCTAACCCTAAGCCTAACCGTAACACTAACCCTAACCCTAACCCATACCCTTACCCTAAACCTAAACCAAACCATAACCCTAACCCTTACCCTTACCCTAACCCCTACCCTAACCCTAACACTAACCCTAACTCTTACGGTAACGATATCCCTACCCCTAATCCTAACCATAACCCTTACCCTTACCCAAACCCTAACGCTAAATCTTACCGTAACAATAACCCTACCCCTAACACCTAACCCTAACCCTAAACCTAACCCTTACCTTTACTCTAACCCTAACCCTAACACTAACCCTAACCCTTACCCTAACCATAAACCTAACCCCTAACCGTAACCCTTACCCTAACCCAAACCCTAACCCTAACCTCTACCCTTACACTAACCCTAAACCTAACCCTAACCCTAACCCTAACCTTAATCCTTACCCTAACCCTAACCCTAAACTTAACCTTAACCCTTACGCTTTACCTAACCCTAACCCAAACCCTAAACTAACACTCACTATAACCCTAACCCTAACCCTAACCCTTACCCTTATCCTATCCCTAACCCTAACCCTAACACTTATCCTTACCCTATCCCCTACCCTAACTCTAACCCTAACCCTAACCCTGCACCTAACCCTAACCCTTACCCTAACCCTAACCCTAACCCTTACCCTAACATTACCCCTAACCCTGACCGTAAACTTAACCCCAACCGTAACGCTAACCCTTACCCCTACCCTAACCCTAACCCTAACCCTAAACCTAACCCTAAGCCTAAACCTAACCCTAACTTAACCCTAACCGTAACCCTAACTCTTGCCCTTACCCTAACCCTAATACTAAAACTAAAACTAACCCTAACCCTAACCCTAACCTTAACCCTTACCCTTACCCTAAACCTAACCCTATACCTAACCCTAAACCTAACCCCTAACCCTAAACCTAACCCTAACTCTTACCCTTATCCTATACCTAACCCTAACCCTAACACTTACCCTTACTCTAACCCCTACCCTAAATCTAACCCCTACCCTAAACCTAATCCTAACCCTAACACTTACCCTTACCCTAACCCAAAACCTAACCCTAACCCTAACCCTAACCCTTACCCTAACCCAAAACCTAACCCTAACCCTAACCCTTACCCTTACCCTTACCCTAACCCTAACCCTAAACCTTAAACTTACCCTAACCCTAACCTTAACCCCAACACTAAACCTAACCCTAAACCTAACCCTAACCCTTACCCTTACCCTAACCCGAACCCTAAACCTAACCATAACCCTAACCCTAACCCTTACCCGAACCGTAACCCTAATCCTAACCTTAACCCTACCCCTACCCCTAACCCTAACCCTTACCTAACCCTAACCCTAACCCTAAAACTAACCCTTACACTAACCGTAACACTAACCTCTACCATTACATTAACTCTAACCCTAACTCTAACCCTAACGCTAACCCTAACACTAACCCTTACCGTAAACCTAACCCTAACCCTAACCCTAACACTAACCCTTACCGTAACCCTAACCCTAACCCTAAACCTTACCCTTACCCTAACCCTAAACCTAACCCTAAACCTCACCCTCACCCTTACTCTAACCCTAACCCTAAACTTAACCCTAACCATAATCCTAACCCTTACCCTAACGCTAACCCTAATTTTAACCCTAACACTTACCCTTACCCTAACCCTAACCCTAACCCTAACCCTAAACCTAACCCCTAACCCTAACCCTTAACCTAACCCTAACCCTAACCCTAAACCTTACCCTTACCGTAACCCTAAGCCTAACCCTAAACATAACTCTAAACCTAACCCTAACCCTAACCCTAACCCTAACCCTTACACTAAA
>JANJXV010000104.1:1592500-1602500 GCA_024803745.1 Megascapheus bottae | reverse complement strand
ACCCTAACTCTAACCCTGACACGTATTCTATCCCTAACCATAACTCTAACACTTACCCTTACCCTAACCCCTACCATAACCCTAAACCTAACCCTAACCCTTACCCTAGCCCTAAACCAAACCCTTACCTAACCCTAAAACTGACCCTAAACTTAACCCTAACCCTAACCCTTACACCTACCCTAACCCTAACCCTAAACCTAACCCTAACCCTAACCCTAACCCTAACCCTAACCTTAACTCTAACCCTACCCCTAACCCTTGCCCTTATCCTTACCCTTACCCTAACCCTAACACTAAATCTAACACTAACACTAACCCTAACCTTAACCCTTACTCTTACCCTAAACCTAAATCTAAACCTAAGCCTAACCCTAAACCTAAACCTAACCCCTAACCCTAACCCTAAACCTAAGTCTTACCCTTATCCTATCCCAACCCTAACCCTAATACTTACCCTTACCCTAACCCCTACCCTAACCCTAACCCTAACCCTAACCTTTACCCTAAACCTAACCCAAACCCTAATGCTTACCCTTACCCTAACCCTAAACCTTACCCTAACCCTAACCCTAACCCTTACCCTTATCCTTACCCTTAACCTAACCCTAACCCTAACCCTAAACCTAACCCTAACCCTAATCCTAACCCTTACCCTAACACTAACACTCATTTTAACCCTAACACTTACCCTTACCCTAACTCTTACACTAACCCTAACCCTAACCCTAACCCTAACCTTAACACTAACCCTTACCCTTACCCTAAGCCTAACCCTAAACCTAACCCTAACACTAACCCTAACACCTTACCCTAACCCTTACCCTAACCCTAACTCTAACCATAACCCTAACACTAACTCTAAACGCTAAACCTAACCCTAACCCTAACCCCTAATCCTAACCCTAACCCTTACCCTTACCCTTACCCTAACCCTAAACATAACCCTAAGCCTATCCCTAAACCTAACCCTTACCCTTATCCTTACCCTTACCCTAACCCTAACCCTAAACCTAACCCTAACCCTAATTCTAAACCTTACCCTAACACTAACCCTAATTTTAACCCTAACACTTACCCTTACTCTAAACCTAACCCTAACCCTAAACCTAACCCCTACACTAACCCTAACAGTAACCCTAACCCTTACGGTAACCATATCCCTAACCCTAACCCTAACCCTAACCCTTACCCTTACCCTAACCCTAAACCTTAAACTTACCCTAACCCTAACCTTAACACCAACACTAAACCTAACCCTAAACCTAAACCTAACCCTTACCCTTACCCTAACCCGAACCATAAACCTAACCCTAACCCTTACCCGAACCGAAACCCTAATCCTAAACTTAACCCTACCCCTACCACTAACACTAACCCTTACCTAACCCTAACCCTAACCCTAAAACTAACCCTTACCCTAACCCTAACCCTAACCCTAAATCTAACCCTAAACCTAACCCCTAACCCTAACCCTTAACCTAACCCTTATCCTTACCTTAAACCTAAAACTAACTCTACACCTAAACCTAACCCTAACCCTATCCCTAAAACTTACCCTAAACCTAACCCTAACCATAACCTTAAACCTAACCCTAAACCTAACCCTATCCTTACCCTTACCCTTACCCTAAGCCTAAACCTCACTCTAACACTAACCCTAACCCTAACCTTAATCCTCACCCTAACACGAACCCTTGCCCTTACCCTAACCCTAACCCTAAACCTAACCCTAATCCGAACCCTAACCCGTACCCTTACACTAACCCTAAACCTAACCCTACTCCTAACCCTAACCCTTAACCTAACTCTAAACCTACCCCTAACCCTTCCCCTAACCCTAACCCTAACCCTAACCTTTACCCTAACCCTAACCCTAACCCTTACACTAACCGTAACACTAACCTCTACCATTACACTAACCATAACCCTAACTCTAACCCTAACCCTAACCCTAACACTAAACCTTACCGTAACCCTAACCCTAACTCTAGCCCTAACAGTAACGCTTACCGTAACCCTAACCCTAACCCTAACCCTTACCCTTACCCTAACCCTAAACCTAACCCTAAACCTAACCCTTACCCTTACTCTATCCCTAACCCTAAACCTAACCCTAACCCTAATCCTAACCCTTACCCTAACGCTAACCCTAATTTTAACCCTAACACTTACCCTTACCATAACCCTAACCCTAAACCTAAACCTAACCCCTAACCCTAACCCTTAACCTAACCCTAACCCTAACTCTAAACCTTACCCTTACCCTAACCCTAAACCTAACTCTAAACCTAACCCTAACCCTAACCCTAACCCTTACCCTAACCCTAAACCTAACACTAACCCTAACCCTTACCCTAATCATAAGCCTAACCCTAACACTAACCCTTACCCTAACCCTAACCCTTACCCTTACCCTAACCCTAACCCTAACCCTAACCCTAACCCTTACCCTTATCCTAACAATAACCCTAACCCTAAATCTAACCCTTACCCTTACACTAACACTAAGCATAACCCTAACCCTAACCCTTACCCTTAACCTAACCCTAACTCTAACCCTAACCCTTACCCTTACCCTAACCCTAATCCTAAAACTAACCCTAACCCTAAACCTCACCCTAACCCTAAACCTAACCCTTGCCCTTACCCTAAACCTAACCCTAAACCTAACCCGAACCCTAACCCTAACACTAACCCATAACCCTAACCCTAACCCTAAACTTTACCCTTACCCTAACCCTAACCCTAACACTTACACTAACCCTAACCCTAACCCTCAACCTAACCCCTAACCCTAACCCTTAACCTAACCCTAACCCTAACCAGAACACTTACCCTAACACTAACCCTAGCCAAAACCCTTATCCTTAGCCTAACCCTAAACTTAAAACTAACCTTTACCCTAACCCTAACCCTAAGCCTTAACCTAATCCTAACCCTAACCCTTACACTAAGCCCTACCCTAACCCTAACCCTAAAACCTAACCCTAACCCTTAACCTAACCCTAACCCTAACCCTAACCCTTACCCTTACCCTATACCTAAACCTAACCCTAACCCTAACCCTAACCCTAACATTAACCCTTACCCTACCCTAACCCTAACCCTAACCCTAAGCCTAACATTAACCCTTACCCTTATCCTAACCCTAAACCTAACCCTAACCTTAACCGTAACCCTAATCCTTACCCTTCTCCTAGCCCTAACCATAAAACTAACCCTAACCCTAAGCCTAACCCTAACCTTAATCCTAACCCTAACCCTAATCCTTACACTTTTCCTAACCCTAACACTAAACCTAACACTAACCCTCACCCTAACCCTAACCCTTAACCTAACCCTAACCCCTTAGCCAAACGCTAACCCTAACATTAACCCTTACCCTTATCCTAACCCTAACCCTAACCCTAAACCTTACACTTACCCTTACCCTAAACCCTACCCTAACCCTAACACTAACCCTAACCATTACCCTAACCGTAACCCTAACCCTTACCCTTACCCTAACACTAAACCTAACTTTAACCCTAACCCTCACACTAACACTTACCCTTATCCTAACCCTAACCCTAACCCTAACCCTAAACCTAACCCCAACCATAAACTTAACCCTTACCTTTACGCTAACCCTAACCCTAAGCCTAACCATAACCCTTACCCTTACCGTAACCCTAACCCTAACCCTAAAACTCACCCTAAACCTAACCTTACCCCAACACTAAACCTAAACCTAATCCTAACCCTAACACTTACCCAAAACCTAATCCTAAACCTAACACTAACCCTAACACTTACCCTTACCCTAACCCTAACCCTTACACTTACCCTAATCCTAACCCTAACCCTTAACCTAACCCTAAACCTAACCTTAACCCTTACCCATATTCTAACCCTAACTCTAAACATAACCCTAAGCCTAACCCTAAACATAACCCTAATCCTTACCCTAACCCTTACACTAACCCTAAACTTAACTCTAACCCAAACGCTAAACCTAACCCTAACCCCTAACCCTAACACTTAACCTAACCCTAACCCTAACCCTTACACTAACCCTAAACCTAACTCTAACCCTAAACCTAACCCTAACCCTAACCCTAACCCTAACCCTAACCCTTACCCTTACCCTACACGTAACCCTAAACCTAACCATAACCCTAAACCTTACCCTTACCCTAAACCTAACACTAATCCAACCCTTATCCTTACCATTACCCTAACCCTAACCCTAACCCTAATCTTTACCCTAATCCTAACCATAACCCTAATATCGACCCTAAACCTAACCCTAAACCTAACCCTTACCCTAACCCTAACCCTAACCCTAAACCTAACCCTTACTCTTACCCTAAACCTAAACCTAACCAAGCCTAACCCAAACCCTTACCCTTACCCTAACCATAACCCCAAACCTAACTGTAACCCTAAACCTAAACCTAAACCTAACCCTAACCCTTACCCTTACCCACACCCTAACCCTAACAGTAAAGCTAACCCTAACTCTAACCCTAACCCTAAACTTAACCCTAACCCTTATCCTTAACCCTTACCTTTACTGTAACCCTAACCCTAAACCTAACCCTAACCCTTACCCTTACCCTAACCCTAACCCTAACCCGACCCTAACCCTAAACTTAACCCTAACCCTCACCCTAACCTTAACCCTAACCCTAACCCTAAACCTAACCCTAACCCTAACCACAACCCTTACCCTTACCCTAACCATAAATCTAACCCTTACCCTTCCACTAACCCTAACCCTAACCCTAACCCTAACCCTTACCCTTACCCTAATCCTAACTCTAACCCTAACCCTTACACTTACCCTAACCCTAACCATAAAACTAACACTAACCCTAACCCTAAACCTAACCCTAACACTTACACTAAACCTAACCCTAACCCTCAACCTAACCCCTAACCCTAACCCTTAACCTAACCCTAACCCTAACCAGAACACTTACCCTAACACTAACCCTAGCCCTAACCCTTACCCTTAGCCTAACCCTAAACTTAACACTAAACTTTACCCTAACCCTAACACTAAGCGTTACCCTAATCCTAACCCTAACCCTTACACTAACCCTAACCCTAACCCTAAACCTTAACCTACCCTAACCCTAAACCTAACCCTAACCCCTTAGCCAAACGCTAACCCTAACATTAACCCTTACCCTTATCCTAACCCTAACCCTAACCCTTACCCTTACCCTAACTCTAACCCTAACCCTAACCCTAAACCTTACCCTTACCCTGAACCTAACCCTACCCTTAACCTAACCCTAAACCTAACCCTAACCCTTACCCTTACCCTAACGCTAACCCTAAACCTAACCCTAACCCTAACCCTAAAATATACCCTTACCCTAACCCTAACCCTAACCCTAACCCTAACCCTAACCCTAACCCTAAACCTAACCCTAACCCTTATCCTTACCCTCATCCTAACCCTAACCTTAAACCTAACCCTAACTCTAAACCTTACCCTAAACTTAACCCTAACCCTTATCCTTACCGTAACACTAACCCTAACCCTAAACCTAACCCTAACCCTAAATATAACCCTTACCTTTATGCTAACCCTAACCCTAAATTTAACCCTTACCTTTACGCTAACCCTAACCCTAAACCTAACCCTTACCCTTACCCACACCCTAACCCTAACCTTAAACCTAACCCTACCTCTAACCTTAACCCTAAACTTAACCCTAACCCTTATCCTTACCCTAACACTAACCCTAACCCTTACCCTTATCCTAACACTAACCCTAACCCTAACCCTTACCCTTACCCTAACCCTAACCCTAACCCTAACCCTAACCCTTACCCTTACACTAACCCTAACCCTAAACCTAACCCTAACCCTTACCCTTAACCTAACCCTAACTCTAACCCTAACCCTTACCCTTATCCTAACCCTAAGCCTAAAACTCACCCTAACACTAAACCTCACCCTAACCCTAAACCTAGCCCTTGCCCTTACACTAAACCTAACCCTAAACTTAACCCGAACCCTAACCCTAACACTAACCCATAACCCTAACCCTAACCCTAACCTTTACCCTTACCCTAACCCTAACCCTTATACTAACCCTAACCCTAACCCTCAACCTAACCCATAACCCTAACCCTAACCCTAACACCTAACCCTAACCCTTAACCTAACCCTAACCCTAACCATAACCCTTACCCTTACCCTATACCTAAACCTAACTCTAACCCTAACCCTAACCCTAACATTAACCTTTACCCTACCCTACCCTAACCCTAACCCTAACCCTAACATTAACCCTTACCCTTATCCTAACCCTAACCCTAACCCTAACCCTAACCCTAACCGTAACCCTAATCCTTACCCTTACCCTAGCCCTAACCCTAAACCTAACCCTAACCCTAAGCCTAACCCTAACCTTAATCCTAACCCTAACCCTAATCCATGCCCTTTTCATAACTCTAACACTAAACCTAACACTAACGCTAACCCTAACCCTAACCCTAACCCTTACCCTTACACTAACCCTAACCCTAAACCTAACCCTAACCCTTACCCTTAACCTACACTAACCCTAAACCTAACCCTAACCCTTAGCCAAACGCTAACCCTAACATTAACCATTACCCTTATCCTAACCCTAACCCTAACCCTAAACCTTACACTTACCCTTACCCTAAACCCTACCCTAACCCTAACGCTAACCCTAACCATTACCTTAACCCTAACCCTTACCCTTACCCTAACACTAAACCTAACCATAACCCTAACCCTCACCCTAAACCTTACCCTAATCCTAACCCTAACCCTAACCCTAACCCTAAACCTAACCCTAACTCTAAACTTAACCCTTACCTTTACGCTAACCCTAACCCTAAACCTAACCTTAACCCTTACCCTTACCCTAACCCTAACCCTAACCCTAATCCTAAACTTAACCCTAAACCTTACCCTAAATCTAACCCTTACCATAACCCTAACCAAAACCCTAAGTCTAACCCTAACCCTTACCCTTACCGTAACCCTAACCCTAACCCTAAAACTCACCCTTACCCTAACACTTACCCTAACCCTAACACTAACACTTATCCTAACTCTAACCCTAACCCTAACCCTCACACTAACACTTACTCTTATCCTAACCCTTACCCTAACCCTAACCCTACACCTAACCCTAACCCTAAACTTAACCCTTACCTTTACGCTAACCCTAACCCTAAGCCTAACCCTAACGCTTACCCTTACCGTGACCCTAACCCTAACCCTAAAACTGACCCTTACCCTAACACTTACCCTAACCCTAACCCAAACCCTTACCCTAACCCTAAACCTAACCTTACCCCAACACTAAACCTAACCCTAATCCTAACCCTAACACTTACGCAAACCCTAATCCTAAACCTAACACTAACCCTAACACTTATCCTTACCCTAACCCTAACACTTACCCTTACCCTGACCCTAAACCTAACAATAACCCTTAACCTAACCCTAAACCTAACCTTAACCCTTACCCTTATTCTAACCCTAATCCTAACCCTAACCCTAAACATAACCCTAACTCTTACCCTAACCCTAACCCTAACTCTAAAACTAATCCTAACCCTAACCTTAACCCTAACCCTTACCCTTACCCTAAATCTAACCCTAACCCTAACCTTAACCCTAACACTTACCCTAACCCGAACCCTAACCGTAACCCTTACCCTAACCCGAACCCTAACCCTAACACCTAACCCTAACCCTTAACCTAACCCTAAACCTAACCCTAACACTTACCCTTACCCTAACGCTAACCAAAACCCTAAACCTAACCCTAACCCTAACCCTAACACATACCCTTACCTTAACCCTAACCCTAACCCTAACCCTAACCCTAACCGTTACCCTTACCCACACCCTAACCCTAACCTTAAACCTAACCCTAACTCTAACCCTAACCCTAAACTTAACCCTAACACTTATCCTTACCCTAACATTAACCCTAACCCTAACACTAAACCTAACCCTAACCCTAAATTTAACCCTTAACTTTACGCCAACCCTAACCCCAACCCTAACCCTAAGCCTAACCCTTACCCTTACCCACACCCTAACCCTAACCTTAAACCTAACCCTAACTCTAACCCTAACCCTAAACTTAACCCTAACACTTATCCTTACCCTAACATTAACCCTAACCCTAACACTAAACCTAACCCTAACCCTAAATTTAACCCTTAACTTTACGCTAACCCTAACCCTAACCGTAACCCTAAACCTAACCCTAACCCTTACCCTTACCCACACCCTAACCCTAACCTTAAACCTAACCCTAACACTAACCCTAACCCTAAACTTAACCCTAACGCTTATCCTTACCCTAACACTAACCCTAACCATAACCCTAAACCTAACCCTAACCCTAAATTTAAGCCTTTCCTTTACGCTAACCCTAACCCTAAACCTAACCATAACCCTTACCCTTACCCTTACCCAAACCCGAACCCTAAACTTAACCCTAACCTTACCACTAACCCTTACCCTAACCCTAACCGTTACCCTAACCCTAATCCTAAACCTAACCCTATCCCTAACCCTAACCCTTACCCTTATCCTAACACTAAACCTAACCCTAAATCTAACCCTTACCCTTACACTAGCCCTAACCCTAAATCTAACCCTAACCCTTACCTTTAACCTAACCCTAACTCTAACCCTAACCCTTACCCTTACCCTAACCCTAAGCCTAAAAGTAACCCTAACCCTAAACCTCACCCTAACCCTAAACCTAACCCTTGCCCTTACCCTAAACCTAACCCTAAACCTAACCCGAACCCTAACCCTAACACTAACCCATAACCCTAACCCTAACCTTTACCCTTACACTAACCCTAACCCTAACCCTTACACTAACCCTAACCCTAACCCTCAAGCTAACCCCTAACCCTAACCCTAACCAGAACACTTACCCTAACACTAACCCTAGCCCTAACCCTTATCCTTAGCCTAACCCTAACCTTAACACTAAACTTTACCCTAACCCTAACCCTAACCCTAACACCTAACCCTAACCCTTAACCTAACCCAAACCCAACCCTAACCATTACCCTTACCCTTAACATAAACCTAACTCTAACCCTAACCCTAACATTAATCCTTATCCTACCCTAACCCTAACCCTAACCCTAACCCTAACATTAACCCTTACCCTTATCCTAACCCTAAACCTAACCCTAACCCTAACCGTAACCCTAATCCTTACCCTTACCTAGCCCTAACCATAAACCTAACCCTAACCCTAAGCCTAACCCTAACCTTAATCCTAACCCTAACCCTAATCCATACACTTTTCCTAACCCTAACACTAAACCTAACACTAACCCTCACCCTAACCCTAACCCTTAACCTAATCCTAACCCCTTAGCCAAACGCTAACCCCAACATTAACCCTTTTCCTTATCCTAACCCTAACGCTAACCCTAAACCTTACACTTAACCTTACCCTAAACCCTACCCTAACCCTAACACTAACCCTAACCATTACCCTAACCGTAACCCTAACCCTTACACTTATCCTAACACTAAACCTAACTTTAACCCTAACCCTCACCCTAACCCTTACCCTTATCCTAACCCTAACCCTAACCCTAACCCTAAACCTAACCCTAACCCTAAACGTAACACTTAACTTTACGCTAACCCTAACCCTAAGCCTAACCCTAACCCTTACCCTTACCGTAACCCTAACGCTAACCCTAAAACTCACCCTTACCCTAACACTTACCCTAACCCTAACCCAAACCCTTACCCTCACACTAAACCTAATCTTATCCCAACACTAAACCTAACCCTAATCCTAACCGTAACACTTACCCAAACCCTAATCCTAAACCTAACACTAACCCTAACACTTACCCTTACCCTAACCCTAACCCTAACCCTTAACCTAAGCCTAAACCTAACCTTAAAACTTACAATTATTCTAAACCTAACCCTAAACCTAACCCTAACCCTAACCCTAAA
>JANJXV010000104.1:1587500-1590000 GCA_024803745.1 Megascapheus bottae | reverse complement strand
CTAACCCTGAACCTAACACTAACACTAACCCTAAACTTAACCCTAACCCTTACCCTAACCCTAACCCTAAATCTAACCCTATCCCTAAACCTAACCCTAACCCCTAACCCTAACACTTAACTTAACCCTAACCCTAACCCTAACCCTTACACTAAACCTAACACTAATCCAACCCTTATCCTTACCATAACCCTAACCCTAACCCTAACCCTAACCCTTACCCTAATCCTAATCATAACCCTAATATCTACCCTAGCCCTAATCCTAATCCTTACCATAACATTAACCCTAACCCTAAACCTAACCTTACTCTTACCCTAAACCTAACCTTAACCATAAGCCTAAACCTAACCCTAACCCTTACCCTTACCCTAACCCTAACCCTAACTCTAACTGTAACCCTAACCCTAAACCTAAACCTAAACCTAAACCTAACCCTTACCCTTACCCACACCCTAACCCTAACATTAAAGCTAACCCTAACTCTAACCCTAACCCTAAACTTAACCCTAACCCTTATACTTAACCTGACCCTAACCCTAACCCTAAACCTAAACTTAACCCTTACCTTTACCCTAACCCTAACCATAAACCTAACCCTAACTCTTAACCTTACCCTAACCCAAACCCTAACCCTAACCCTAACCTTAACCCTAACCCTTACCCTAACCCTAACCTTAACCCTAACCCTAACCCTAACCACAACCCTTACCCCTACCCTAAACATAAATCTAACCCTTACCCTTACACTAACCCTAACCCTAAACCTAACCCTAACCCTTACCCTTACCCTAATCCTAACTCTAATCCTAACCCTTACACTTACCCTAACCCTAACCCTAAAACTAACCCTAACCCTAACCCTAAACCTAACCCTAACCCTAAACCTAACCCTTGCCCTTACCCTCAACATAACCCCAAACTTAACCCTAACAATAACCCTAACCCATAATCCGAACCCTAACCCTAAACTTTCCCCTTACCCTAACCCTAACCCTAACCAGACCACTTACCATAACCCTAACCCTAACCCTAACCCTTATCCTTACCCTCACCGTAACCCTAACCTTAACCCATACCCTAAATCTAACCCTAACCCTAACCCTTACTCTAACACTAACCCTAAACCTAACCCTAACTCTAACACTTACCCTTACCCGAAACCTAACCCTAATCGTAACCCTTACCCTAATCCTAACCTTAACCCTTAACTTAACACTAACCCTAACCCTAACCCCTAAACCTAACCCTTAACCTAACCCTAACCCTAACCCTAAGCCTTACCTTACCCTAACCCTAAACCTAACTCTAACCCTAAACCTAACCCTAACCCTAACCCTTACCCTAACCCTAAACCTAACCCTTACCCTAACCCTAACCTTAACCCTAACCCTAAACCTAACCCTAACCCTTACCCTTACACTAAACCTAACCCTAAACCTTACCCTACCCTAACACTAAACCTAACCCTAACCCTAACCATAAACCTAACCCTAACCCTAACCCCAACCCTAACCCTTGCCCTTACACTAACCAAAACATTAAACCGCACCCTAACCCTAACCCTAACACCTAACCCTAACCCTAATCCTAACCCTAAACTTTATCCTTACCCTAACACTAACCCTAACCCTAACCCTAACCAGAACACTTACCCTAACCCTAACCCTAACCCTAGCCCTAACCCTTACCCTTAGACTAACCCTAACCCTAACCCTAACCCTAACCCTTACCCTTACCCTTAGCCTAACCCTAACCCTAACCCTAAAGCTTATCCTTACCTAAACCTAACCCTAAACCTTACCCTAAACCTAACCCTAATCCTAACCCTAACCCTACCCTTACCCTTACCTTAAACCTAACCCTAACCATAACCCTAGCACATACCCTTACGCTAACCCTAAACCTAACCCTAACCGTAACCCTAAACCTAACCCTAAACCTAAATCTAAACCTAAACCTAACCCTTACCCTTACCCTAACCCTAACCTTAACCTCAACACTACACCTAACCCTAACCCTAATCCTTATATTAACCCTAAACCTAACCCTAAACATAAACCTAAACCTAACCCTTACCATAACCCTAACCCTTACCCTAACCCTATCCCTAATCCTAACACTAACTCTTACCCTTACCCTAACCCTAACTCTAAAACTAATCCTAACCCTAACCTTAACCCTAACCCTTACCCTTACCCTAACCCTAACCTTAAACCTAACCCTAACCCTTACCCTAACCCTAACCCTAACCTTACCCCAACACTAAACCTATCCCTAATCCTAACCCTAACACTTACCCTAACCCTAATCCTAACCCTAACACTTACCCAAAACCTAATCCTAAACCTAACACTAACCCTAACACTTACCCTTACCCTAAACCTAACCCTTACCCGTACCCTAACCCTAACCCTAACCCTAACCCTTAACCTAACCCTAAACCTAACCTTAACCCTTACCCTTATTCTAACTCTAACCCTAAACATAACCCTAACCC
>JANJXV010000104.1:1580000-1585000 GCA_024803745.1 Megascapheus bottae | reverse complement strand
CCTAAACCCTAACCTTTAACCTTACCCTAACCCTAAACCTAACCCTTACATTCACCCTAACCCTAACCCTAAACCTAACCCCTAACCCTAAACCTTATTCTAACCCTAACCCTAACCAGAACACTTACCCTAACACTAACCCTAGCCCTAATCCTTACCCTTAGACTAACCCTAACCCTAACCCTAACCCTTACCCTAACCCTAACCCTAACCCTTACCCTAATCCTAACCCTAACCCTTACACTAAATTCAACCTTAACCCTAACCCTAACCCCTAACCTAACCCTTAACCTAACCCTAACCCTAACCCTAAACCTTACCCTTACCCTAACCCTAAACCTAACTGTAACCCTAACCCTAACCCTAACATTAACCCTTACTCTACCCTACCCTAACCCTAACCCTAACCCCTAAGCCTAACCCTAACCCTAACATTAACCCTTACCCTTATCCTAACCCTAACCCTAACACTAACCCTAACCGTAAACCTAATCCTTACCCTTACCCTAGCCCTAACCCTAAACCTAACCCTAACCCTAAGCCTAACCCAAACCTTAATCCTAACCCTAACCCTAATCCATACCCTTTCCCTAACCCTAATACTAAACCGATCACTAACCCTAACCCTAACCCTTTCACATACACTTACCCTAAAACCTACCCTAACCCTAACGCTAACCCTAACCATTACCCTAAACCTAACCCTAACCCTTACCGTTACCCTAACACTAAACCTAACCTTAACCCTAACCCTCACCCTAATCCTTACCCTTATCCTAACCCTAACCCTAACCCTATACCTAACTCTAACCCTAAACTTAACCCTTACCTTTACGCTAACCCTAACCCTAAACCTAACACTAATCCTTACACTTACCCTAACCCGAACCCTAACCCTAACCCTAAACTTAACCCTAACCCTTACCCTAAATCTAACCCTTACCATAACCCTAACCCTAAACCTAACCCTAACCCTAACACCCTTACCCTAACCCTAATCCTAACCCTAAATCTTACCCTTACCCTTACACTAACCCTAACCCTAAACCTAACCCTAACCCTTACCCTTACCCTAAACCTAACTCTAACCCTAACCCTTACCCTTACCCTAACCCTAACCCTAAACCTAACCCAAACCCTAAACCTAACCCTAACCCTAACCCCAAACCTAAAAATAACCCTAAACCTAACCCTTGCCTTTACCCTAAACCTAACCCTAAACCTAACCCTAACCCTAACCCTGACCTAACCCTAAACCTAACCCTAACCCTAACCCTAACACCTAATCCTCACTCTTACCCTAACCTTGACCCTAACCCTAACCTTTACCTTTTCCCTAACGCTAACCCTAACCTAATTCTAACCTTAACCCTAACCCTAACACATACCCTTACCCTAACCCTAACCCTAACCCTAACCATAACCCTAACCTTAACCCTAAACCTAACCCTAACCCTTACCCTTACCCACACCCTAACCCTAACCTTAAACCTAACCCTAACTGTAACTTAACCCCAACCCTTACCCTTACCCTAACCCTAACCCTAAAGCTAACCCTAACCATAAACCTAACCCTAAACCTAACCCTAACTCTAAACCTAACCCTAACCCTAAACCTAATCCTTGCCCTTACCCAAAAATTAACCCTAAACCTAACCCTAACCCTAACCCTAACCCTAACCGTTACCCTAACCTTAACTCTAACCCTAACACTAACCCTAAGCCTAAACCTAACCCTTACACTTACCCTAAACCTAACCATAAGCCTAAAGCTAACCCTAACACTTACCCTTACCCTAACCCTTACCCTTACATTAACCCTAACCCTAACCCTTACCCTTACCCTAACACTAACCCTAACCCTAACACAACCCTTACCCTGACCCTAACCCTAACCCTAACCCTAAATGTAACCCTAACCCTAAACCTAAACCTAACCCTAACCATTACCCTAACCCACACCCTAACCCTAACATTAAACCTAACCCTAACTCTAACCCTAACCCTAAACTTAACCCTAACCTTTATCCTTAACCAGACCCTAACCCTAACCCTAACCCTAAACCTAAACTTAACCCTTACCTTTACCCTAACCCTAACCCTAAACCTAACCCTAAACTTTACCCTTACCCTAACCCTAACCCTAACTCTAACCCTAACCCTTACCCTAACCCTAACCCTAACCTTAACCCTAACCCTAACCCTAAACCTAACCCTAACCCTAACCCCAACCCTTACCCTTACCCTAACCATAAATCTAACTCTTACCCTTACACTAACCCTAACCCTAAACCTAACCCTAACCCTTACCCTTACCCTAATCCTCACTCTAACCCTAACCCTTACACTTTCCCTAACCCTAACCATAAAACTAACCCTAACCCTAACCCTAAACCTAACCCTAACCCTAAACCTAACCCTTGCCCGTACCCTCAACCTAACCCCAAACCTAACCCTAAAAATAACCCTAACCCATAATCCTAACCCTAACCCTAAACTTTCCCCTTACCCTAATCCTAACCCTAACCAGACCACTTACCCTAACCCTAACCCTAACCCTAACCCTTACCCTTTCCCTCACTCTAACCCTAATCTTAACCCATACCCTAAATCTACCCCTAACCCTAACCCTTACTCGAACACTTACCCAAAACCTAACCCTAACCCTAACACTTACCCTTACCCAAAACCTAACCCTAAACCTAACCCTTACCCTAATCCTAACCTTAACCCTTACCTTACCACTAACCCTAACCCTAACCCCTAAACCTAACCCTTAACCTAACCCTAACCCTAACCCTAAGCTTTACCCTTACCCTAACCCTAAACCTAACTCCAACCCTAACCCTAACCCTAAATGTAACCCTAACCCTAAACCTAACCCTTACCCTAACCCTAACACTAACCTTAACCCTAACCCTAACCCTTACCCTTACACTAAACCTAACCCTAAACCTTACCCTACCCTAACACTAAACCTAAACCTAACCCTAAACCTAACCGTAAACCTAACCCTAACCCTCACCCTACCACTTGCCCTTACACTAACCCTAACATTAAACCTCACCCTCACCCTAACCCTAACCCCTAACCCTAACCCTAACCCTAACCTTTACCCTTACCCTAACAGTAACCCTAACCCTATCCCTAACCAGAACACTTACCCTAACCCTAACCCTAACACTTACCCTTACCCTTACACTAACCCTAAACTTAACCCTAACCCTAACCCTTACCCTTACCTTAACCCTAACCCTAACCCTAACCCTAACCCTAGCACATACCCTTACCCTAACCCTTACCCTAACCCTAACCGTAACTCGAAACCTAACCTTAAACCTAAATCTAAACCTAAACCTAATCCTTACCCTAACCCTAACCTTAACCCCAACACTACACCTAACGCTAACCCTAACCCTTACGTTAACCCTAACCCTAACCCTAAACATAAACCTAAACCTAACCCTAACCATAACCGTAACCCTTACCCTAACAATAACCCTAATCCTAACACTATTACCCTTACCCTAACCGTAACTCTAAAACTAATCCTAACCCTCACCTTAAACCTAACCCTTACCCTTACCCTAACCCTAACACTAACACTTATCCTAACCCTAACCCTAACCCTAACCCTAACACTTACCCTAACCCGAACCCTAACCCTAACCCTAACCCTTACCCTAACACTAACCCTAACCCAAAAACCTAACCCTAACCCTTAACCTAACCCTAACCCTAACCCTAACCTTACCCTTACCCTAACGCTAACCCTAACCCTAAACCTAACCCTAACCCTAACCCTAACCCTAACACATACCCTTACCCTAAACCTAACCCTAACCCTAACTGTAAACCTAACCCTAAACCTAAACCTAACCCTAACCCTTACCCTTACCCACACCCTAACCCTAACCTTAAACCTAACCCTAACTCTAACCCTAACCCTAAACTTAACCCTAACCCTTATCCTTACCCTAACACTAACCCTAACTCTAACCCTAACCCTAACCCTAACCCTAACCCTAAATTTAACCCTTACCTTTACGATAACCCTAACCCTAAACCTAACCCTAACCCTTACCCTTACCCTAACCCGAACCGTAATCTTAACCCTAACCTTAACCCTAACCCTTACTCTAACCCTAACCATTACCCAAACCCCAACACTAAACCTAACCCTAACCCTAACCCTTACCCTTATCCTAACACTAACCCTAACCCTAAATCTAACCCTAACCCTTACACTAACCCTACCCCTAAACCAAACCCTAACCCTTACTCTTACCCTAACCCTAACTCTAAACCTAACCCTTACCCTTACCCTAACCCTAAGCCTAAACCTAACCCTAACCCTATACCTAACCCTAACCCTAAACCTAACCCTTGCCCTTACCCTAAACCTAACCCTAACACTAACCCTAACCCATAAACCTAACCCTAACCCTAAACTTTACCCTTACCCTAACCCTAACCCTAACCCTTACACTAACCCTAACCCTAACCCTAAACCTAATCCCTAACCCTAAACCTTAACCTAAACCTAACCCTAACCATAACACTTACCCTAATCCTAACCCTAGCCCTAACCCTTACCCTTAGCCTAACCCTAACCCTAACCCTTACCCTAACCCTAACCCTTACCCTAATCCTAATCCTAACCCTTACACTAAACCCAACCCTAACCCTAACCCTAAACCTAACCCTAACCCTTACCCTTACCATAAACCTAAACCTAACTGTAACACTAACCCTAACCCTAACATTAACCCTTACACTACCCTACCCCAACCCTAACCCTAAAACTAACCCCTAAGCCTAACCCTAACCCTCACATTAACCCTTACCCTTATCCTAACACTAAACCTAACCCTAACACCTAACCCTAACCCTAAGCCTAACCGTAACCTTAATCCTAACCCTAACCCTATTCCATACCCTTTCCCTAACCCTAACACTAACCCTAACCCTAACCCTAACCCTTACCCTACCCTAACCCT
>JANJXV010000104.1:1572500-1575000 GCA_024803745.1 Megascapheus bottae | reverse complement strand
CCCTTACCCTAACCCTAACCCTAACACCTAACCCTAACCCTGAACCTAACCCTAACCCTAACCCTTAACCTAACCCTAACCCTAACCTTTACCCTTACCCTAACGCGAACCCTAACCCTAAACCTACCCCTAACCCTAACCCTAACACATACCCTTACTCTAACCCTAACCCTAACCCTAACCCTAACCGTAACCCTAACCTTAACCCTAAACCTAACCCTAACCCTTACCCTTACCCACACCCTAACCCTAACTTTAAACCAAACCCTAACTCTAACCCTAACCCTAAACTTAACCCTAACCATTATCCTTACCCTAACACTAACCCTAACCCTAACCCTAAGCTAACCCTAACCCTAAATTTAACCCTTACCTTTACGCTAACCCTAAACCTAACCCTAACCCTAACCCTAACCCTTACCCTTACCCACACCCTAACCCTAACCTTAAACCTAACCCTAACTCTAACGCTAACCCTAAACTTAACCCTAACCCTTATACTTACCCTAACACTAACCCTAAACCTAACCCTAAACCTAAACCTAACCCTAAATTTAACCCTTAACTTTACGCTACCCCTAACCCTAAACCTAACCCTAACCCTTACCCTTACCCTAACCCTAACTCTAACCCTAAACCTTACCCTTACCCTAACCCTAACCCTAACCCTAACCCTAACCCTTACCCTTACCCACACCCTAACCATAACCTTAAACGTAACCCTAACTCTAACCCTAACCCTAAGCCTAACCCTAAACCTAAATTTAACCCTTACGTTTACGCTAACCCTAACCGTAAACCTAACCCTAACCCTTACCCTTACCCTAACCCAAACCGTAATCTTAACCCTAACCTTAACCCTAACCCTAACCTTTACCCGAACCCTAACTGTAAACCTAACCCTAACCCTAACCCTTACCCTTATCCTACCACTAACCATAACCCTAAATCTAACCCTTAACCTTACACTAACCCTAAACCTAAACCAAAACCTAACCCTTACCCTTACACTAACCCTAACCCTAACTCTAACCCTAACCCTTTCCCTTACCCTAACCCTAAGCCTAAACCTAAGCCTAACCCTAAACCTAACCCTAATCCTAAACCTAACCCTTGCCCTTACCCTAAACCTAACCCTAAACCTAACCCTAACCCTAACCCATAAACCTAAGCCTAACCCTAACCTTTACCCTTACCCTAACCCTAACCCTAACCCTTACACTAACCCTAACCCTAACCCTAAAGCTAACCCCTAACCCTAACCCTTAACCTAACATTAACCCTAACCAGAACACTTACCCTAACCCTAACCCTAGCCCTAAACTTACCCTTAGCCTAACCCTAACCCTAACCCTAACCCTTACCCTAACCCTAACCCTAACCCTTACCCTAATCCTAACCCTAACCCTTACACTATACCCAAACCTAACCCTAACCCTAACCCTTAACCTAACCCTAACCCTAACATTAACCCTTACCCTACCCTACCCTAACACTAACCCTAACACTAACCCCTAAGCCTAACCCTAACTCTAACATTAACCCTTACCCTTATCCTAAACCTAACCCTAACCGTAACCCTAATCCTTACCGTTACCCTAGCCCTAACCCTAAACCTAACCCTAACCCTAAGCCTAACCGTAACCTTAATCCTAACCCTAACCCTATTCCATACCCTTTCCCTAACCCTAACACTAAAACTAACACTAACCCTAACCCTAACCCTTACCCTACCCTAACCCTAAAACCAACCCTAACCCCTTAGCCTAACGCAAACCCTAACATTAACCCTTACCCGTATCCTAAACCTAACCCTAACCCTAACCCTAACCATTACACTTACACTTACCCTAAACCCTACCCTAACCCTAACGCTAAACCTAACCATTACCCTAACCCTAACCCTAACCCTTACCCTTACCCTAACACTAAACCTAACCTTAACCCTAACACTCACCCTAACACTTACCCTTATCCTAACCCTAACCCTAACCCTACACCTAAACCTAAACCTAACCCTAAACTTAACCCTTACCTTTACGCTAACCCTAACCCTAAACCTAACCCTGACCCTTACCCTTACCCTAACCCTGACCCTAACCCTAACCCTAAAATTAACCCTAACTCTTATCCTAAATCTAACCCTTACCATAACCCTAACCCTAAACCTAACTCTAACCATAACCCTAACACTTACCCTTACCCTAACACTAATCCTAACCCTAAATCTAACCCTTACCCTTACACTAACCCTAACCCTAAACCTAACCCTAACCCTTACCCTTACCCGAGCCCTAACTCTAAACCTAACCCTTACCCTTACCCTAACCCTAACCCTAAACCTAACCCAAACCCTAAACCTAACCCTAACCCTAACTCTAACCCTAACACTAAACTTTACCCTTACCCTAACGCTAACCCTAACCCTAAACCTAACCCTAACCCTAAGCCTAACACATACCCTTACCCTAACCCTAACCCTAACCCTAACCGTAACCCT
>JANJXV010000104.1:1345000-1567500 GCA_024803745.1 Megascapheus bottae | reverse complement strand
CTAAACTTAACCCTAACCCTTATCCTTACCCTAACACTAACACTAACCCTAACCCTAAACCTAACCCTAACCCTAAACTTAACCCTTACCTTTACGATAACCCTAACGCGAAACCTAACCCTAACCCTTAACCTTACCTTAACCCTAACCCTAACCCTAAATCTAACCCTTACTCTTACACTAACCCTAACCCTCAACCTAACCCTAACCCTTACCCTTACCCTTACCCTAACCCTAACTCTAACCCTAACCCTTACCCTTACCCTAAGCCTAACCCTAAACATAACCCTAAGCCTAAACCTAAACCTAACACTAAACATAAACCTTGCCCTTATCCTAAACCAAAACCTAAACCTAACCCTAACCCTAACTCTAACCCTAACCTAAGCCTAACCCTAACCCTAACACTTACCCTTACCCTAACACTTACCCTTTCCCTAACCCAAGCCTAACCCTAAACCTAACCCTAACACTTCCCCTTAACCTAACCCTAACCCTAACCCTATCCCTAAGTCTAACCCTTACCCTTTCACTAACACTAACCCTAACCCTAACCTTAACACTTACCATAACCCTAACCTTAACCCCAACACTAACCCTAATCTTAACACTTACCCTAACGCTAACCCTAACCTTTACCGTTACCCTAACCCTAAACCTAACCTTAACCCCAACCCTAAAACTAAACCTAACCCTAACCCTAATCCTTACCCTAACCCTAACCCTAACCCTAACCATAAACCTAACACTTAACCTAACCCTAACACTAACCCTAACCCCTAACCCTAACCCTTACCATAACCCTAACCCTAACCCTAACCCTAACACTAACCCTAACCCCTATCGCTAACCCTAACAATAACACTAGCCCCTAACCCTAACCCTAACACTAACCCTAACAGCTAACGCTAACCCTAACAATAACACTAGCCCCTAACACTAACCCTGACCCTAAACTTTATCCTAACCCTAACCCTAACCCTGACACTCAACCTTACCTTAATCTCTACCCTCACCCTAACCCTAACCCTAACCCTAACCCTAACCCTTACTCTTACCCTAAACCTAAACCTAACCATAACCCTAACCCTAACACTAACCCTTAACCTTACCCTAACCCCTACACTAACTCTAATTCTAAATCTTATCCTTCCTCTAAACCTAACACTAACCCTAACCCTAACACATATCCTTACCCTAACCCTAACCCCAACCCTAACCGTAACCCTAACCCTAACCCTAAACCTAACCCTAACCCTAACCCTAAACCTAACACTAACCCTTACCCTTACCCACACACTAACCCTAAACTTAAACCTAAACCTAACTCTAACAGTAAACCTAAACTTAACCCTATCCCTTATCCTTACCCTAACACTAACCCTAAACCTAAACCTAACCCTAACCCTAAATTTAACCCTTACCTTTACGCTAAACCTAGCCCTAAACCTAACCCTTACGATTACCGTAACCCTAACCCTAACCCTAACACTAACCTTAACCCTAACCCTTACCCTAACCCTAACCCATACCCTAACCCTAACCCTAACCCTAAGCCTAAGCCTAACACTTACCCTAACCCTAACCTTAACCCCAACACTAACCCTAACCCTAACACTTACCCTAACACTAACCCTAACCTTTACCCTTACCCTAACCCTAAACCTAACCTTAACCCCAACCCTAAAACTATACCTAAACCTAACCCTAACCCTTACCCTAACGCTAACCCTAACCCTAACCCTTATCCTAACCCTAACCCTAACCCTAACCCTAACCCCTAACCCTATCCCTTACCATAACCCTAACCCTAAACCTAACCCAAACACTAACCCTAACCCCTAACTCTAACCCTAACAATAACACTAACCCCTAACCCTAACGCTAAACCTTATCCTAACCCGAACCCTAACCCTAACACTTACCCTTACCCTAACCTCTACCCTCACCATAACCCTAACCCTTATCCTTACCCTAACACTAACCCTAACCCTAACCCTAAACCTAACCCTAACCCTAACCCTAAATTTAACCCTTACATTTACGCTAAACCTAACCCTAAACCTAACCCTAACCCTTACCATGGCCCAAAACCTAACCATAACCCTAGCCCTAACCTTAACCCTAACCCTTAACCTAACCCTCACCCTTACCCTAACCCTAACCCTAAACCTAACCCTAAACCTAAGCCTAACCCTTTTCCTTACCCTAACCCTAACCCTAACCCTAAATCTAAACCTTACCCTTACACTAACCGTAACCCTAAACGTAACCCTAACCCTTACCCTTACCCTAACCCTAACTCTAACCCTAACCCTTACACTTACCCTAACCCTAACCCTAAACCTAACCGTAACCCTAAACCTAACCCTAACCCTAAACCTAAACCTTGTCCTTACCCTAAACCTAACCCTAAACCTAACCCTAACCATAACCCTAACACTAACCCTAAACCATAACCCTAACCCTAACCCTAACATTTACCCTTACCCTAACCCTAACCAGAACACTTACCCTAACCCTAACCCTAACCCTAACCCTTACCCTTACCCTAACCCTAACAGTAACCAGAACACTGACCCTAAACATAACCCTAACCCAAACCCTTACCCTTACCCTTACCCTGACCCTAACCCTAACCCTAACCCTTAAGCTTACCCTAACCCTAACCCTAACCTAACCCTAAACCTAACTCTAACCCTAACGCTAACCCTTACCCTACCCTAACACTAACCCTAACCTAACCCCTAAGCCTAACCCTAAACCTTACATTAAGCCTTACCCTAATCCTAACCCTAACCCTAAACCTAACACTAACCCTAACCCTTACACTTACTCTAGCCCTAACCCTAATCCTAACCCTAACCCTAAGCCTAACCCTAAACTTAACCCTAACCCTAACACTCATCCTTACCCTTTCCCTAACCCTAACACTAAAACTAATACTAACCATAACCCTAACCCTAACGCTAACCCTAACCCTTAAACTACCCTAATCCTAACCCTAACCCTAACACCTTAGCCTAACTCTAACCATAACATTAACCCTTACCCTTATCCTAACCCTAACCCTAACCCTAACCCTTACACTTACCCTTACCCTAAACCCTACCCTAACCCTAACGCTAACCCTAACCATTACCCTAACCCTAACCCTAACCCTAACCCTTACACTTACCCTAACACTAAACCTAACCTTAACCCTAACCCTCACCCTAACCCTTACCCTTATCCTATCCCTAACCCTAACCCTAAAACTTACCCTTACCCTAAACCTAAACCTAACCCTTACACTAAACCTAACCCTAACCCTAACCCTTACCCTTACCTTAACCCTAACCCTAACCCTAACCCTTACCCTTACCCTAACGATAACCCTAACCCTAACCCTACCCCTAACCCTAAGCCTTACCCTTACCCTAACCCTAAGCCTAACCTTAACCGTAACCCTAAACCTTACCCTAACCCAAACCCTAATCCTAACCCTAACCCTTAGCTTACCATCATCCTAACCCTAACCCTAACCCTTACCCTTACCCTAAGCCCAACCCTAAACCTAACCCTAACCGTAAACCTAACCCTAACACTAAACCTAAACCTTGCCCTTACCCTAAACCTAAACCTAAACCTAACCCTAACCCTAACTCTAACCCTAACCTAACCTAAACCTAACCCTAACCCTAACCCTAACCCTAACCCTAACCCTAACCCTAACACTTACCCTTACCCTAACACTTACCCTAACACTTACCCTTTCCCTAACCCTAGCCTAACCCTAACCCTAAACCTAACACTTCCCCTTAACCTAACCCTAACCCTAACCATATCCCTAAGTCTAACCCTTACCCTTACACTAACACTAACCCTAACACTAACCCTAAACCTTACCCTAACCCTAACCTTAACCCCAACACTAACCCTAACCTTAACACTTACCCTAACGCTAACCCTAACCTTTACCGTTACCCTAACCCTAAACCTAACCTTAACCCCAACCCTAAAACTAAACCTAACCCTAACCCCAACCCTTACCCTAACCCTAACCCTAACCCTAACACTAACCCTAAAACCTAACCCTAACCCTTATCATAACCCTAACCCTAACCCTAACCCTAACACTAACCGTAACCCCTAATGCTAATCCTAACAATAACACTAGCCCCTAACCCTAACCCTGACCCTAACCCTAACCCTAACCCTAAACCTTACCCTAATTCTAACCCTAACCCTAACACTAACCCCTAACCCTAACCCCAACCTTAACACATAGCCTTACCCTAACCGTAACCTAACCCTAACCCTAAACCAAACCCTAATCCTAATCCTAACCCTAACCCTTACCCTAACCCTAACCCTAACCTTAACCCATACACTAACCCTAACCCTATCCCTTACCCTAACCCTAACCCTAACCCTAACCCTAACCCTAACCTTAACCCTAGCCCTTACCCTAACCCTAACCCCTAATCCTTATCCTAACCCTAACCCCTAACCCTAACACTTACCCTAACCCTAAGCTCTAACCCTAACCCTAACCCTTAACCTAACCCTAACCCTAACCCCTAAACCTAACACTAACCCTAACCTTAACCCTTACCCTTACCCTAAACCTGACCCTAAACCTAACCCTTACCCTTATCCTAACCCTAACCCTAACCCTAACGCTAACCCTTACCCTAAACCTAACCCTAACCCTTACCCTAACCCTAACCCTAACCATTACCCTTAACCTAACCCTTACCCTGTCCCTAACACTTACCCTTAACCTAGCCTAACCCTAACCCTAACCCTAACCCTTACCCTAATCCGAACCTTAACACTAACCCTAATCCTAATCCTAACCCTAACCCTTACCCTAACCCTAACCCTAACCTTAACCCATACACTAACCCTAACCCTATCCCTTACCCTAACCCTAACCCTAACCCTAACCCTAACCCTAACCTTAACCCTAACCCTTACCCTAACCCTAACCCCTAATCCTTATCCTAACCCTAACCCCTAACCCTAACACTTACCCTAACCCTAAGCTCTAACCCTAACCCTAACCCTTAACCTAACCCTAACCCTAACCCCTAAACCTAACACTAACCCTAACCTTAACCCTTACCCTTACCCTAAACCTGACCCTAAACCTAACCCTTACCCTTATCCTAACCCTAACCCTAACCCTAACGCTAACCCTTACCCTAAACCTAACCCTAACCCTTACCCTAACCCTAACCCTAAACATTACCCTTAACCTAACCCTTACCCTGTCCCTAACACTTACCCTTAACCTAGCCTAACCCTAACCCTAACCCTAACCCTTACCCTAATCCGAACCTTAACCCTAACCCAAATCCTAACCCGAACCCTAACCCTTATTCTAACCCTAACACTAACTCTAACTTCTAACCCTAAACCTAACCCTAACCCTTACCCTAACCCTAACCCTATCCCTAACCCCTAACCCTAAACCTAACCCTAACCCTACCCCTTACCCTTACCCTAAACCTAACGCTAACCCTAACCCTACATCTTACCTTACCCTAACCCTAACCCTAACCCTTACCCTAATCCTAACCCTAACCCTAACACTAACCCCTAACCCTAACCCCAACCCTAACACATAGCCTTATCCTAACCCTAACCTAACCCTAACCCTAAACCAAACCCTAATCCTAATCCTAACCCTAAACCTTACCCTAACCCAAAACCTAACTTTAACCCCAACCCTAACCCTAACCCTAACCCTAACTCTTACCCTAACCCTAAACATAACCCTAACCCTCACCCTAAACCTAAGCGTAGTCCTAATCCTAACCCTTACCCTTACCCTAACCCTAACACTAACCCTAACCATAACCCTAAATCTAACACCCGTACCCTAACCCTAAAGCTAACCCTAACCCTTACCCTAAACCTAACCTCTAACCCTAACCCTAACCCTAACCCTAACCCTTAACCTTACCGTAACCCTAAACGTAACCCTAAACCCTAAACCTAACCCTAACCCTTACACTTACCCTTTCCCTTACCCTAACCCCAACACTAAACATAACCCTAACCATAACCCTAACCCTTACCCTAAGCCTAACCCTAACTCTAACACTAAATCTAACACTAATCCTAACCCTAAGCCTAACCCTAAATCTTACTGTAAACCTAACCCTTTCCCTAACCCTAACCCTAACAATAAACATAACCCTAACCCTAAACCTAAACCTAACACTAACTCTCACCCTAATAATTACCCTTACCCTAACCCAAACCCTAAACATAACCCTAACGTAACCCTAACCCTAACCCCTAAACCTAAACCTAACCTTAAGCCTAACCCTTACCCTTACCCTTATCCTAACCCTAACCCTAACCCTAACCCTAACACTTACCCTTACCCTTACCCTAACTATAACCCTAACCCTAACAATACCCTAACCCTAACCCTAACCTTAACCGTAACCTTAACCCTAACCCTAACCCTAACTCTTACCCTTACCCTAAACCTAACCCTAACCCTAAATCTAACCCCTAACACTAACCATAAACCTAAACCTAACGCTAACCCTTACTCTTACCGTAACCCTATACCTAAACCTTACCCTTTCCCTAACCCTAACCCTAATCCTAACCATCACCCTTACCCTTACCCTAACCCTAACCCTAAACCTAACCCTTACCCTAACCCTAAACCTAACTCCTAACCCTAAGCCTAACCCTAACCGTAACACTTCCCGTTACCCTATCCCTAACCCTAACCTAACCCTTACCCTAACCCTAACCCTAACTCTAACTCCTAACCCTAACCCTAACCCTAACCCATAACCTTAACCTAACCCTAACCTTAACCCTAACCCTAACCCTTACCCTACCCTAAACCTAACCCTACCCCCTAACCCTAACCCTAACTCTAAACCTAACCTCACCCTAACACTTACCTTAACCCTAACCCTAACCCTAACCCTTACCGTAACCCTAACCCTAACCCTAACCCTAACCCCTAACCCTAACCCTAACCATAACCCTAAACCTAACCCCTAACCCTAACCCTAACCCTAACCCTAACCCTTACCCCTACCCTAACCCTAAGCCTAACCCTAACCCTAACCCTAACCCTTATCCTAAACCTAACGCTAACCCTAATCCTTACCCTAACCAAAACCCTAACACTAACCCTTATCCTAACCCTAAACCTAACCCTAATCCTAACACTAACTCTTACCCTAAACCTAACCCTAAACCTGACCCTAACCTTAACCTAACCCAAAACCCTACACTTACCCTAACATTAACCCTAACCCTAACCCTAACACTTACCCTTACCCTAACCCTAACCCTAACCTTAAACCTAACCGTAATCCTAACCCTAACTCTAACCCTAACGATTACCGTTACCCTAACATTAACCCTAATCCTTACCGACCCTTAAACCTAACCCTAACCCTTACCCTCACCCTAACCCTAACCCTTACCCTAAACCTCACCTCTACCCTAACCCTAAGCCTAACCCTAACCCTAACCCTTATACTAACCCTACCCCTACCCCAAACCTTACCCTAAACCTAACCCTAAACCTAACCCTAACCCTTGCCCTTACGTTAACCCTAACCCTGACATTAATGCTAACCCTAACCCTAACCCTAACCCTAACATTAACCCTAACCCTAACCCCGAAACCTAACCTTAACGCTAACCCTAACCCTAACCCTAACACTTACCCTTACCCTAGCCCTAATCCTAACCCTTAACCGTACCCTAACCATTATCCTAAGCCTAACCCTAACCCTAACACTAACCCCTAACCCCAACCCTAACACATAGCCTTACCCTAAACCTAACCTAACCCTAACCCTAAACCAAACCCTAATCCTAATCCTTACCCTAACCCTTACCCTAACCCTAACCCTAACCTTAACCCCAACCCTAACCCTAACCCTATCCCTATCTCTTACCCTAACCCTAAACCTAACCCTAACCCTCACCCTCACCCTAAACCTAAGCGTAATCCTAACCCTAACCCTTACCCTTACCCTAACCCTAACACTAACCCTAACCATAACCATAAACTTAACACCCTTACCCTAACCCTAAAGCTAACACTAACCCTTACCCTAACCCAAACTTCTAACCCTAACCCTAACCCTAACCCTAACCCTTAACCTTACCGTAACCCTAACCCTAACCCTAAACCCTAAACCTAACCCTAACCCTAACACTTACCCTTTCCCTTACACTAACCCTAACTCTAACCCTAACACTTACCCTTACCCTTACCCTAACCCTAACCCTAACCCTAACACTTACCCTAACCCTAATTCTTACTGTAAACCTAACCCTTTCCCTAACCCTAACCTTAACAATAAACATAACCCTAACCCTAAACCTAACCCTAACCCTAACTCTAACAATAATAATTACCCTTATCCTAACCTAAACCCTAAACCTAACCCTAACGTAACCCTAACCCTAAACCCTAACCCTAAACCTAACCCTCACCCTAACCCTTACCCTTATCCTAACCCTAACCCTAACCCTAACCCTAACACTTACCCTAACCCTAACCCTAACCTTAACCCTAACCTTAACCCTAACCCTAACCCTAACTCTTACCCTTACCCTAAACCTAACCCTAACCCTAACTCTAACCCCTAACACTAACCATAAACCTAACCCTAACGCTAACCTTTACTCTTCCCGTAACCGTATGCCTAAACCTTTCCCTTACCCTAAACCTAACCCTAATCCTAACCATCACCCTTACACTTACCGTAACCCTAACCCTAAACCTAACCCTTACCCCAACCCTAAACCTAACTCCTCACCCTAAGCCTAACCCTAACCATAACACTTCCCGTTACCCTATCCCTAACCCTAACCTAACCCTAACCCTAACCCTAACCCAAACTCTAATTCCTAACCCTAACCCTAACCCTTAACCTTATCCTAACCCTAACCTTAACCCTAACCCTAACCATTACCCTACCCTAAACCTAACCCTACCCCCTAACCCTAACCCTAATTCTAAACCTAACCGCACCCTAACACTTACCTTAACCCTAACCCTAACCATAACCCTAACCCTAACCCTTATCCTAACCCTAACCCTAACCCTAATCCTTACCCTAACCCTAACCCTTGCCCTTACGCTAACCCTAACCCTAACCTTAATGCTAACCCTAACCCTAACCCTAACCCTAACCCCAACCCTAACCCTTATCCTAACCCTAACCCTAACCCTAACCCTAACCCTAACCCTTGCCCTTACGCTAACCCTAACCCTAACCTTAATGCTAACCCTAACCCTAACCCTAACCCTAAACTTAACCCCAACCCTAACCCTAACCCTAACCCTTACCCTAATCCTAACAATAACCCTAACCCTAACCGTAACCCTAACCCTAACACTTACCCTCACCCTCACCATAACCCTAAACCTAACCCTAAACCTAACCCTAAATCTTACCCTCAACCTAAACCTAACCCTAACCCTAACAGTTAAAATTACCCTAACCCTAACCCTAACACTTACCCTAACATTAACCCTAACCCTAACCCCGAAACCTAACCTTAACGCTAACCCTAACCCTAACCCTAACACTTAACCTTACCCTAGCCCTAATCCTAACCCTTAACCGTACCCTAAACATTATCCTAACCCTAACACTAACCTTAAACCTAACCCCTAACCCTAACCCTAACCCTTAACCTAACCCTAACCCAAACCCCTAACCCAAACCCTAACCCTAACCTTAACCCTTACCCTTACCCTAAACCTATCCTAACCCTAACCCTTACCCTTATCCTAACCCTAACCCTAACCCTTACCCTAACCCTAACCCTACCCCTTACCCTAACCCTAACCCTAACACTTATCCTAACCCTAACCCTAACCCTAACCCTAACCCTAACCCTAACCCTTGCCCTTACGCTAACCCTAACCCTAACCTTAATGCTAACCCTAACCCTAACCCTAACCCTAAACTTAACCCCAACCCTAACCCTAACCCTAACCCTTACCCTAATCCTAACAATAACCCTAACCCTAACCGTAACCCTAACCCTAACACTTACCCTCACCCTCACCATAACCCTAAACCTAACCCTAAACCTAACCCTAAATCTTACCCTCAACCTAAACCTAACCCTAACCCTAACAGTTAAAATTACCCTAACCCTAACCCTAACACTTACCCTAACATTAACCCTAACCCTAACCCCGAAACCTAACCTTAACGCTAACCCTAACCCTAACCCTAACACTTAACCTTACCCTAGCCCTAATCCTAACCCTTAACCGTACCCTAAACATTATCCTAACCCTAACACTAACCTTAAACCTAACCCCTAACCCTAACCCTAACCCTTAACCTAACCCTAACCCAAACCCCTAACCCAAACCCTAACCCTAACCTTAACCCTTACCCTTACCCTAAACCTATCCTAACCCTAACCCTTACCCTTATCCTAACCCTAACCCTAACCCTTACCCTAACCCTAACCCTACCCCTTACCCTAACCCTAACCCTAACACTTATCCTAACCCTAGCGCTAACCATGAACTTAACCCTAACATTAAACCTAAACCTAACCCTTACCCTTACCCTAACCCTAACCCTAAACCTAACCCTAACACTAACCGTAACCCTAAACTTAAACCTAACGCTAACCCTAACCCTAATCCTAACGATTACCCTTACCCTAACCCTAACCCTAATCCTTAACCTACCCCAAACCCTAACCCTATCCCTATCCCTAAACCTATACTTAACCCTAACCCTAACCCTAATCCTTACCGTTACATAACCCTAACACTAACCCTAACCCTCAAACTAACCCTTACCCCTACCCTAACCCTAAGCCTAACCCTAACCTTTACCTAACCTTAACGATAACCCTAAACCTACCCCTTACCCTTACCCTAACCCTGACCCTAAACCTAACTGAACCCTAACCTTAAACCTAAACCTTACCCTTACCCTAACCCTAACCCTAAAACTAACCATAACTCTTACCCTTACACTAACCCTAACCCTAACCCTAACCCTTACCGTAACCGTAACCCTAACCCCTAACCCTAAACCAACCCCTAATCCTTATCCTTATAGTAACCCTAACCCTAACCCGTAACCCTAAGCCTAACCCTAACCCATACCCTTACCCTGACCCTAACCCTAACTCGAAACGTAACCCTAACCCTAACCCTAACCCTAACACTTACCATTACCCTAATCCTAACCCTGAACCTAACCCTAACCCTAACCCTAACACTCACCCTAACCATAACCCTTACCCTAACCCTCACCCTAACTCTAACCCTTACACTTACCCTAACCCTAACCCTAACCTTAACCCCAACACTAAACCTAACCGTAACCCTTAAACTTACCCTAACACTCACGCTAACCCTAACCCTAACCCTAAACCTAACCCTAACACTAACCCTAACCCTAAATTTAAACCTAACGCTAACCCTAACCCTAAACCTAACGATTACCCTTACCCTAACCCTAACCCTAATCCTTACCCTACCCCAAACCCTAACCCTATCCCTAACCCTAAATCTATACTTAACCCTAACCCTAACCCTAATCCTTACCGTTACCTAACCCTAACCCTAACCCTAACCCTCACACTAACCCTTACCCCTACCCTAACCCTAAGCATAACCCTAACCTTAACCTAACCTTAATGATAACCCTAAACCTAACCCTTACCCTTACCCTAACCCTGACCCTAAACCTAACTGAACCCTAACCTTAAACCTAAACCTTACCCTTACCCTAACCCTAACCCTAAAACTAACCATAACCCTTACCCTTACACTAAACCTAACCCTAACCCTAACCCTTACCCTTACCCTAACACTAACCCTAAACCTAACACTAACCCTTACCCTAACCCTTACCCTTACCCTAACCCTAACCCTAACCCTAAACTTAACCCTTACCCTAACCCTAACCCTTACCTAACCCTAACCGTAACCCTCACCCTTCCCCTTATCCTAACCCTAACCCTAATTCTAACCCTAACCCTAACCCCTAACCCGAACCCTAACCAAACCTTAACCGTTACCCTTATCCTAAAACTTACCCTTACCCTGACCATAACCCTAAACCTAACCCTAACCCTAACCCTAAACCTAACCCTAACCCTAACCCTTACCCTTATCCTAAACCAAATCCTAACCCCACCCCTAAACCTAACCATATCCCTAACTCTAAGCCAAACCCTAATCCTTACACTTACCCTAACCCTACCCTAACTCCAAACCTAACACTTAACCTTACCCTAACCCTAACCCTAACCCTAACCCTTACACTAACCCTAACACTAACCCCTAAATCTAACCCTAACCCTACCCCTAACCCTTACCCTTTCCCTAAACGAAACCGTAACCCTAACACTTACCCTTACCCTAACAATTACCCTAACCCTTACCCTTACCCTAAACTAACCCTAACCCTAAACCTAACCCTATCCCTAACCCTTACCCTAACCCTAACCCTCACCCTAAACCTTACCCCTACCCTAACCCTAAGCCTAACCCTAACCGTAACCCTTATCCTAACCCTAACCCTAACCCTAATCCTTACCCTAAACCTAACCCTAACCCTAACCCTAACCCTTGCCCTTACGCTAACCCTAACAATAACCTTAATGCTAACCCTAACCCTAACCCTAATCCTTACCCTAACACTAACACTAACCCTTAGCGTAACCCTTACCCTTGCCTTAACCCTAACCCTTACCCTAACCCTAACCATAACCCTAACCCAAACCCTAACCCTAACCCTAACCCTAACCGTAACCCTAACCCTAACCCAAACCCTTTCCCTAACACTAAACCTAACCCTAAACCTAACCCTAACCCTAACACTTAAACTTACCCTAACCCTAACCCTAACCCCTAACCCTAAACCTAACCCTAACCCTAACGCTCACCCTTACCCTTATTTTAACCCTAATCCTAACCCTAACCCTAACACTTACCCTTACCCTAACCCTAACCCTAACCCTGAACCTAACCCTAACCCTAACCCTAACCCTAACCCTCACCCTTACCCTTACACTAACCCTAAACGTAATCCGTACCCTAACCCTAATCCTAACTCTAACCCTAACCCTTACCCTAACCCTTACCCTTTCCCAAACCCTAACCCTAACCCGAAACCTAACCCAAACCTAACACTTATCCTAACCCTAACCCTAACCCTAACCTTAACGCTAACCCTAACCCTAACCCAAACCCTTACCCTTATCCTAACCCTAAAAATAACCCTAACCCTAACACTTACCCTAACCCTCACCCTAACCCTAAACCTAACCCTAAACCTAACCCTAACCGTTACCCTTACCCTAACGCTAACCCTAACCCTAACACTTATCACTACCCTAACACTAACCCTAAACCTAACCCTTACCCTAACCCTAACCCTAACCCCTAACCCTAACCTTACACCTAAACCTAACCCTAACCCTAACACTTACACTTACCCTAGCCCTAATCCTAAACCTTACCTTTACCCTAACCCTAACCATAACCATTACCCTTACCCTAACCCTAACCCCTAACTCACACCCTTACCCTTACCCTAACTCTAACCCTTACCCTTAACCTAACCCTTACCCTGACCCTAACACTTACCCTTAACCTAACCCTAACCCTTACCCTTACCCTTACCCTAACCCTAAACCTTATCCTTACCCTTACCCTTACCCTAAACCTAACCCTTATCCTTACCCTTAACTTTCCCTAACCCTATCCCTTACCGTAACCCGAAACTTAACCGTAACCCAAACCTTAACAATAACCCTAAACCTTACTCTAATCCTAACCCTAACCTAACCCCTAACCCTAACCCTAAACCTAACCCTAATCCTAACCCTAACACTTACCCTAACCCTAACCCTAACCCTAAACCTAACCCCTAACCTTAACCCTAACACTAACCCTAACCATAACAGTTACCGTTACCCTATCCCTATCCCCAACCTAACCCTTACCCTAACCATAACCCTAACTCTAACTCCTAACCCTAACCCTAACCCTAACCCTTACTCTTACCATAACCCTAACCCTAAATCTAACCCTAACCCTAACCCTAACCCTATCCCTTACCCTTTACCTAACCTTAACCCTAACCCTAACCCTAACACTTACCCTTACCCTCACCCTAACCCTAACGTTAAAGCTAACCCTAAACCTAAACCTAACCATTACCCTAACCCTAACCCTCACCCTAATCCTTACCCTAACCCTAACCCTAACACTAACCCTAACCGTAACACTTACCGTTACCCTATCCCTATCCCCAACCTAACCCATAGCCTAACCATAACCCTAACTCTGACTCCTAACCCTAACCCTAACACTAACCCTTAACCTTACCCTAACCCTAAACCTAACCTTAACACTTACCCTTACCCTAACCCTAACCCTATCCCAAACCTTTACGCTAACCCTAAACCTAACCCTACACTTTAACCCTAACGTAACTCTGAACCTAACCCTAACCCTAACACTTATCCTTACCTTAACCCTAACCCTAACCCTAACCCTTACCGTAACCCTAAACCTAACCCTAACCATAACCGTAACCCTAACCCTAACGCTTACATAACCCTAACCCAAACCCTTACCCTTACCCTAACCCTAACCCTAAACCTTACCCTTATGCTAAACCTAAACCTAACCCTTACCCTACTCTTACCCTAACCCTAACCCTAACTCTCACCCTAACCCTTACCCTTACTTTAACCCTAACCCTAACCCTAACCCTTCCCTTACACCTAAACCTAACCCTAGCCCTAAACCTTACCCTTACCCTAACCCTAACCCTAACCCTAACCCCTAACCCAAACCCTTACCCTAACCATAACCCATACCCTTACCCTAACCCTAACCCTAACCCTAAACCTAACACTTACCCTAACCCCAGCCCTTACCATAATCCTCACCCTAACCCTAAACCTAACCTTAACCCAAACCCTTACCCTTACCCTAAGCCTAACCCCAAACCTAACCCTAAACCTAGCATTAACCCTTACCCTTACCCTAACCCTAACCCTAAACCTAACTGAAACCCTAACCCTAAACCTTACCCTTACCCTAAACCTAACACTAACCCTTACCCTAATCCTAACCCTAATCCTTACACTTACCTTAACACTAACAATAACCCTAACCCTACCCTTACCACTAAACCTAAACCTAGACCCAAACCTTACCCTTACCCTAACCCTAACCCTAACCACTAACCCTGACCCTATCCCTAAACCTAACCTTAACGCTAACCCTAAACCTAATCCTTACCCTTACCCTAACATTGACCCTAAACTTAAACTTAACCCTAACCCTAAACCTTACCCTTACCCTAACCCTAACACTGACCATAACCCTGAACCTTACCCTTACCCTAAACCTACACCTAACCCTCACCCTAATCCTTACCCTAAACCTAAACCTAACACTAACACTAATCCTAACCCTTACCCTTACCCTAACCCTAACCCTAACCCTAACACTTACCCTAACCCTAACCCTTACCATAATCCTCACCCTAACCCTAACCCTAACCTTAACCCTTACTCTTACCCTTACCCTAAGCCTAACCCTTAACCTAACCCTAAAGCTAACCCTAACCCTTACCCTTACCCTAACCCTAACCCTAAACCTAACCCTAACCCTAACCCTAACCCTTATCCTTACCCTAACCCTAACTCTAACCCTAACCCTAAACCTTACCCTTACCCTAAACCTAACACTAACCCTTACCCTAATCCTAACCCTAATCCTTACACTTACTTTAACACTAACAATAACCCTAACCCAACCCTTACCACTAACCCTAACCCTAGCCCCAAACCTTACCCTTACCCTAACCCTAAATCTAACCCCTAACCCTAACCCTAACCGTAACCCATACCCTTACCCTAACCCTAACCCTAACCTTAACCCTAACCCGAACACTAACCCTTACCCTTACCCTAACCCTAATACTAAACCTAACCCAAACCCTAACCTTAACCCTTACCATTACCCTAACCCTAACCCTAACCCTAACGCTTACCCTTATCCTAACCCTAACCCTAACCCTAACCCTAACCCTAACACTTACTCTAACCCTCACCCTAACCCTAAACCTAACCCTAAACCTAACCCTAACCCTTACCCTTACCCTAACCCTAACCCTAATACTTATCATTACCCTAACCCTAACCCTAACCCTAACACTTACCCTAACCCTAACCCTAACCCCTAAACCTAACCTTACGCCTAAGCTAACCCTTACCCTAACACTTACCCTTACCCTAGCCCTAACCCTAACCCTTACCCTTACCCTAACCCTAACCCTAACCCTAACCCTTACCCTTACCCTAACCCTAACCCCTAACCCTAACCCTTACCCTTACCCTAACTCTAACCCTTACCCTTACCCTAACCCTTACCTTGACACTAACATTTACCCTTAACCTAACCCTAACCCTAACCCTAACCCTTACCCTTACCCTTACTCTTTCCCTAACCCTAAACCTTACCGTAACCCGAACCTTAAACCTAACCCAAACCTTAACCCTAACCCTAACGCTTACTCTAACCCTAACCCTAACCCTAACCCTAACTTCTAACGCTAACCCTAACCCTTACCCTTACTCTAACCCTAACCTTAAACCTAACCCCTAACCATAAACCTAAACCTAACCCTACCCCCTACCCTTACCCTAAACCTAACGCTAACCCTAACCCTAACACTTACCTTACCCTAAACCTAACCCTAAACCTAACCCTTACCCTAATCCTAACCGTAACCCTAAACCTAACCCCTAACCCTAACCCTAACCCTAACACATAGCCTTACCCTAACCCTAAACCTAACCCTAAACCTAACGCTAAAACTAATCCTAAACCTATCCCTTACCTAACCCTTACCCTAACCTTAACCCCAACCCTAACCCTAACCCTAACCCTATCTCTTACTCTAACCCTAAACCTAACCCTAACCCTCACCCTAAAGCTAAGTGTAATCCTAACCCTAACCCTTACACTTACCCTAACCCTAAAACTAACCCTAACCTTAACCCTAAACGTAATACTTACCCTTACCCTAACCCTAAAGCTATCCCTAACCCTTAAACTAACCCTAACTTCTAACCCTAAACCTAACCCTTAACCTTACCGTAAACCTAACCCTAACCCTAAACCCTAACCCTAACCCTAACCCTAAACCTTACCCTTTCCCTTACCCTAACCCTAACTCTAACCTTAACCCTAACCCTAAACCTTACCCTACCCTAACCCTAACCCTAAACCGAACCCTAAACCTAACCCTAAGCCTAACCATAACCCTTACTGTAAACCTAACCCTTTCCCTAACCCTAACCCTAACACTAAACATAACCCTAACCCTAAACCTAACCCTAACCCTAAGCCCTAACCCTAAACCTACACCTAACCCTAACCCTAAACTTACCCTTATCCTAACCCTAACCCTAACCCTAACCTAACCCTATCCGAACACTTACCCTCACACTTACCCTAAACCTAACCCTAACCCTAACACTTACCCTAACCCTAACCCTAACCATAACCATAACCGTCACCCTAACCCTTAACCCCACCCTAACCCTAAGCCTAAGCCTAACCCTAACCCTAACACTTACCCTAACCCTAACCCTAACCATAACCATAACCGTCACCCTAACCCTTAACCCCACCCTAACCCTAAGCCTAAGCCTAACCCTAACCCTAACCCTAACCCTTATCCTAACCCTAACGCTCACCATAATCCTTTCCCTAATCCTAAACCTAACACTAACCCTTATCCTAACCCTAACCCTAACCCTAATCCTAACCCTAACACTTACCCTAATCCTAACCATAACCCTAAACCTATCTCCTAACCCTAACCCTACCACTAACCCTAACTGTAACACTTACCGTTACCCTATCCCTATCCCCAACCTAACGCTTACCTTAACCATAACCCTAACTCTAACTCCTAACCCTAACCCTAACCCTAACCCTTAACCTTACCCTTACCCTAACCCTTACCATTACCCTAACCCTAACCCTAACCCTCACCCTTACCTAACCCTAACCCAAACCCTTACCCTTACCCTAACCGTAACCCTAAACCTTACCCTTACGGTAAACCTAAACCTAACCCTTACCCAAACTCTTACCCTAACCCTAACCCTAACCCTAACTCTAAACCTAACCCTTACCCTTACCTTAACCCTAACCCTAACCCTAACCCTAACCCTAACCATACCCTTACCCCTAAAACTAACCCTAGCCCTAAACCTTACCCTTACCCTAACCCTAACCCTAACCCTAAACCTAACCCCTAACCCTAACCCTAATCCTAACCGTAACCCATACCCTTACCCTAACCCTAACCCTAACCTTAACCCTAAACCTAACACTAACCCTAACCCTAACCCTTACCCTTACCATAACCCTAACCCTAAATCTAACTCTAACCCTAACCCTAACCCTAAACCTTAACCTTAACCTAACCCTAAACCTAACCCTAACCCTAACACTTACCCTTACCCTCACCCTAACCCTAACGTTAAAGCTAACCCTAAACCTAACCCTAACCCTTATCCTAACCCTAACCCTAACCCTAATCCTTACCCTAACACTCACCCTAACACTAACCCTAACCGTAACACTTACCGTTACCCTATCCCTATCGCCAACCTAACCCTTACCCTAACCATAACCCTAACTCTAACTCCTAACCCTAACCCTAACCCTAACCCTTAACCTTACCCTAACCCTAAACCTAACCTTAACACTTACCCTTACTCTAACCCTAACCCTAACCCTAACCCTTACGCTAACACTAAACCTAACCCTACACCCTAACCCTAACGTAACTCTGAACCTAACCCTAACCCTAACACTTACCCTTACCTTAACCCTAACCCTAACCATAACCCTTACCGTAACCCAAAACCTAACCCTAACCCTAACCCTAACCCTAACCCTTACCTAACCGCAACCCGTACCCTTACCCTTACCCTAACCCTAACCCTAAAACTTACCCTTACGCTAAACCTAAACCTTACCCTTACCCTAACTCTTACCCTAACCCTAACTCTAACCCTAACCCTTACCTTACTTTAACCCTAACCCTAACCCTAACCCTACCCTTACCCCTAACCCTAACCCTAGCCCTAAACCTTACCCTTACCCTAACCCTAACCCTAACCCCTAACCCTAACCCTAACCCTAACCCCTAACCCTAACCCTCACCCTAACCGTAACCCATACCCTTAACCTAACCCTAACTCTAACCCTAACCCTAACACTTACCCTAACCCCAACCCTTAACATAATCGTCACCCTAACCCTAACCCTAACCCTAACCCTAAACCTAAACCTAAACCTAACCCTAACCCTTATCCTTACCCTAACCCTAACTCTAACCCTAAACCTAAACCTTACCCTTACCCTAAACCTAACACTTACCCTTACCCTAATCCTAACCCTAATCCTTACAATTACCTTATCACTAACAATAACCCTAACCCTACCCTTACCACTAACCCAAACCCTAGCCCTAAAGCTTACCCTTACCCTAACCCTAACCCTAACCACTAACCCTAACCCTAATCCTAATCCTTACCCTAAACCTAAACCTAACACTAACCCTAATCCTAACCCTTACCCTTACCCTAACCCTAATCCCTAACCCTAACCCTAACCGTAACCCATACCCTTACCCTATCCCTAACCCTAACCTTAACCCTAACTCTAACACTAACCCTAACCCTAACCCTTACCCTTACCCTAACCCTAATCCTAAACCTAACCCAACCCTAACCCTAACCCTTACCATTACCCTAACCCTAACCCTCACCCTCATACTAACCCTAACCCTAACACTAACCCTAACCCTAACACTTACCCTAACCCTCACCCTAACCCTAAACCTAACCCTAACCCTTACCCTTACCCTACCCTAACCCTAACCCTAACACTTATCATTACCCTATCCATAACCCTAACACTTACCCTAACCGTAACCCTAACCCTAACCCTAACCCTGACCCTCACCCTAATCCTTACCCTAACCCTAACACTAACCCTAACCGTAACACTTACCGTTACCCTATCCCTATCCCCAACATAACCCTAACTCTGACTCCTAACCCTAACCCTAAAACTAACCCTTAACCTTACCCTAACCCTAACCCTAACCTTAACACATACCCTTACCCTAACCCTAACCCTATCCCAAACCCTTACGCTAACCCTAAACCTAACCCTACACCCTAACCCTAACGTAACTCTGAACCCAACCCTAACACTAACACTTACCCTTACCTTAAACCTCACCCTAACCCTAAACCTTACCCTTACGCTAAACCTAAACCTAACCCTTACCCTAACTCTTACCCTAACCCTAACCCTAACTCTCACCCTAACCCTTACCCTTACTTTAACCCTAACCCTAACCCCAACCCTTCCCTTACACCTAAACCTAACCCTAGCCCTAAACCTTACCCTTACCCTAACCCTAACCCTAACCCTAAACTTAACACTTACCCTAACCCCAACCCTTACCATAATCCTCACCATAACCATAACCCTAACCTTAACCCAAACCCTTACCCTTACCCTAAGCCTAACCCCAAACCTAACCCTAAAGCTAGCATTAACCCTTACCCTTACCCTAACCCTAACCCTAAACCTAACTGAAACCCTAACCCTAACCCTTATCCTTACCCTAACCCTAACTCTAACCCTAACCCTAAACCTTACCCTTACCCTAAACCTAACACTAACCCTTACCCTAATCCTAACCCTAATCCTTACACTTACCTGAACACTAACAATAACCCTAACCCTACCCTTACCACTAACACTAACCCTAGACCCAAACCTTACCCTTACCCTAACCCTAACCCTAACCACTAACCCTGACCCTATCCCTAAACCTAACCTTAACGCTAACCCTAAACCTAACCCTTACCCTTACCCTAACCCTGACACTAAACTTAAACTTAACCGTAACCCTAAACCTTACCCTTACCCTAACCCTAACCCTGACCCTAACCCTCAACCTTACCCTTACCATAAACCTACACCTAACCCTCACCCTAATCCTTACCCTAAACCTAAACCTAACACTAACCCTAATCCTAACACTTACCCTTACCCTAACCCTAACCCTAACCCTAACCCTAACACTTAGCCTAACCCTAACCCTTATCATAATCCTCAACCTAACCCTAACCCTATCCTTAACCCTTACTCTTACCCTTACCCTGAGCCTAACCCTTAACCTAACCCTAAAGCTAACCCTAACCCTTACCCTTACCCTAACCCTAACCCTAAACCTAACCCTAACCCTAACCCTTATCCTTACCCTAACCCTTACTCTAACCCTAACCCTAAACCTTACCCTTACCCTAATCCTAACACTAATCCTTACACTTACCTTAACACTAACAATAACCCTAACCCAACCCTTACCACTAACCCTAACCCTAGCCCCAAACCTTACCCTTACCCTAACCCCAAACCTAACACCTAACCCTAACCCTAACCGTAACCCATACCCTTACCCTAACCCTAACCCAAACCTTAACCCTAACCCTAACACTAACCCTTACGCTTACCCTAACCCTAATCCTAAACCTAAACCAAACCCTAACCTTAACCCTTACCATTACCCTAACCCTAACCCTAACCCTTACCCTTATCCTAACCCTAACCCTAACCCTAACCCTAACCGTAACCGTAAACCTAACCCTAACACTTACTCTAACCCTCACCCTAACCCTAAACCTAACCCTAAACCTAACCCTAACCCTTACCCTTACCCTAACCCTAACCCTAATACTTATCATTACCCTAACCCTAACACTTACCCTAACGCTAACCCTAACCGTAACCCCTAAACCTAACCTTACGCCTAACCCTAACCCTTACCCTAACATTACCCTTACCCTAGCCCTAACCCTAACCCTTAACCTTACCCTAACCCTAACCCCTAACCCTAACCCTTACCCTTACCCTAACTCTAACCCTTACCCTTACCCTAACCCTTACCTTGACACTAACATTTACTCTTAACCTAACCCTAACCCTAACCCTTACCCTTACCCTTACTCTTTCCCTAACCCTAAACCTTACCGTAACCCGAACCTTAACCCTAACCCAAACCTTAACCCTAACCCTAAAGCTTACTCTAACCCTAACCCTAACCCTAACCCTAACCCTAACTTCTAACCCTAACACTAACCCTTACCCTTACCCTAACCCTATCCCTAACCCTAACCCCTAACCCTAAACCTAAACCTAACCCTACCCCCTACCCTTACCCTAAACCTAACGCTAACAATAACCCTAACACTTACCTTACCCTAACCCTAACCCTAAACCTAACCCTTACCCTAATCCTAACCCTAACCCTAAACCTAACCCCTAACCCTAACCCTAACCCTAACACATAGCCTTACCCTAACCCTAACCCTAACCCTAAACCTAACGCTAAAACTAATCCTAAACCTATCCCTTACCCTAACCCTTACCCTAACCTTAACCCCAACCCTAACCCTAACCCTAACCCTATCTCTTACTCTAACCCTAAACCTAACACTAACCCTCACCCTAAACCTAAGCGTAATCCTAACCTTAACCCTTACCCTCACCCTAACCCTAAACCTAACCCTAACCTTAACCCTAAACGTAATACTTACCCTTACCCTAACCCTAAAGCTATCCCTAACCCTTAAACTAACCCTAACCTCTAACCCTAACCCTAACCCTTAACCTTACCGTAAACCTAACCCTAACCCTAAACCCTAACCCTAACCCTAAACCTTACCCTTTCCCTTACCCTAACCCTAACTCTAACCCTAACCCTAACCCTAACCCTTACCCTAATCTAACCCTAACCCTAACCCTAAACCGAACCCTAAACATAACCCTAAGCCTAACCATAACCCTTACTGTAAACCTAACCCTTTCCCTAACCCTAAGCCTAACACTAAACATAACCATAACCCTAAACCTAACCCTAACCCTAAGCCCTAACCCTAAACCTACACCTAACCCTAACCCTAAACTTACCCTTATCCTAACCCTAACCCTAACCCTAACCCTAACACTTACCCTAACCCTAACCCTAACCATAACCGTCACCCTAACCCTTAACCCCACCCTAACCCTAAGCCTAACCCTAACCCTAACCCTAAACCTAACCCTTATCCTAACCCTAACGCTCACCCTAATCCTTACCCTAATCCTAACCCTAACACTAACCCTTATCCTAACCCTAACCCTGACCCTAATCCTAACCCTAACACTTACCCTAACCCTAACCCTAACCCTAAACCTAACTCCTAACCCTAACCCTACCACTAACCCTAACCGTAACACTTACCGTTACCCTATCCCTATCCCCAACCTAACGCTTACCCTAACCATAACCCTAACTCTAATTCCTAACCCTAACCCTAACCCTAACCCTTAACCTTACCCTTTCCCTAACCCTTACCATTACCCTAACCCTAACCCTAACCCTCACCCTTACCTAACCCTAACCCAAACCCTTACCCTTACCCTAACCGTAACACTAAACCTTACCCTTACGCTAAACCTAAACCTAACCCTTACCCTAACTCTTACCCTAACCCTAACCCTAACTCTAAACCTAACCCTTACCCTTACCGTAACCCTAACCCTAACCCTAACCCTAACCATACCCTTACCCCTAACACTAACCCTAGCCCTAAACCTTACCCTTACCCTAACCCTAACCCTAAACCTAACCCCTAACCCTAACCCTAACCCTAACCGAAACCCATACCCTTACCCTAACCCTAACACTAACCTTAACCCTAAACCTAACACTAACCCTAACCCTAACCCTTACCCTTACCATAACCCTAACCCTAAATCTAACCCTAACCCTAACCCTAACCCTAAACCTTAACCTTAACCTAACCCTAAACCTAACCCTAACCCTAACACTTACCCTTACCCTCCCCCTAACCCTAACGTTAAAGCTAACCCTAAACCTAACCCTAACCCTTATCCTAACCCTAACCCTAACCCTAATCCTTACCCTAACCCTCACTCTAACACTAACCCTAACCGTAACGCTTACCGTTACCCTATCCCTATCGCCAACCTAACCCTTACCCTAACCATAACCCTAACTCTAACTCCTAACCCTAACCCTAACCCTAACCCTTAACCTTACCCTAAACCTAAACCTAACCTTAACACTTACCCTTACCCTAACCCTAACCCTAACCCTAAGCCTTACGCTAACCCGAAACCTAACCCTACACCTTAACCCTAACGTAACTCTGAACCTAACCCTAACCCTAACACTTACCCTTACCTTAACCCTAACCCTAACCATAATCCTTATCGTAACCCAAAACCTAACCCTAACCCTAACCCTAACCCTAACCTGAACCCTTACCCTTACCCTAACCCTAACCCTAACCCTAAACCTTACCCTTACGCTAAACCTAAACCTTACCCTTACCCTAACTCTTACCCTAACCCTAACCCTAACTCTAACCCTAACCCTTACCCTTACTTTAAACCTAACCCTAACCCTAACCCTAACCCTACCCTTAACCCTAACCCTAACCCTAGCCCTAAACCTTTCCCTTACCCTAACCCTAACCCTAACCCCTAACCCTAACCCTAACCCTAACCCCTAACCCTAATCCTAACAGTAACCCATACCCTTAACCTAACCCTAACTCTAACCCTAACCCTAACACTTACCCTAACCCCAACCCTTAACATAATCCTCACCCTAACCCTAACCCTAACCTTAACCCTAACCCTTACCCTTTCCCTAAGCCTAACCCTAAACCTAAACCTAAACCTAACCTAACCCTTACCCTTACCCTAAGCCTAACCCTAAACCTAAACCTAACCTAACCCTTACCCATACCCTAACCCTAACCCTAAACCTAAACCTAAACCTAACCCTAATCCTTATCCTTACCCTAACCCTAACCCTAACCCTAACCCTAACCATTAACCCTAACCCTAGCCCCAAACCTTACCCTTACCCTAACCCTAACCCTAACCACTAACCCTAACCCTAACCCTAATCCTTACCCTAAACCTAAACCTAACACTAACCCTAATCCTAACCCTTACCCTTACCCTAAACCTAACCCTAACCCGAACCCTAACATTTACCCTAACCCTAACCCTTACCATAATCCTCACCCTAACCCCATCCCTAAACTTAACCCTTACCCTTACACTTACCCTAAGCCTAACCCTAAACGTAACCCTAAACCTAACCCTAACCCTTACCCTTACCCTAACCCTAACCCTAACCCTTATCCTTACCCTAACCCTTACTTTAACCCTAACCCTAAACCTTACCCTTACACTAATCCTAACCCTAATCCTTTCACTTACCTTAACACTAACAATAACCCTAACCCTACCCTTACAACTAACCCTAACCCTAGCCCCAAACCTTACCCTTACCCTTACCCTAACCCTAATCCCTAACCCTAACCCTAACCGTAACCCATACCCTTACCCTATCCCTAACCCTAACCTTAACCCTAACTCTAACACTAACCCTAACCCTAACCCTTACCCTTACCCTAACCCTAATCCTAAACCTAACCCAACCCTAACCCTAACCCTTACCATTACCCTAACCCTAACCCTAACCCTAACCCTTACCCTCATACTAACCCTAACCCTAACACTAACCCTAACCCTAACACTTACCCTAACCCTCACCCTAACCCTAAACCTAACCCTAAACCTAACCCTAACCCTTACCCTTACCCTACCCTAACCCTAACCCTAACACTTATCATTACCCTATCCATAACCCTAACACTTACCCTAACCCTAACCCTAACCCTAACTCCTAACCCTAACCTTACCCCTAACCCTAACCCTAACCCTAACACTTACCCTTACCCTAGCCCTACCCCTAACCCTTACCCTTATCCTAACCCTAACCCTAACCCTTACCCTTACCCTAACCCTAACCCCTAACCCTAAGCCTTACCCTTACCCTAACTCTAACCCTTACCCTTACCCTAACCCTTACCCTGACCCTAACACTTACCCTTACCCTAACTCTAACCCTTACCCTTACCCTTACCCTTTCCCTAAACCTAACCCTTACCGTAACCCGAACCTTAACCCTAACCCAAAATTAACCCTAAACCTAATGCTTACTCTAACCCTAACCCTAACCCTAACTTCTAACCCTAACCCTAACCCTAACCCTTACCCTTACCCTAACCCTAAACCTCACCCCTAACCCTAAACCTAAACCTAACCCTACCCCCTACCCTTAACCTAAACCTAACGCTAACCCTAACCCTAACACTTACCTGACCCTAAACCTAACCCTAACCCTTACCCTAATCCTAACCCTAACCCTAAACCTAACGCTTACCCTAACTCTTACCCTAACCCTAACCCTAACTCTAACCCTAACCCTTACCCTTACCTTAACCCTAACCCTAACCCTAACCCTAACCCTACCCTTACCCCTAACCCTAAACCTAGATCTAAACCTTACCCTTACCCTTACCCTAACTTTAAACCTAACCCCTAACCCTAACCCTAACCCTAACCGTAACACATACCCTTACCCTAACCCTAACCCTAACCCTAACACTTACCCTAAACCCAACCCTTACTATAATCCTCACCCTAACCCTAATCCTAACCTTAACCCAAACACTTACCCTTACCCTAAGCCTAACCCTAAACCTAACCCTAAACCTAACCCTAACCATTACCCTTACCCTAACCCTAACCCTAACCCTTATCCTTACCCTAACCCTAACTCTAACCCTAACCCTAAATCTTACCCTTACCCTAAACCTAACACTAACTCTTACCCTAATCCTAACCTTAATCGTTACACTTACCTTAAGACTAACAATAACCCTAACCCTACCCTTACCACTAACCCTAACCCTAGCCCCAAACCTTAACCTTACCCTAACCCTAACCCTAACCGCTAACCCTAACCCTAAACCTAACCCATACCCGTACCCTAACTATAACCCTAACCTTAACCCTAACCCTAACACTAACCCTAACCCTCACCCTAGTCCTTACCCGTACCCTAACCCTAAGCCTAACCCTAACCCTAACCCTAACTCTAAACCTTATCCTAAACCTAACCGTAACCCTAACCCTAACCCTTGCCCTTACGCTAAACTTAACAATAAACTTAATACTAACCCTAACCCTAACCCTAATCCTTACCCTAATCCTAAAACTAACTCTTACTTTAAACCTTACCCTTTCCCTAACCCTAACCCTTATCCTAACCGTAACCTTAACACTAACCCAAACCCAAACCCTAACCCTAACCCTTAACCTAAACCTAACCCTAACCTTAAACCTAACCTTAACACTAACCCTAACCCTAACCCTAACCCTTACCCTTACCCTTTTCCTAAACCTAACCCTAACCCTAAACCTAACCCAAACCTATCCCTTATCCTAACCCTCACCCTAAACCTAACCTTAATGCTAACCCCTACCCTAGCCGTAACCCTTAACCTTATCCTAACCCTAACCCTAACCCTAACCCTAACAGTTACCCTAAAACTCACCCTAACCCTAAACCTAACCCTAAACCTAACACTAACACTTATCCTTAGCCTAAACCTAACCCTAACCCTAACACTTATCATTACCCTAACCCTAACCCTAACCCTAACCCATACCCTAACCCTAACCCTAACCGCTAACCCTAAACTTAACCCTAACCCTAACACTAACACTTATGCTTACCATAGCCCTAACACTAAACCTTACCTTTACCCTAACCCTAACACGAACCCTAACCCTAACACTTACCCTTACCCTAACCCTAACCCTTAAACTTACCCTAAACCTTATCCTAACCCTAAACCTAACCCTAACCCCTAACCCTAACTCTATCCCTTACCCTAACCCTAACCCTAAACCATAAACCTAACCCTAACCCTAACCCTAACAATAACCTTAATGCTAACCCTAACCCTAACCCTAACCTTTACCCTAACCCTAAACCTAACCCTTACCCTAACCCTTACACTTTCCCTAAACCTAAACCTTACCCTAACCCTAACCTTAACCCTAACCCAAATCCTAAACCTAACCCTAACCCTTACCCTTACCCTAACCCTACCCCTGACCCTAACCCTTAACCTTACCCTTACCCTAAACCTAAACCTAACCCTTACACTAACTCTAACTCTAACCCTAAACCTTACACTTACACATACCCTGAACCTAACCCTAAACCTTACACTAATCCTAATCCTAATCCTTACCCTTATCTTAACCCTAACCCTAACTCTAACCCTACCCTTACCACTAACCGTAACCCTAGCCCCAAACCTTACCCTTATCCTAACCCTAACCCTAACCCCTAACCCTAACCCTTACCCTAACCCTAACCCTAACCTTAACCCAAACCCTAACACTAACGCTAACCCTAACCATTACCCTTACCCTAACCCTAACCATAAACCTAACCCTAACCCTAACACTTACCATTGCCCTAACCCTAACCTTAACCCTAACCTTAACACTAAACCTAACCCTAACCCTAAAGCGAACCCTAACCCTTACCCTTACCCTTACCCTAACCCTAAAACTAACCCTAACCCTAAAACTTACCCTTACCCTAAAACTAACCCTAACCCTTACACTATCCCACAACCTAACGCTTACCCTTACCATAACCGTAACCTTAAACCTTACCATTACCGTAACCCTAACCATATCCCTAACCCCTAACCCTAACCCTAACACTAACCCTAACACTTACCGTTACCCTAACCCTAACCCTAACTCTAACCCCAACCCTAACCCTAAACGTAACCCTTACCCTAACCCAAACCATTTCCATAACACTAACCCTAAACCTAAACCTAACCCTAACCCGAAACCTAACCCTAACTCTAACCCTAACCCTCACCCTTACCCTTTCCCTAACCCTAACCCTAGCCCTAACCCTTACCCATACCCTCATCCTAACCCTAAACTTAATGCTAACCCTAACCCTAACCCTAACCCCTAACACTAAACCTAACCCTAACCCTAACCCTAATTCTAAACCTAATCCTAACCCTTACCCAATCCTAACCCTAACCCTAATCCCTAACCCTAAACCTATCCCTTACCCTTACCCTTAACCTCACCCTAACCCTAAACTTAATGCTAACCCTAACCCTAACCCTAACACCTAACACTAAAACTAACCCTAACCCTAACCCTAATTCTAAACCTGATCCTAACCCTTACCCTAACCCTAACCCTAACCCTAATCCCTAACCCTAACCCTTACCCTTACCCTTACCCTAACCCTAACCCTTACACTTACCCTAATCCTTACCTTATCCTAACCCTAACCCTAACCCTAACACTTAAACTTACCCTAACCCTAACCCTAACCCCTAACCCTAAATCTTACCCTAACCCTTACCCTTACCCATACTCTAACCCTAACCTTAACCCTAGCCCTTACCCTGTCCCTAAACCTAACCCTAACCCTCACCCTAACCCTTACCCCTACCCTAAACCTAAGCCTAACCCTAACCCTACCCCTAACCCTTATTCTAACCCTAACCCCTACCCTAAACCTTACCCTAAACCTAACCTGAACCCTAACCCTAACCCTTGCCCTTACACTAACCCTAACCCAACCCTAATCCTTACCTTAACCCTAACCCTAACATTTACTCTAACCCTTAGCCTTTCCCTAACCCTAACCCTTACCCTAACCCTTACCTTAACCCTATCCAAAGCCTAACCCTAACCCTAACCCTAATCTTAAACCTAACCCTAACCCTAACCCTAACCCTAACCCTCACCCTTACCCTTACCCTAACCCTAACCCTAATCCTTGCCCTAACCCTAACCCTAACCCTTACCGTAAACTTTACCCTTTCCCTAACCCTAACCCTAAACCTAACCCAAACCTAACCCTTATCCTAACCCTAACACTTAACCTAACTCTCACCCTAACCCGAAACCTAACACGCAACCTAATCCTAACGCTTACCCTTACCCAAAACCTAATCCTAACACTTATCATTACCCTAACTCTAACCCTAACCCTAACACTTACCCTAACCATAACCTTAACCCTAACCCCTAACCTTAAACTTAACGCTAAACCTAACCTAACCCTAACACATACCCTTACCCTAGCCCTAAACCTAACACTTACCATTAACCTAACCCTAACCCTAACCCTAACCCTAACAATTAACCTTACGCTAACCCAAACCCTTAACATTACCCTAACCCTTATCATAACCCTAACCCTAACCCTAACCCTAACCCTAACCCTAAACCTTACCCTAACACTAACCCTAAACCCTAACCCTAACCTTAACCCTAACCCTAACCCTTACCCTTACGCTAAACCTAACCCTAACCCTAACACTTACCCTTACACTAACCCTAACCCTAACCCCTAACCCTAAACCTTACCCTAATCCTAACCCTAACCCTAACCCTAACCCCTAAACCTAACCCTAACCCTTACCCTAAAACTTACCCTTACCCTAACCCTATCCCTACCCCTAACCCTTACCCTGTCCCTAACCCTAACCCTAACTCTAACCCTCACCCTAACCCTTACCCCTACCCTAACCCTAAGCTTAACCCTAACCTTAACCCTAACCCTTATCCTAACCCTAACCCTAACACTAATCCTTACCTAAACCTAACCCGAACCCTAACCCTAACCCTTGCCCTTACGCTAACCCTAACCCTAACCTTAATGCTAACCCTAACCCTGACACTAATCCTTACCTGAACCCTAACTCTAACCCTTACCCTAACCCTTACCCTTACCCTATACATAACCCTAAACCTAACACTAAACCTTACTCTTACCCTAACCCTAATCCTAACCCTAAAGCTAACCCTTACCCTAACACTTACCCTTACTATTACCCTAACCCTAACCCTAACCCTAACCCTAACCCTAACTGTAAACCTATCCCTAACCCTAACCATTACCCTTACCCTAAGTATACCCTAACCCTAACCCTAACCCTAACCCTAAACTTAACGCTAATCCTTACCCTTACCCTAACCCTAACAATAACCCTAACCCTAAACATCACCCTAACGCTAACCCTAACCCTTAACCTTACCCTAACCCTAACCCTAACCCTAACGCTAACACTTCCCCTTCCCCTTACCCTAACCCTAACCCTAACACTAAACCTAACCCTAACCCTAACTATAACCCTATCCTTCACCCTAACCCTAATCCTAACCCTAACCCTCACCCTAACCCTAAACCTAACCCTAAAACTTACCCGAACCCTAAACCTAACCCTAAACCTTACCCTTACCCTAAACCTATCCCTAACCTTAACCCCAACCCTAAACCTAACCCTAACCCTTACACTTATCCTAACCCTAACCCTAACCCTAAACTTAACCCTAAGCCTTACCCTTACCCTAACCCTAACAATAACCCTAACCCTAAACCTCACCCTAATGCTAACCCTAACCCTTACCCTAAATCTAACCCTAACCCTAATCCTAACCCTAACCCTAACATATACCCTTACAATAACCCTAAACCTAACCCAACCCTAAAACTTATCCTTACCCTAAATATAACCCTAACGCTTAACCTATCCCCAAACGTAAACCTAATCCTACCCCTTAACCTTACCTTAACCCTAACCCTAAGATTAACCTTAACCTAACCTTAAAAATAACCCTAAGCCTAACCCTTAACCTTAACCTAACTCTAACCCTAAACCTAACCCTAACCCTAACCCTAACCCTTACCCTTACCCTAACCCTAACCCTAAAACTAGCCCTAACCGTTACCCTTACCCTAACCCTAACCCTATCCTTAATGGTAACCCTAACCCTAACCCTAAGCCTAACCCTTACCTAACACTAACCCTAACACTAATCCTTACCCTAACCCTAACCCTAACCCTAACCCTAACTCTTACCCTTTCCCTAAATCTAACCCTAACCCTAACCGTAACCCTTACCTCGACCCTAACCCTAACCCTAATCCTTACACTTACCCTAAACCTAACCCTAACCCTAACCCTAAGGCCTAAACCTAGACCTAACCCTAAGCCTAACCACAACCCCAAACCTTACCGTAACCCTTCCCCTACCCCTAACTCTAACACTTACCCTTACCCTAACCCTAACCTTAACCCTAAAACTAACCCTTACCCTAACCCTAATCCTAACCCCTAACCCTAACCTAACCCTAAACCTTACCCTTACTGTAACCCTAACCCTAACCCTAACCCTAACCCTAACACTTACCCTTACCCTAACCCTAACCCTAACCCTAACCGTTACCCTAAACCTAACCAAAACCTAAACCTAACCATTAACGCTAACCATAAACCTAACCCTTACCCTTACCTTAACCGTAACCCTAACTCTAACGCTAATCCTAAACCTAACCCTAACCCTAGCCCTTACCCTAACCCTAACCCTAACCCTAATCCTAACCCTAAATCTAAGCCTAACCCAGCCCTAATCCTTACCCTTCCCTAAACCTAACCCTAAACCTAAAACTTACCCGTACCCTAACCCTAACACTAACCCTAACCCTTGCCCTAACCCTCACCCTAACCCTAACCCTAATCCCCAACCCTAACCCTAAAACTAACCCTAACGCTTACCCTTACCCTAAACCTAACCCTAACCATAACCCTTACCGTAACCCTAACACTAACCCTAACCCTAACCCTAACACCTTACCCTTACCCTAACCCTAAACCTAACCCTAAATCTAACCGTAACTCTAACCCTAACCCTTACCCTTACCTTAACCCTAACCCTAAACCTAACCTTAACACATACCCTAACACTAACACTAACCCTAACCTTAACCCTTACCCTTACCATAACCCTAACCCTAACCCAAACCTTACCCTTTCCCTAACCCGATCCCTAACCCTAACCCTTACACCTACCCTTTTCCTAACTCTAAACATAACACTAACTCTCACCCTAACGCTTACCCTTACCTTAACCCTAACCCTAACCCTAACCCTTACCCTTTCCCTAACCCGATCCCTAAAACTAACCCTTACCCTTACCCTAACCCTAACCCTAAACCTAATCCTAACTCTAACCCTAACGCTTACCCTTACCTTAACCCTAACCCTAACCCTAAACCTAACCCTAACCCTAATCCTTACCCTAACACTAACCCTAAACCTAATCCTTACCCTAACCCTAAACCTAACCCTTACCCTTTCCCTAACCCGATCCCTAACCCTAACCCTTACCCCTACCCTAACCCTAACCCTAAATCTTACCCTTACCCTAACCCTAACCCTAACCCTAACCCCTACCCTAACCCTAACCCTAATTCTTACCCTTACCCTAACCCTAACCCTAATCCTAACCCCTAACCATAAACCTAACACTAACCCTAACCCTAACCCTAACCATTACCCTTAACCTTACCCTAACCCTAACACTTACCCTTACCCAAACCCTAACCCTAAACCTAACCCTAACCCTATACATAACCCTAACTCTAACCCTAAACCTAACCCTTACCCTTACCCTCACCCTAACCCTAACCGTAATGCTAACCATTACCCCAACCCAAACACTTACCCTAACACTAAACCTAACCATATTCCTTACCCTAACCCTCAACCTAACCCTAAGCCTAACCCTAACCCTTACCCTTACACTAACCCTAACCCTAACCCTAAACCTTACCCTTGCCCTAAACCTAACCCTAACCCTTACCCTAACCATAACCCTAACCCTAACCCCTACCCTTACCTTAACCCTAAACCTAACCCTTACCATACCATAACCCTAACCCTAACCCTAACCCCTAACCCCAACCCTAACCCTAACCCTAACACTTACCGTTACCCTAAAGCTAACCCTAACTCTAACCCTAACCCTAACCATAACCCTAACCCTTACCCTAACCCTAACACTTTCCGTAACCCTAACCCTAACCCTAAACCTAACTCTAACCCTAACCCTTACCCTTACCCTCACCCTAACCCTAACTTTAATGCTAACCCTAACCCTAACCCTAAACCTAAGCCTAACCCTTACCCTAACCCTAACCCTAACCCTTACTCTTACCCTAACCCTAAACCTAACCCTAACCCTAACACTTAAACTTATACTAACCCTAACCCTAACCCTAACCCTAACCATAACCATAACCCTACCCCTAACCATAACCTTAACCCTAACCCAAACCCTAACCCTTACCCTAACACTTAAAATTACCCTAACCCTAAGGGAACCCTAACCCCTACCCAACCCCTTACAATAACCCTTACCTAACCCTAACCCTTACCCTTATCCTAACCCTAACCCTAACCCTAACCCTAACCCTAACCCTAACCTTAACCCTAACACTTACCCTTACCCTAAACCTAAATCTAACCCTAAACTTAACCCTAACCCTAACCCTTACCCTTACCCTAACCATAACCCTAAACCTAACACTAAACCTTACTCTTACCCTAAAACTAACCCTAACCCTTACCCTAACCATAACTCTAAACCTAATCCTAACCCTTACCCTTACATTAACCCTAACCCTAACCCTAACCCTTACCCCTAACCCTAACCCTAATGCTAAACCTTACCCTTACCCTAACCCTAACCCTAAACCTAACGCCTAACCCTGACCCTAACCCTAAACCATACCCTTACCCTAAACCTAACCGTAACCTTAACCCTAAACCTAACACTAACCCTAACCCTAACCCATATCCTTACCCTAAACCTAACCCTAAACCTAACCCTAACCATAACCCTTACACTTACCCTTATCCTAACCCTAACCCTAGCCCTAACCCTTACCCTTACCTTCACCATAACCTTAAACTTAAGCTAACCGTAACCCTAACCCTAACCCTAACCCTAACCCTAACCTTAACCCTAACCCTAACCCTTACCCTAACACTTAAAATTACTCTAACCCTAATGGAACCCTAACCCCTACCCAACCCCTAACAATAACCCTTACCTAACCCTAACCCTTACCCTTATCCTAACCCTAACCCTAACCCTAACCCTAACCCTCACACTTACCCTTACCCTAACCATAACCCTTACCCTTACCCTAACCCTAACCCTAAAACTAGCCCTAACCGTTACCCTTACCCTAACCCTAACCCTATCCTTAATGGTAACCCTAACCCTAACCCTAAGCCTAACCCTTACCTAACACTAACCCTAACACTAATCCTTACCCTAACCCTAACCCTAACCCTAACCCTAACTCTTACCCTTTCCCTAAATCTAACCCTAACCCTAACCGTAACCCTTACCTCGACCCTAATCCTAACCCTAATCCTTACACTTACCCTAAACCTAACCCTAACCCTAACCCTAAGGCCTAAACCTAGACCTAACCCTAAGCCTAACCACAACCCCAAACCTTACCGTAACGCTAACCCTACCCCTAACTCTAACACTTACCCTTACCCTAACCCTAACCTTAACCCTAAAACTAACCCTTACCCTAACCCTAATCCTAACCCCTAACCCTAACCTAACCCTAAACCTTACACTTACTGTAACCCTAACCCTAACCCTAACCCTAACCCTAACACTTACCCTTACCCTAACCCTAAACCTAACCCTAACCGTTACCCTAAACCTAACCCTAAACCTAAACCTAACCATTAACGCTAACCATAAACCTAACCCTTACCCTTACCTTAACCGTAACCCTAACTCTAACGCTAATCCTAAACCTAACCCTAACCCTAGCCCTTACCCTAACCCTAACCCTAACCCTAATCCTAACCCTAAATCTAAGCCTAACCCTAACCCTAATCCTTACCCTTACCCTAACCCTAACCCTAAACCTAAACCTAACCCTAACTCTAACCCTAACCCTAACCCCTAACACTAAACCTAACCCTAACCCTAACCCTAATCCTAAACCTAAGCCTAACCCTTACCCTAACCCTAACCCTTAACCTTACCCTAACCCTAACCTAACCCTAACACTTAAACTTACCCTAACCCTAACCCTAACCCCTAACCCTAAACCTTACCCTAATCCTAACCTTAACCCTAACCCTAACCCTAATCCCTAAACCTAACCCTAACCCTTACCCTAAAACTTACCCTTACCCTAACCCTATCCCTATCCCTAACCCTTACCCTGTCCCTAACCCTAACCCTAACCCTAACCCTCACCCTAACCCTTACGCCTACCCTAACCCGAAGCCTAACCCTAACCTTAACCCTAACCCTTATCCTAACCCTAACCCTAACACTAATCCTTACCCTAAACCTAACCCGAACCCTAACCCTAACCCTTGCCCTTACGCTAACCCTAACCCTAACCTTAATGCTAACCCTAACCCTAACACTAATCCTTACCTTAACCCTAACTCTAACCCTTACCCTAACCCTTACCCTTACACTAACCATAACCCTAAACCTAACACTAAACCTTACTCTTACCCTAACCCTAATCCTAACCCTAAAGCTAACCCTTACCCTAACACTTACCCTTACTATTACCCTAACCCTAACCCTAAACCTAACCCTAAGCCTAACTGTAAACCTATCCCTAACCCTAACCCTTACCCTTACCCTAACTATTCCCTAACCCTAACCCTAACCCTAACCCTATACTTAACGCTAATCCTTACCCTTACCCTAACCCTAACAATAACCCTAACCCTAAACATCACCCTAACGGTAACCCTAACCCTTAACCTTACCCTAACCCTAACCCTAACCCTAACCCTAACCCTAAACCTAACCCTAACCCTAACTATAACCCTATCCTTCACCCTAACCCTAATCCTAACCCTAACCCTCACCCGAACCCTAACCCTAATCCTAAAACTTACCCGAACCCTAAACCTAACCCTAAACCTTACCCTTACCCTAAACCTATCCCTAACCTTAACCCCAACCCTAAACCTAACCCTAACCCTTACACTTATCCTAACCCTAACCCTAACCCTAAACTTAACCCTAAGCCTTACCCTTACCCTAACCCTAACAATAACCCTAACCCTAAACCTCACCCTAATGCTAACCCTAAACCTTGCCCTTACCCTAACTCTAACCCTAACCCTAATCCTAACCCTAACCCTAACACATACCCTTACAATAACCCTAAACCTAACCCAACCCTAAAACTTATCCTTACCCTAAATCTAACCCTAACGCTTAACCTATCCCCAAACGTAAACCTAATCCTAACCCTTAACCTTACCTTAACCCTAACCCTAAGATTAACCTTAACCTAACCTTAAAAATAACCCTAAGCCTAACCCTTAACCTTAACCTAACTCTAACCCTAAACCTAACCCTAACCCTAACCCTAACCCTTACCCTTACCCTAACCCTAACCCTAAAACTAGCCCTAACCGTTACCCTTACCCTAACCCTCAACCTATCCTTAATGGTAACCCTAACCCTAACCCTAAGCCTAACCCTTACCTAACACTAACCCTAACACTAATCCTTACCCTAACCCTAACCCTAACCCTAACCCTAACTCTTACCCTTTCCCTAAATCTAACCCTAACCCTAACCGTAACCCTTACCTCGACCCTATCCCTAACCCTAATCCTTACACTTACCCTAAACCTAACCCTAACCCTAACCCTAAGGCCTAAACCTACACCTAACCCTAAGCCTAACCACAACCCCAAACCTTACCGTAACCCTAACCCTACCCCTAGCTCTAACACTTACCCTTACCCTAACCCTAACCTTAACCCTAAAACTAACCCTTACCCTAACCCTAATCCTAACCCCTAACCCTAACCTAACCCTAAAACTTACCCTTACTGTAACCCTAACCCTAACCCTAACCCTAACACTTACCCTTATCCTAACCCTAACCAAAACCCTAACCGTTACCCTAAACCTAACCCTAAACCTAAACCTAACCATTAACGCTAACCATAAACCTAACCCTTACCCTTACCTTAACCGTAACCCTAACTCTAACGCTAATCCTAAACCTAACCCTAACCCTCGCCCTTACCCTAACCCTAACCCTAACCCTAATCCTAACCCTAAATCTAAGCCTAACCCTAATCCTTACCCTAACCCTAACCCTAAACCTAAAACTTACCCGTACCCTAACCCTAACACTAACCCTAACCCTTGCCCTAACCCTCACCCTAACCCTAACCCTAATCCCCAACCCTAACCCTAAAACTAACCCTAACCCTTACCCTTACCCTAAACCTAACCCTAACCATAACCCTTACCGTAACCCTAACTCTAACGCTAACCCTAACCCTAACACCTTACCCTAACACTAACCCTAATCCTTACTCTATCCCTAACCCTAAACCTAAAACTTACCCGTACCCTAACCCTAACACTAACCCTAACCCTTGCCCTAACCCTCACCCTAACCCTAACCCTAATCCCCAACCCTAACCCTAAAACTAACCCTAACCCTTACCCTTACCCTAAACCTAACCCTAACCATAACCCTTACCGTAACCCTAACTCTAACGCTAACCCTAACCCTAACACCTTACCCTTACCCTAACCCTAACCCTCACCCTAAATCTAACCGTAACTCTAACCCTAACCCTTACCCTTACCTTAACCCTAACCCTAAACCTAACCTTAACACATACCCTAACACTAACACTAACCCTAACCCTAACCCTTACCCTTACCATAACCCTAACCCTAACCCTAACCCTTACCCTTTCCCTAACCCGATCCCTAACCCTAAGCCTTACCCCTACCCTTTTCCTAACCCTAAACATAACACTAACTCTCACCCTAACGCTTACCCTTACCTTAACCCTAACCCTAACCCTAACCCTTACCCTTTCCCTAATGCGATCCCTAACCCTAACCCTTACCCTTACCCTAACCCTAACCCTAAACCTAATCCTAACTCTAACCCTAACGCTTACCCTTACCTTAACCCTAACCCTAACCCTAAACCTAACCCTAACCCTAATCCTTACCCTAACATTAACCCTAAACCTAATCCATACCCTAACCCTAAACCTAACCCTTACCCTTTGCCTAACCCGATCCCTAACCCTAACCCTTACCCCTACCCTAACCCTAACCCTAATTCTTACCCTTACCCTAACCCTAACCCTAACCCTAACCATTACGCTTAACCTTACCCTAACACTAACACTTACCCTTACCCAAACCCTAACCCTAAACCTAACCCTAACCCTATACATAACCCTAACTCTAACCCTAAACCTAACCCTTACCCTTACCCTCACCCTAACCCTAACCGTAATGCTAACCATTACCCCAACCCAAACACTTACCCTAACACTAAACCTAACCATAATCCTTACCCTAACCCTCAACCTAACGCTAACCCTAACCCTAACCCTTACCCTTACCCTAACCCTAACCCTAACCCTAAACCTTACCCTTGCCCTAAACCTAACCCTAACCCTTACCCTAACCATAACCCTAACCCTAACCCTAACCCCTACCCTTACCTTAACCCTAAACCTAACCCTTACCATACCGTAACCCTAACCCTAACCCTAACCCCTAACCCCAACCCTAACCCCAATCCTAACACTTACCGTTACCCTAAAGCTAACCCTAACTCTAACCCTAACCCTAACCATAACCCTAACCCTTACCCTAACCCAAACACTTTCCGTAACCCTAACCCTAACCCTAAACCTAACTCTAACCCTAACCCTTACCCTACCCTCACCCTAACCCTAACCTTAATGCTAACCGTAACCCTACCCCTAACGCCTAACCCTAACCCTAACCCTAAACCTAAGCCTAACCCTTACCCTAACCCTAACCCTAACCCTTACTCTTACCCTAACCCTAAACCTAACACTATCCCTAACACTTAAACTTATACTAACCCTAACCCTAACCCTAACCATAACCATAACCATAACCCTACCCCTAACCATAACCTTAACCCTAACCCTAACCCTAACCCTTACCCTAACACTTAAAATTACCCTAACCCTAAGGGAACCCTAACCCCTACCCAACCCCTAACAATAACCCTTACCTAACCCTAACCCTTACCCTTATCCTAACCCTAACCCTAACCCTAACCCTAACCTTAAACCTAAACCTTACCCTTACCCTAACCCTAAATCTAACCCTAAACCTAACCCAAACCCTAACCCTAACCCTTACCCTTACCCTAACCATAACCCTAAACCTAACACTAAACCTTACTCTTACCCTAAACCTAACCCTAACCCTTACCCTAACCATAACTCTAAACCTAATCCTAACCCTAACCCTTACATTAACCCTAACCCTAACCCTAACCCTTCCCCTAACCCTAACCCTAATCCTAAACCTTACCCTTACCCTAACACTAACCCTAAACCTAACGCCTAACCCTGACCCTAACCCAAACCCATAACCTTACCCTAAACCTAAGCGTAACCTTAACCCTAAACCTAACACTAACCCTAACCCTAACCCATATCCTTACCCTAAACCAAACCCTAAACCTAACCCTAACCATAACCCTTACACTTACCCCTACCCTAACCCTAACCCTAGCCCTAACCCTTACCCTTACCTTCACCATAACCTTAAACTTAAGCTAACCGTAACCCTAACCCTAACCCTAACCTTAACCCTAACCCTAACCCTAACCCTTACCCTAACACTTAAAATTACCCTAACCCTAATGGAACCCTAACCCCTACCCAACCCCTAACAATAACCCTTACCTAACCCTAACCCTTACCCTTATCCTAACCCTAAACCTAACCCTAACCCTAACCCTCACACTTACCCTTACCCTAACCATAACCCTTATCCTTACCCCAACCCTAACCCTAAAACTAGCCCTAACCATTACCCTTACCCTAACCCTAACCCTATCCTTAATGGTAACCCTAACCCTAACCCTAAGCCTAACCCTTACCTAACACTAACCCTAACACTAATCCTTACCCTAACCCTAACCCTAACCCTAACCCTAACTCTTACCCTTTCCGTAAATCTAACCCTAACCCTAACCGTAACCCTTACCTCGACCCTAACCCTAACCCTAATCCTTACACTTACCCTAAACCTAACCCTAACCCTAACCCTAAGGCCTAAACCTAGACCTAACCCTAAGCCTAACCACAACCCCAAACCTTACCGTAAACCTAACCCTACCCCTAACTCTAACACTTACCCTAACCCTAACCTTAACCCTAAAACTAACCCTTACCTAACCCTAATCCTAACCCCTAACCCTAACCTATCCCTAAACCTTACCCTTACTGTAACCCTAACCCTAACCCTAACCCTAACCCTAACACTTAACCTTACCCTAACCCTAACCCTAACCCTAACTGTTACCCTAAACCTAACCCTAAACCCAAACCTAACTATTAACGCTAACCATAAACCTAACCCTTACCCTTACCTTAACCGTAACCCTAACTCTAACGCTAATCCTAAACCTAACCCTAACCCTAGCCCTTACCCTAACCCTAACCCTAACCCTAACCCTAATCTTAACCCTAAATCTAAGCCTAACCCTAACCCTAATCCTTACCCTTACCCTTACCCTAACCCTAACCCTAAACCTAAACCTAACCCTAACGCTAACCCTAACCCTAACCTCAACACTAAACCTAACCCTAACCCTAATCCTAAACCTAAGCCTAACCCTTACCCTAACCCTAACCCTTAACCTTACCCTAACCCTAACCTAACCCTAACACTTAAACTTACCCTAACCCTAACACTAACCCCTAACCCTAAACCTTACCCTAATCCTAACCCTATCCCTAACCCTAACCCCTAAACCTAACCCTAACCCTTACCCTAAAACTTACCCTTACCCTAAACCTATCCCTACCCCTAAACCTTACCCCGTCCCTAACCCTAACCCTAACCCTCACCCTAACCCTTATCCCTACCCTAACCCTAAGCCTAACCCTAACCTTAACCCTAACCCTTATCCTAACCCTAACCCTAACACTAATCCTTACCCTAAACCTAACCCGAACCCTAACCCTAACCCTTGCCCTTACGCTAACCCTAACCCTAACCTTAATGCTAATCCTAACCCTAACCCTAATCCTTACCTTAACCCTAACTCTAACCCTTACCCTAACCCTTACCCTTACCCTAACCATAACCCTAAACCTAACACTAAACCTTACTCTTACCCTAACCCTAATCCTAACCCTAAAGCTAACCCTTACCCTAACACTTACCCTTACTATTACCCTACCCCTAACCCTAAACCTAACCCTAACCCTAACTGTAAACCTATCCCTAACCCTAACCTTACCCTTTCCCTAACTATACCCTAACCCTAACCCTAACCCTAACCCTAAACTTAACGCTAATCCTTATCCTTACCCTAACCCTAACAATAAACCTAACCCTAAACATCACTCTAACGCTAACCCTAACCCTTAACCTTACCCTAACCCTAACCCTAACCCTAACGCTAACACTTACCCTTACCCTTACCCTAACCCTAACCCTAACCCTAAACCTAACCCTAACCCTAACTATAACCCTATCCTTCACCCTAACCCTAATGCTAACCTTAACCCTCACCCTAACCCTAACCCTAAAACTTACCCGAACCCTAAACCTAACCCTAAACCTTACCCTTACCCTAAACCTATCCCTAACCTTAACCCCAACCCTAAACCTAACCCTAACCCTTACACTTATCCTAACCCTAACCCTAACCCTAAACTTAACCCTAAGCCTTACCCTTACCCTAACCCTAACAATAACCCTAACCCTAAACCTCACCCTAATGCTAACCCTAACCCTTACCCTTACCTTAACTCTAACCCTAACCCTAATCCTAACCCTAACCCTAACACATACCCTTACAATAACCCTAAACCTAACCCAACCCTAAAACTTATCCTTACCCTAAATCTAACCCTAACGCTTAACCTATCCCCAAACGTAAACCTAATCCTAACCCTTAACCTTACCTTAACCCTAACCCTAAGATTAACCTTAACCTAAACTTAAAACTAACCCTAAGCCTAACCCTTAAGCTTAACCTAACTCTAACCCTAAACCTAACCCTAACCCTAACCCTAACCCTAACCCTTACCCTTACCCTAACCCTAACCCTAAAACTAGCCCTAACCGTTACCCTTACCCTAACCCTAACCCTATCCTTAATGGTAACCCTAACCCTAACCCTAAGCCTAACCCTTACCTAACACTAACCCTAACACTAATCCTTACCCTAACCCTAACCCTAACCCTAACCCTAACTCTTACCCTTTCCCTAAATCTAACCCTAACCCTAAACGTAACCCTTACCTCGACCCTAACCCTAACCCTAATCCTTACACTTACCCTAAACCTAACCGTAACCCTAACCCTAAGGCCTAAACCTAGACCTAACCCTAAGCCTAACCACAACCCCAAACCTTACCGTAACCCTAACCCTACCCCTAACTCTAACACTTACCCTTACCCTAACCCTAACCTTAACCCTAAAACTAACCCTTACCCTAACCCTAATCCTAACCCCTAACCCTAACCTAACCCTAAACCTTACCCTTACTGTAACCCTAACCCTAACCCTAACCCTAACCCTAACACTTACCCTTACCATAACCCTAACCCTAACCGTTACCCTAAACCTAACCAAAACCTAAACCTAACCATTAACGCTAACCATAAACCTAACCCTTACCCTTACCTTAACCGTAACCCTAACTCTAACGCTAATCCTAAACCTAACCCTAACCCTAGCCCTTACCCTAACCCTAACCCTAACCCTAACCCTAATCCTAACCCTAAATCTAAGCCTAACCCTAACCCTAATCCTTACCCTTACCCTAACCCTAACCCTAAACCTAAAACTTACCCGTACCCTAACCCTAACACTAACCCTAACCCTTGCACTAACCCTCATCCTAACCCTAACCCTAATCCCCAACCCTAACCCTAAAACTAACCCTAACCCTTACCCTTACCCTAAACCTAACCCTAAACATAACCCTTACCGTAACCCTAACACTAACCCTAACCATGACCCTAACACCTTACCCTTACCCTAACCCTAACCCTAACCCTAAATCTAACCGTAACTCTAACCCTAACCCTTACCCTTACCTTAACCCTAACCCTAAACCTAACCTTAACACATACCCTAACACTAACACTAACCCTAACCCTAACCCTTACCCTTACCATAACCCTAACCCTAACCCTAACCCTTACCCTTTCCCTAACCCGATCCCTAACCCTAAGCCTTACCCCTACCCTTTTCCTAACCCTAAACATAACACTAACTCTCACCCTAACGCTTACCCTTACGTTAACCCTAACCCTAAACCTAACCCTTACCCTTTCCCTAACCCGATCCCTAACCCTAACCCTTACCCTTACCCTAACCCTAACCCTAAACAGAATCCTAACTCTAACCCTAACGCTTACCCTTACCTTAACCCTAACCCTAACCCTAAACCTAACACTAACCCTAATCCTTACCCTAACACTAACCCTAAACCTAATCCTTACCCTACCCTAAACCTAAACCTTACCCTTTCCCTAACCCTATCCCTAACCCTAACCCTTACCCCTACCCTAACCCTAACCCTAATTCTTACCCTTACCCTAACCCTAACCCTTATCCTAACCCCTAACCATAAACCTAACACTAACCCTAACCCTAACCCTAACCATTACCCTTACCCTTACCCTAACCCTAACACTAACCATTACCCAAACCCTAACCCTAAACCTAACCCTAACCCTATACATAACCCTAACTCTAACCCTAAACCTAACCCTTACCCTTACCCTCACCCTAACCCTAACCGTAATGCTAACGATTACCCCAACCCAAACACTTACCCTAACACTAAACCTAACCATAATCCTTACCCTAACCCTCAACCTAACCCTAACCCTAACCCTAACCCTTACCCTTTCCCTAACCCTAACCCTAACCCTAAACCTTACCCTTGCCCTAAACCTAACCCTAACCCTTACCCTAACCCCTACCCTTACCTTAACCCTAACCCTAACCCTTACCATACCGTAACCCTAACCCTAACCCTAACCCCTAACCCCAACCCTAACCCTAACCCTAACACTTACCGTTACCCTAAAGCTAACCCTAACTCTAACCCTAACCCTAACCATAACCCTAACCCTTACCCTAACCCAAACACTTTCCGTAACCCTAACCCTAACCCTAAACCTAAACCTAACTCTAACCCTAACCCTTACCCTTACCCTCACCCTAACCCTAATTTTAATGCTAACCGTAACCCTAACCCTAACGCCTAACCCTAACCCTAACCCTAAACCTAAGCCTAACCCTTACCCTAAACCTAACCCTAACCCTTACCCTTACCCTAAAACTAAACCTAACCCTAACCCTAACACTTAAACTTATACTAACCCTAACCCTAACCCTAACCATAACCATAACCCTAACCCTAACCTTAACCCTAACCCTAACCCTAACCCTAACACTTAAAATTACCCTAACCCTAAGGAAACCCTAACCCCTACCCAACCCCTAACAATAACCCTTACCTAACCCTAACCCTTACCCTTATCCTAACCCTAACCCTAACCCTAACCCTAACCTTAACCCTAACCCTTACCCTTACCCTAACCCTAAATCTAACCCTAAACCTAACCCTAACCCTAACCCTAACCCTTACCCTTACTCTAACCCTAACCCTAACCCTAACCCTAACCCTTACCCTTACCCTAAGCATAACCCTAAACCTAACACTAAACCTTACTCTTACCCTAAACCTAACCCTAAGCCTTACCCTAACCATAACCCTAAACCTAATCCTAACCCTAACCCTTACATTAACCCTAACCCTAACCCTAACCCTTACCCCTAACCCTAACCCTAATCCTAAACCTTACCCTTACCCTAACCCTAACCCTAAACCTAACGCCTAACCCTGACCCTAACCCTAACCCATACCCTTACCCTAAACCTAACTGTAACCTTAACCCTAAACCTAACACTAACCCTAACCCTAACCCATATCCTTACCCTAAACCTAACCCTAAACCTAACCCTAACCATAACCCTTATACTTACCCTTACCCTAACCCTAACCCTAGCCCTAACCCTTACCCTTACATTCACCATAACCTTAAACTTAATGCTAACCGTAACCCTAACCCTGACCCTTACCCTAACACTAACCCTAACCCTTATCCTTACCCTAACCCTAACACTAACCCTTACCCTTACCCTAACCCTAACCCTAAACCTAATCCTAAACCTTATCCTTACCATAAACCAACTCTAATCCTTAACCTAACTCTAACCCTTACCCTTACCTAAATCCTAACCCTCACACTAACCCTAAACCTTACACCTAACCCTAAACCTTACACTTACCCTAATCCTAACCCTAACCCAACCCCTAACCCTAACACTAACCTAACCCATACCCTTACCCTAACCCTAACCCTAAACTTAATCCTAACCCTAACTCCAACCCTAACCCTAACCCATACCCTTACCCTAACCCTAACCCTAACCCCAACCCTTACCCTAACACTACCCTTAACCCTAATCCTTACACTAACCCTATCCCTAACCCTGACCCTAAACCTTACCCTTTCCCTAACTCTAACCCTATCCCTAACCCTTGCGCCTACCCTAACCCTAATCCTTACCCATAACCTACCCTAACCCTAAACCTAACACTAACCCCTAACCATTAACCTAACACTAACCCTAACCCTAACCCTAACCATTACCCTTACCCTATCCGTAACCCTAACAATTACCCTTACCGTAACCCTAATCTTAACCTTATCCTAACCCTAACACTAACCCTAACCCCTAAACCTAACCCTAACCCTAACCCTTACCCTTACCCTTACCGTAACCCTATTCCTAACACTAACCGAACAATTACCCTTACTCGAACCCTAACGCTAAACCTAACCCTAACCCTAACCCTAACATTTACCCTAACCCTAACAGTAACCCTAACCCTAACACCCTAACCCTAACCCTAAAAATAACCCTAACATTAAGCCTTACACTTACCTTTACCCTAAACCTAACCCAAACCCCTATCGTAACCATAACCCTAAGCCTAAACCTAACCCTAACCCTAACCCCTAACCCTAACCCTAACCCTTACCCTTACCGTAACCCTAACTCTAACCCTAACGTCTAACCCTAACCCTAACCCTAACCCTAACACTTACCGTTACCTAACTGTAACCCTAACTCTAACCCTAACCCTAACCCTAACCGTAACCCTTACCCTAAACCTAACCCTTTCCATAACCCTAACCCTAACCCTAACCCTAAACCTAACCCTAAACATAACCCTAACCCCAACTTTTACCCTTAACCTAACCCTAACTCTAAACCTAACCATAACGCTAACCCAAACCCTAACCCTTAACCCTAAACCTAACCCTAACCCTAACCCTTACCCGTACCCTAACCCTAACCCTAACCCTTACCCGTACCCTAACCCTAACCCTAACCCTGAAACTTACCCTTACCCTTACAATAACCTTAACCCTAAACCTAAAGCTAACCCTAACCATAACCATAACCATAACCCTCACCGTAAACCTAATCCTAACCCTAACCCTCACACTAACCCTAACCCTAACCCTAACACTTACCCTAACCCTAACCCTAAACCTAACACTTACCCTTACCCTAAACCTAACCCTAACCTTAACCCCAACCCAAAACCTAACCCTAACACTTACCCTTACCCTAACCCTAACCCTAAACCTAAACCTAACCTTAAACCTAACCCTAACCCTTACCCTTACCCTAACTCTTACCCTAACCCTAACCCTAACCCTAACCCTAAACTTAACGCTAATCCTTACCCTTACCCTAACCCTAACAATAACCCTAACTGTAAACCTCACCCTAACGCTAACCCTAACCCTTACCCTAACTCTAAACATAAACATAACCTAACCCTAATTCTAACCCTAAACCTAACCCTAAACCTAAACCTTACCCTAACACTTACCCTTACCCTTACCCTAAACCTAACACTAACTCTAACCCTAACCCTAACCCTAACCCTAATCCTAACCCTAACCCTAACCCTTACCCTTACACTAACCCTAACCATACCCCAACCCTAAACCTTATCCTTAACCTAAACCTAACCCTAACCCTTACCTAACCCCAAACGTAAACCTAACCCTAACCCTTACCCTTACCATAACCCTAACCCTAAACCTAACCCTAACCCTAACCCTAACCCTAACCCTTCCCCTTACCCTAACCCTAACCCTAACCCTGAAACTTACCCTTACCCTTACAATAACCTTAACCCTAACCCTAAACCTAACCCTAACCCTAACGCTAACCCTAACCCTCACCGTAAACCTAATCCTAACCATAACCCTCACACTAACCCTAACCCTAACCCTTACCCTAACCCTAAACCTAAACCTAACCCTTACCCTTACCCTAAACCTAACCCTAACCTTAACCCCAACACAAAACCTAACCCTAACCCTTACCCTTACCCTAACCCTAAACCTAAACCTAAACCTAACCTTAACCCTAACCCTAACCCTTACCCTTACCCTAACCCTTACCTAACCCTAACCCTAACCCTAACCCTAAACTTAACGCTAATCCTTACCCTTACCCTAACCCTAACAATAACCCTAACCGTAAACCTCACCCTAACGCTAACCCTAACCCTTACCCTTTCCCTAACTCTAACCGTAACCCTAACCCTAACCCTAATCCTAACCCTAAACCTAACCCTTACCGTAACACTTACCCTTACCCTTACCCTAACCCTAACCCTAAACCTAACCCTAACCCTAACAGTAAACCTATCCCTAACCCTAACCCTTACCCTTACCCTAACTCTAACCGTAACCCTAACCTAACCCTAAATCTAAGCCTAAAACTAACCCTTACCCTAACACTTACCATTACCCTTACCCTTACCCTAACCCTAAACCTAACCCTAACCCTAACCGTAAACCTATCTCTAACCCTAACCCTTACCCTTACCCTAACTCTTACCCTAACCTTAACCCTAACCCTAACCCTAAACTTAACGCTAATCCTTACCCTTACCCTAACCCGAACATTAACCCTAACCCTAAACCTCACCCTAATGGTAACCCTCACCCTTACCCCTAACCCTAACCCTAACCCTAACCCTAACACTTACCCTTACCCTTAACCTCACCCTAACCCTAAACCTAACCTTAACCCTAACAATAACCCTATCCCTCACCCTAACCCTAATCCTAACCAGACCCCTCAACCTAACCCTAACCGTAACCCTAAAACTTCCCCTAACCCTAAACCTAACCATAAGCCTTACCCTTACCCTAAACATATCCCTAACCTTAACCCCAACCCTAAACCTAACCGTAACCCTTATCCTTAAGCTAAACATAACCCTAAACCTAACCCTAAACTTAACCCTAACCCTTCCCCTTCCCCTAACCCTAACAATAACCCGAACCCCAAACCTCATCCTAACCCTAACCCTAACACTTACTCTTACCCTAACTCTAACCCTAACCCTAACCCTAAACATAATCCTAACCCTAACCCCAACCCTTACCGTTACACTAACCCTAACCCTACCCCAACCCGAAATCTTATCCTTACCCTAAACCTAACCCTAACCCTTAACCTAACCCAAAACGTAAACCTAACCCTAATCCTTACCCTTACCTTAACCCTAACCCTAAACCTAACCCTAAACCTAACCCCTAACCCTATCCCTAACCCTAACCCTTAACCTTACCCTAACCCTAAGATTAACCTAAACCCTAACCTTAACACTAACCCTAAACCTAACCCTTACCCTTAACCTAACCCGAAACCTAAACCTAACCCTAACCCTAACCCTAACCCTAACCCTTACCCTAACCCTAACCCTAACCCTAGCCCTAACCATTACCCTTACACTAACCCTAACCCTATCCTTAATGGTAACCCTAACCCTAACCCTACCCCTAACCCTTACCTAACACTAACCCTAACACTAATCCTTACCTTAACCCTAACCCTAACCCTAACTCTTACCCTTTCCATAAATATAACCCTAACCCTAACCGTAACCCTTACCCCGACACTAACCCTAACCCTAATCCTTATGCTTAACCTAACCCTAACCCTAACCCTAACCCCTAACCCTAGACCTAACCCTAAGCCTAATCATAACCCCAAACCTTACCGTAACACTAACCCTAACTCTAACCCTAACACTTACCCTTACCCTAACCCTAACCTTAACCCTAAGCCTAACCCTTACACTAACCCTAACTCTAACCCAAACCCCTAACCCTAACCTAACCCTAAACTTTACCCTTACTCTAACACTAACCCTAAACCTAACCCTAACACTTACACTAACCCTAGCCCTAACCCTAACCCCTAACCCTAACCTAACCCTAAACTTTATCCTTACTCTAACACTAACCCTAACCCTAACCCTAACCCTAACACTTACCCTTACCCTAACCCTTACCCTAACCCTAACCCTAACCCTAACCCTAACCCTAACCTTTACCTTAACCTTAATTCTAAACCTTAATTCTAACCTTAATTCTAACCTTAATTCTAACCTTAATTCTAAACCTAACCCTAAACCTAGCCCTTAAATTAACCCTAACGCTAACCCTAATCCTAACCCTAAATCTAAGCCTAACCCTAACCCTAACACTTACCCTTACCCTAACCCTAACCGTAAACCTAACACTTACCCGTACCCTAACCCTAACCCTAACCCTTGCCCTACCCCTAACCCTAATCCTAACCCTAATCCCCAACCCTAACCCTAAACCTAACCCTAACCCTTACCCTTACTCTAACCCTAACCCTAACCATAACCCTTACCGTAACCCTAACACTAACAATAAGCCTAACCCTAACCCTAACCTCTTACCCTTACCCTAACCCTAACCCTAAACCTAACCCTAACTCTAACCCTAACCCTTACCCTTACCTTAACCCTAAACCTAACCCTAACCATAACCCTTACCCTAACCCTAACCCTAACCCTTACCCTTTCCCTAACTCGATCCCTAACCATAACACTTACCCCTACCCTTATACTAACCCTAAACCTAACACTAATTCTAACCCTAACGCTTACCCTTACCTTAACCCTAACCCTAACCCTAAACCTTAACCTTTCCCTAACCCGATCCCTAACCCTAATCCTTACCCTTACCCTAACCCTAACCCTAAACCTAACCCTAACTCTCACCCTAACGCTTACCCTTACCTTAACCCTAACCCTAATCCTAACCCTAAACCCAACCCTTACCGTAACACTAACCCTAACCCTAATCCTTACCCTAACCCTAAACCTAACCCTTACCCTTTCCCTAACCCGATCCCTAACCCTAACCCTTACCCCTACCCTAACCCTAACCCTAATCCTTACCCTTATCCTAACCCTAACCCTAATGCTTACCCCTAACCATAAAACTAACACTAACACTAACCCTAACCCTAACCATTACCCTTACCCTAACCCTAACCCTAACCCTAACCCTTAACCTAACCCTAACCCTAACCCTAAACCTTACCCTTGCCCTAAACCTAACACTAACCCTTACCCTAATCCTAAACCTAACCCTAACGCCTACCCTTACCTTTCCCTAACCCTAACCCTTACCCTACCGTAACCCTAACCCTAACCCTAACACCTAACCCCAATCCTAACCCTAACCCTAACACTTACCGTTACCCTAAAGCTAACCCTAACTCTAACCCTAACCCTAACCATAACCCTAACCCTTACCCTAACCCTAACCCTTTCCGTAACCCTAACCCTAACCCTAACCCTAAACCTAACCCTAACCCTAACCCTAACCCTTACCCTTACCCTTACCCTAACCCTAACCCTAACCCTAACCCTTACCCTTACCCTCACTCTAACAATAACCTTAATGCTAACCGTAACCCTAACCCTAACGCCTAACCCTAAACCTAACCCTATCCCTAACCATAACCCTAACCCTATCCCCTAAACCTAATCCTAACCCTAACCCTTACCCTTACCCTTACCCTAACCTTAACCCCTAAACCTAACCCTAACCATAACCCTTACCCTTACCCTTACCCTAACACTATTCCTAACCCTAACCGAACAATTACCCTTATTCTAACCCTAACACTAACCCTAACCCTAACCCTAACCCTAACACCTAAACCTAACCCTAACCCTAACCCTATCCCTTACCCGAACCCTAAACCTAACCGTAAACCTAAGCCTAACCCTAACCCTTACCCTTACCCTAACTCAATCCCTAACCCTAACCCTAACCCTAACCCTAACCCTAACCCTAACCCTAACAGTTACCCTAATCCTAACGCTAACCCTAACCATAACCCCTAACCCTAAACCTAACCCTAACATATAGCCTTACACTACCCCTAACCCTAACCCTAAACCTAACCCTAATCCTAAACCTAACCCTAACCTTACCCTTACCCTAACCCTAACCCTAACCCTAACACTTACCCTTACCCTAACCTTAAAGCTAACCATAACCCTTACCCTAACCATAACCTCTAACCCTAACCCTAACCCTAACCATTAACCTTACTGTAACTCTAACCATAACCCTAAACCTTAACCCTAACACTAACCCTAACCCTTACCCTAACCCTAACCCTAACCCTAACCCTAAACCTAAACCTAACCCTAACCCTAAGCCTAATCCTAACCCTTACTGTAAACCTAACCCTTTTACTAACCCTAACCCTAACACTAAACATAAACATAACCCTAAACCTAACCCTAACTCAAAACCTAACCCTAATAATTACCCTTACCCTAACCCTAAACCTAAACCTAACCCTAACGCTAACCCTAACCCTAACCCCTAACACAAAACCTAACCCTAACCCTAACCCTAATCCTAAACCTAAGCCTAACCCTTACCCTAACCCTAACCCTTAACCTTACCCTAACCCTAACCTAACCCTAACACTTAAACTTACCCTAACCCTAACCCTAACCCCTAACCCTAAACCTTACCCTAATCCTAACCCTAACCCTAACCCTAACCCCTAAACCTAACCCTAACCCTTACCCTAAAACTTAACCTTACCGTAACCCTATCCCTACCCCTAACCCTTACCCTGTCCCTAACCGTAACCCTAACCCTCACCCTAAACCTTATCCCTACCCTAACCCTAAGCCTAACCCTAACCTTAACCATAACCCTTATCCTAACCCTAACCCTAACACTAATCCTTACCCTAAACCTAACCCGAACCCTAACCCTAACCCTTGCCCTTATGCTAACCCTAACCCTAACCTTAATGCTAACCCTAACCCTAACCCTAATCCTTACCTTAACCCTAACTCTAACGCTTACCCTAACCCTTACCCTTACCCTAACCATAACCCTAAAACTAACACTAAACCTTACTCTTACCCTAACCCTAATCCTAACCCTAAAGCTAACCCTTACCCTAACACTTACCCTTACTATTAACCTAACCCTAACCCTAAACCTAACCCTAACCCTAACTATAAACCTATCCCTAACCCTAACCCTTACCCTTACCCTAACTATACCCTAACCCTAACCCTAACCCTAACCCTAACCCTAACGCTAACCCTAAACTTAACGCTAATCCTTACCCTTACCCTAACCCTAACAATAACCCTAACCCAAAACATCACCCTAACGCTAACCCTAACCCTTAACTTTACCCTAACCCTAACCCTAACCCTAACGCTAACACTTACCCTTACCCTTACCCTAACCCTAACCTAACCCTAAACCTAACCCTAACCCTAACTATAACCCTATCCTTCACCCTAACCCTAATCCTAACCCTAACCCTCACCCTAACCCTAACCCTAACCCTAAAACTTACCCGAACCCTAAACCTAACCCTAAACCTTAACCTTACCCTAAACCTATCCCTAACCTTAACCCCAACCCTAAACCTAACCCTAACCCTTACACTTATTCTAACCCTAACCCTAACCCTAAAGTTAACCCTAAGCCTTACCCTTACCCTAACCCTAACAATAACCCTAACCCTAAACCTCACCCTAATGCTAACCCTAACCCTTACCCTTACCCTAACTCTAACCCTAACCCTAATCCTAACCCTAACCCTAACACATACCCTTACAATAACCCTAAACCTAACCCTACCCTAAAACTTATCCTTACCCTAATCTAACCCTAACGCTTAACCTATCCCCAAACGTAAACTGAATCCTAACCCTTAACCTTACCTTAACCCTAACCCTAAGATTAACCTTAACCTAACCTTAAAACTAACCCTAAGCCTAACCCTTAACCTTAACCTAACTGTAACCCTAAACCTAACCCTAACCCTAACCCTAACCCTTACCCTTACCCCAACCCTAACCCTAAAACTAGCCTTAACCGTTACCCTTACCCTAACCATAACCCTATCCTTAATGGTAACCCTAACCCTAACCCTAAGACTAACCCTTACCTAACACTCACCCTAACACTAATACTTACCCTAACCCTAATCCTAACCCTAACCCTAACCCTAACTCTTACCCTTTCCCTAAATCTAACCCTAACCCTAAACGTAAGCCTTACCTCCACCCTAACCCTAACCCTAATCCTTACACTTACCCTAAACCTAACCCTAACCCTAACCCTAAGGCCTAAACCTAGACCTAACCCTAAGCCTAACCATAACCCCAAACCTTACCGTAACCCTAACCCTACCCCTAACTCTAACACTTACCCTTACTCTAACCCTAAACTTAACCCTAAAACTAACCCTTACCCTAACCCTAATCCTAACCCCTAACCCTAACCTAACCCTAAACCTTACCCTTACTGTAACCCTAACCCTAACCCTAACCCTAACCCTAACCCTAACACTTACCCTTACCCTAACCCTAACCCTAACCCTAACCGTTACCCTAAACCTAACCCTAAACCTAAACCTAACCATTAACGCTAACCATAAACCTAACCCTTACCCTTACCTTAACCGTAACCCTAACTCTAACGCTAATCCTAAACCTAACCCTAACCCTAGCCCTTACCCTAACCCTAACCCTAACCCTAACCCTAATCCTAACCCTAAATCTAAGCCTAACCCTAACCCTAATCCTTACCCTTACCCTAACCCTAACCCTAAACCTAAAACTTACCCGTACCCTAACCCTAACACTAACCCTAACCCTTGCCCTAACCCTCACCCTAACTCTAACCCTAATCCCCAACCCTAACCCTAAAACTAACCCTAACCCTTAGCCTTACCCTAAACCTAACCCTAACCATAATCCTTACTGTAACCCTAACACTAACCCTAACCCTAACCCTAACACCTTACCCTTACCCTAACCCTAACCCTAACCCTAAATCTAACCGTAACTCTAACCCTAACCCTTACCCTTACCTTAACCCTAACCTTAAACCTAACCTTAACACATACCCTAACACTAACACTAACCCTAACCCTAACCCTTACCCTTACCATAACCCTAACCCTAACCCTAACCCTTACCCTTTCCCTAACCCGATCCCTAACCCTAACCCTTACCCCTACCCTTTTCCTAACCCTAAACATAACACTAAATCTCACCCTAACGCTTACCCTTACCTTAACCCTAACCCTAACCCTAACCCTTACCCTTTCAAAAACCCGATCCCTAACCCTAACCCTTAACCTTACCCTAACCCTAACCCTAACCCTAACCCCTACCCTTACCTTAACCCTAACCCTAACCCTTACCATACCGTAACCCTAACCCTAACCCTAACCCCTAACCCCAACCCTAACCCTAACCCTAACACTTACCGTTACCCTAAAGATAACCCTAACTCTAACCCTAACCCTAACCATAACGCTAACCCTTACTCTAACCCTAACACTTTCCGTAACCCTGACCCTAACCCTAAACCTAACTCTAACCCTAACCCTTACCCTTACCCTCACCCTAACCCTAACCTTAATGCTAACCGTAACCCTACCCCTAACGCCTAACCCTAACCCTAACCCTAAACCTAAGCCTAACCCTTACGCTAACCCTAAACCTAACCCTTACCCTTACCCTAACCCTAAACCTAACCCTAACCCTAACACTTAAACTTATACTAACCCTAAACCTAACCCTAACCCTAACCTTAACCATAACCCTAACCCTAACCCTAACCCTAACCTTAACCCTAACCCTAACCCTAACCCTTACCCTAAATCTAACCCTAAACCTAACCCTAACCCTAACCCTAACCCTTACCCTTACCCTAACCCTAACCCTAAACCTAACCCTAACCCTTACCCTTACACTAACCATAACCCTAAACCTAACACTAAACCTTACTCTTACCCTAAACCTAACCCTAACCCTTACCCTAACCATAACCCTAAACCTAATCCTAACCCTAACCCTTACATTAACCCTAACCCTAACCCTAACCCTTACCCCTAATCCTAACCCTAATCCTAAACCTTACCCTTACCCTAACCCTAACCCTAAACCTAACGCCTAACCCTGACCCTAACCGTAACCCATACCCTTACCCTAAACCTAACCGTAACCTTAACCCTAAACCTAACACTAACCCTAACCCTAAGCCATATCCTTACCCTAAACCTAACCCTAAACCTAACCCTAACCATAACCCTTACACTTACCCTTACCCTAACCCTAACCCTAGCCCTAACCCTTACCCTTACATTCACCATAACCTTAAACTTAATGCTAACCGTAACCCTAACCGTAACCCTTACCCTAACACTAACCCTAACCCTTATCCTTACCCCAACCCTAACACTAACCCTTACCCTTACCCTAACCCTAACCCTAAAACTAATCCTAAACCTTATCCTTACCATAAACCAACCCTAATCCTTAACCTAACTCTAACCCTTACCCTTACCTTAACCCTAACCCTAACACTAACCCTAACCCTTACACCTAACCCTAAACCTTACCCTTACCCTCATCCTAACCCTAACCCAACCCCTAACCCTAACACTAACCTAACCCATACCCTTACCCTAACCCAAACCCTAAACTTAATCCTAACCCTAACACCAACCCTAACCCTAACCCTTAACCTTACCCTAACCCTAACCCTAACCCCAACCCTTACCCTAACACTAACCTTAACCCTAATCCTTACACTAACCCTATCCCTAACCCTGACCCTAAACCTTACCTTTTCCCTAACCCTAACCCTATCCCTAACCCTTGCGCCTACCCTAACCCTAATCCTTACCCATAACCTACCCTAACCCTAAACCTAACACTAACCCCTAACCATAAACCTAACACTAACCCTAATCCTAACTCTAACTATTACCCTTACCCTATCCGTAACCCTAACAATTACCGTTACCGTAACCCTAATCTTAACCTTATCCTAACCCTAACCCTAACCCTAACCCCTAAACCTAACCCTAACCCTAACCCTTACCCTTACCCTTACCCTAACCCTATTCCTAACCCTAACCGAACAATTACCCTTACTCGAACCCTAACGCTAAACCTAACCCTAACCCTAACCCTAACATTTACCCTAACCCTAACATTAACCCTAACCCTAACACCCTAACCCTAACCCTAAACCTAACCCTAACATTAAGCCTTACACTTACCTTTACCCTAAACCTAACCCTAAACCCTATCGTAAACATAACCCTAAGCCTAAGCCTAACCCTAACCCTAACCCCTAACAATAACCCTAACCCTTACCCTTACCGTAACCCTAACTCTAACCCTAACGCCTAACCCTAACCCTAACCCTAACCCTAACACTTACCGTTACCTAACTGTAACCCTAACTCTAACCCTAACCCTAACCCTAACCGTAACCCTTACCCTAAACCTAACCCTTTCCAGAACCCTAACCCTAACCCTAACCCTAAACCTAACCCTAAACATAACCCTAACCCCAACTTTTACCCTTAATCTAAACCTAACTCTAAACCTAACCATAACGCTAACCCAAACCCTAACCCTTAACCCTAAACCTAACCCTAACCCTAACCCTTACCCGTACCCTAACCCTAACCCTAACCCTGAAACTTACCCTTACCCTTACAATAACCTTAACCCTAAACCTAAAGCTAACCCTAACCATAACCATAACCATAACCCTCACCGTAAACCTAATCCTAACCCTAACCCTCACACTAACCCTAACCCTAACCCTTACCCTTACCCTAACCCTAACCCTAAACCTAAACCTAACCTTAAACCTAACCCTAACCCTTACCCTTACCCTAACTCTTACCCTAACCCTAACCCTAACCCTAAACTTAACGCTAATCCTTACCCTTACCCTAACCATAACAATAACCCTAACCGTAAACCTCACCCTAACGCTAACCCTAACCCTTACCCTAACTCTAACCGTAAACCTAACCTAACCCTAATTCTAACCCTAAACCTAACCCTAAACCTAACCCTTACCCTAACACTTACCCTTACCCTTACCATAACCCTAACCCTAACTCTAACACTAACCCTAACCCTAACCCTAATCCTAACCCTAACCCTAACCCTTACCCTTACACTAACCCTACCCATACCCCAACCCTAAACCTTATCCTTACCCTAAACCTAACCCTAACCCTTACCTAACCCCAAACATAAACCTAACCCTAACCCTTACCCTTACCATAACCCTAACCCTAAACCTAACCCTAAAACTAACCCTAACCCTTCCCCTTACCCTAACCCTAACCCTAACCCTGAAACTTACCCTTACCCTTACAATAACCTTAACCCTAACCCTAAACCTAACCCTAACCCTAACCCTAACCCTAACCCTCACCGTAAACCTAATCCTAACCATAACCCTCACACTAACCCTAACCCTAAACCTTACCCTAACCCTAACCCTAAACCTAACCCTTACCCTTACCCTAAACCTAACCCTAACCTTAACCCCAACACAAAACCTAACCCTAACCCTTACCCTTACCCTAACCCTAAACCTAAACCTATACCTAACCTTAACCCTAACCCTAAACCTTACCCTTACCCTAACCCTTACCTAACCCTAAACCTAACCCTAAACCTAAACTTAACGCTAATCCTTACCCTTACCCTAACCCTAACAATAACCCTAACCCTAAACCTCACCCTAACGCTAACCCTAACCCTTACCCTTACCCTAACTCTAACCGTAACCCTAACCCTAACCCTAACCCTAATCCTAACCCTAAACCTAACCCTTACCGTAACACTTACCCTTACCCTTACGCTAACCCTAACCCTAAACCTAACCCTAACCCTAACAGTAAACCTATCCCTAACCCTAACCCTTACCCTTACCCTAACTCTTACCCTAACCTTAACCCTAACCCTAACCCTAAACTTAACGCTAATCCTTACCCTTACCCTAACCCTAACATTAACCCTAACCCTAAACCTCACCCTAATGGTAACCCTCACCCTTACCCCTAACCCTAACCCTAACCCTAACCCTAACAGTTACCCTTACCCTTAACCTCACCCTAACCCTAAACCTAACCCTAACCCTAACAATAACCCTATCCCTCACCCTAACCATAATCCTAACCAGACCCCTCAACCTAACCCTAACCATAACCCTAAACCTTCCCCTAACCCTAAACCTAACCCTAACCCTTACCTTACCCTAAACCTATCCCTAACCTTAACCCCAACCCTAAACCTAACCGTAACCCTTATCCTTACCCTAAAAATAACCCTAACCCTAACCCTAAACTTAACCCTAACCCTTCCCCTTCCCCTAAACCTAACAATAACCCGAACCCCAAACCTGATCCTAACGCTAACCCTAACACTTTCCCTTACCCTAACTCTAACCCTAACCCTAACCCTAAACCTAATCCTACACCTAACCCTAACCCTTACCGTGACACTAACCCTAACCCTACCCCAACCCTAAACCTTATCCTTACCCTAAACCTAACCCTAAGCCTTAACCTAACCCAAAACGGAAACCTAACCCTAATCCTTACCCTTACCTTAACCCTAACCCTAAACCTAACCCTAACCCTAACCCCTAACCCTATCCCTAACCCTAACCCTTAACCTTACCCTAACCCTAAGATTAACCTAAACCCTAACTTTAACACTAACCCTAAACCTAACCCTTACCCTTAACCTAACCCGAACCCTAAACCTAACCCTAACCCTAACCCTAACCCTAACCCTTACCCTAACCCTAACCCTAAACCTAGCCCCATCCGTTACCCTTACACTAACCCTAACCCTAAGCTTAATGGTAACCGTAACCCTAAACCTACCCCTAACCCTTACCTAACACTAACCCTAACACTAATCCTTACCCTAACCCTAACACTAACCCTAACTCTTACACTTTCCCTAAATCTAACCCTAACCCTAACCGTAACCCTTACCCCGAACCTAACCCTAACCCTAATCCTTATGCTTACCCTAACCCTAACCCTAACCCTAACCCCTAACCCTAGACCTAACCCTAAGCCTAACCATAACCCCAAACCTTACCGTAAACCTAACCCTACCTCTAACCCTAACACTTACCCTAACCCTAACTCTAACCTTAACAGTAACACTAACCTTTACCCTAACCCTAACCCTAACCCTAACCCCTAACCCTAACCTAACCCTAAACTTTACCCTTACTCTAACAGTAACCCTAAAGCTAACCCTAACCCTAACACTTACCCTTACCCTAACCCTTACACTAACCCTTACCCTAACCCTAAACCTAACACTTAACCCTAAACATAAACCTAAACCTTACCCTTACCTTAACCCTAATCCTAAATCTAACCCTAATCCTAAACCTAACCCTAAACCTAGCCCTTAAACTAACCCTAACCCTAACCCTAATCCTAACCCTAAATCTAAGCCTAACCCTAACCCTAACACTTAACCATACCCTAACCCTAACCCTAAACCTAACACTTACCCTTACCCTAACCCTAAACCTAAACCTAAACCTAACCTTAACCCTAACCCTAACCCTTACCCTTACCCTAACCCTTACCTAACCCTAACCCTAACCCTAACCCTAAACTTAACGCTAATCCTTACCCTTACCCTAACCCTAACAATAACCCTAACCCTAAACCTCACCCTGACGCTAACCCTAACCCTTACCCTTACCCTAATTCTAACCATAACCCTAACCCTAACCCTAACCCTAATCCTAACCCTAAACCTAACCCTTACCCTAACACTTACCCTTACCCTTACCCTAACCCTAACCCTAAACCTAACCCTAACCCTAACGGTAAACCTATCCCTAACCCTAAACCTTACCCTTACCCTAACTCTAACCGTAACCCTAACCTAACCCTAACTCTAAGCCGAAAACTAACACTTACCCTAACACTTACCTTTACCCTTACCCTAACCCTAACCCTAAACCTAACCCTAACCCTAACCCTAACCCTAACGCTAACCCTAACCCTTACCCTTACCCTAACTCTAACTGTAACCCTAACCTTAACCCTAACCCTAATCCTAAACCTAAACCTAACCCTTACCGTAACACTTACCCTTACCTTACCCTAACCCTAACCCTAAACCTAACCCTAACCCTAACAGTAAACCTATCCCTAACCCTAACCCTTACCCTTACCCTAACTCTAACCGTAACCCTAACCTAACCCTAACTCTAAGCCTAAAACTAACCCTTACCCTAACACTTACCCTTACGCTTACCCTAACCCTAACCCTAAACCTAACCCTAACCCTAACCGTAAACCTATCCCTAACCCTAACCCTTACCCTTACCCTAACTCTTACCCTAACCTTAACCCTAACCCTAACCCTAAACTTAACGCTAATCCTTACCCTTACCCTAACCCTAACATTAACCCTAACCCTAAACCTCACCCTAATGCTAACCCTCACCCTTACCCCTAACAATAACCCTAACACTTACCCTTACCCTTACCCTTACCCTAACCCTAAACCTAACCCTAACCCTAACAATAACCCTATCCCTCACCCTAACCCTAATCCTAACCAGACCCCTCAACCTAACCCTAACCGTAACCCTAAACCTTCCCCTAACCCTAAACCTAACCCTAACCCTTACCCTTACCCTAAACCTATGCCTAACCTTAACCCCAACCTTAAACCTAACCGTAACCCTTACCTTACCCTAAACATAACCCTAACCCTAACCCTAAACTTAACCCTAACCCTGCCCCGTCCCCTAACCCTAACAATAACCCTAACCCCAAACCTCATCCTAACGCTAACCCTAACGCTTACCCTTACCCTAACTCTAACCCTAAACCTAATCCTAACCCTAGCCCTAACCCTTACCGTTACACTAACCCTAACCCTACCCCAACCCTAAACCTTATCCTTACCCTAAACCTAACCCTAACCCTAACCCTTAACCTAACCCAAAACGTAAACCTAACCCTAATCCTTACCCTTACCTTAACCCTAACCCTAAACCTAACCCTAACCCTAACCCCTAAACCTATCCCTAACTCTAACCCTTAACCTTACCCTAACCTTAATTTTAACCTAAACCCTAAACTTAACACTAACCCTAAACCTAACCCTTACCCTTAACCTAACCCGAACCCTAAACCTAACCCTAACCCTAACCCTAACCCTATCCCTTACCCTAACCCTAACCCTAAACCTAGCCCTAACCGTTACCCTTACACTAACCCTAACCCTAAGCTTAATGGTAACCCTAACCCTAACCCTACCCCTAACCCTTACCTAACACTAACCCTAACACTAATCCTTACCCTAATCCTAACCCTAACCCTAACTCTTACCCTTTCCAGAAATCTAACCCTAACCCTAACCGTAACCCTTACCCCGACCCTAAACCTAACCCTAATCCTTATGCTTACCCTATCCCTAACCCTAACCCTAACCCTAACCCCTAACCCTAGACCTAACCCTAAGCCTAACCATAACCCCAAACCTTACCGTAACCCTAACCCTACCTCTAACCCTAACACTTACCCTTACCCTAACCCTAACCTTAACCCTAACCGTAACCTTAACCCTAACCCTAACCCTAACCCTAACCCCTAACCCTAACCTAACCCTAAACTTTACCCTTACTCTAACACTAACCCTAACCCTAACCCTAACACTTACCCTTAACCTAACCCTTACCCTAACCCTTACCCTAACCCTAAACCTAACCCTTAACCCTAACCATAAACCTAACCCTTACCCTTACCTTAACCCTAATCCTAACTCTAACCCTAATCCTAAACCTAACCCTAAACCTAGCCATTAAACTAACCCTAACCCTAACCCTAATCCTAACCCTAAATCTAAGCCTAACCCTAACCCTAACACTTACCCTTACCCTAACCCTAACCCTAAACCTTACACTTACCCGTACCCTAACCCTAACACTAACCCTAACCCTTGCCCTAACCCTAACCCTAATCCTAACCCTAATCCCCAACCCTAACCCTAAACCTAACCCTAACCCTTACACTTACCCTAACCCTAACCCTAAACATAACTCTTACAGTAACCCTAACACTAACAATAAGCCTAACCCTAACCCTAACCTCTTACCCTTACCTTAACCCTAACCCTAAACCTAACCCTAACTGTAACCCTAACCCTTACCCTTACCTTAACCCTAAACCTAACCCTAACCCTAACCCTTACCCTAACCCTAAACCTAACCCTTACCCTTTCCCTAACTCGATCCCTAACCCTAACACTTACCCCTACCCTTATCCTAACCCTAAACCTAACACTAATTCTAACCCTAACGTTTACCCTTACCTTAACCCTAATCCTAACCCTAACCCTTAACCTTTCCCTAACCCGATCCCTAACCCTAATCCTTACCCTTACCCTAACCCTAACCCTAAACCTAACCCTACCTCTCACCCTAACGCTTACCCTTATCTTAACCCTAACCCTAACCCTAAACCCAACCCTTACCGTAAAACTAACCCTAACCCTAATCCTTACCCTAACCCTAAACCTAACCCTTACCCTTTCCCTAACCCGATCCCTAACCCTAACCCTTACCCCTACCCTAACCCTAACCCTAATCCTTACCCTTACCCTAACCCTAACCCTAATGCTTACCCCTAACCATAAACCTAACACTAACCCTACCCCTAACCCTAACCATTACCCTTACCTAACCCTAACCCTAACCCTAACCCTAACCCTTACCCTAACCCTAACCCTAACCCTAACCCTAAACCTTACCCTTCCCCTAAACCTAACACTAACACTTACCCTAACCGTAAACCTAACCCTAACGCCTACCCTTACCTTATCCCTAACCCAGCCCTTACCCTACCGTAACCCTAACCCTAACCCTAACACCTAACCCCAATCCTAACACTAACCCTAACACTTACCGTTACCCTAAAGCTAACCCTAACTCTAACCCTAACCCTAACCATAACCCTAACCCTTACCCTAACCCTAACCCTTTCCGTAACCCTAACCCTAACCCTAGCCCTAAACCTAACTCTAACCCTAACCCTAACCCTTACCCTTAACCTTACCCTAACCCTAACCCTAACCCTAAACCTTACCCTTACCCTCACTCTAACGATAACCTTAATGCTAACCATAACCCTAACCCTAACGCCTAACCCTAAACCTAACCCTAACCATAACCATAACCCTAACCCTATCCCCTAAACCTAATCCTAACCCTAACCCTTACCCTTACCCTTAGCCTAACCTTAAACCCTAAACCTAACCCTTACCCTTACCCTTACCCTAACACCATTTCTAACCCTAACCGAACAATTACCCTTACTCTAACCCTAACCCTAACCCTAACCCTAACCCTAACACCTAAACCTAACCCTAACCCTAACCCTATCCCTTACCCGAACTCTAAACCTAACCCTAAACCTAAGCCTAACCCTAACCCTTACCCTTACCCTAACCCAATCCCTAACCTACCCCTAACATTTACTCTAACCTTAACAGTAACCCTAAACCTAACACCCTAACCCTAACACCCTAACCCTAACCCTAAACCTAACCCTAACCCTAACCCTTACCCTTAACCTAACTCTAAACCTAACCCTAAACCTTATCATAAACCTAACCTAACCTTTACCCTAACCCTAACCCTAACCCTTACCCTAAACCTAACCCTAACCCTGAACCTATCCCTAACACTAACCTAACCCTAAACCTAATCCTAACCCTTACCCTAACCCTAACCCTAACCCTTACCCTTACCCTAACCCTATACCTAACCCTAACCCTAACACTTAAACTTATACTAACCATAACCCCTACCCTAAACCTAACCCCTACCCTAACCCTAACCATAACGATAGCCATAACCATAACCTTAAGCTTAACCCTAACCCTAACCCTAACCCTTACCCTAACACTTAAACTTACCCTAACCTTAAGGTAACCCTAACCCCTACCCAACCCCTAACAATAACCCTTACCTAACCTTAACCCTTACTCTTATCCTATCCCTAAACCTAACCCTAACCCTAACCTTAACCCTAACCTTTACCCTTACCCTAACCCTAAATCTAACCCTAAACCTAACCCTAACCCTAACCCTAACCCTTACCCTTACCCTAACCCTAACCCTAAACCTAACCCTAACCCTTACCCTTACCCTAACCATAACCCTCAACCTAACACTAAACCTTACTCTTACCCTAAACCTAACCCTAACCTTACCCTAACCATAACCCTAAACCTAATCCTAACCCTAACCCTTACATTAACCCTAACCTTAACCCTAAACCTTACCCCTAACACTAACCCTAATCCTAAACCTTACCCTTACCCTAAACCTAACCCTAAACCTAACGCCTAACCCTGACCCTAACCCTAACCCATACCCTTACCATAAACCTAACCGTAACCTTAAACCTAACCCTAACACTAACCCTAACCCTAACCCTTACCCTTACCCTAAACCTAACCCTAACCCTAACCCTAACCCTAACCCTTACACTTACCCTAACCCTAACCCTAACCCTAATCCTAACCCTCACCCTTACCCTCATCCTAACCCTAACTCTAGCCCTTACCCTTACTCTAAACCTAACCCTAAACCTAACTCTAACCCTAACTCTAACCCTAACGCTAACCCTAACCCTAACCCTAACATTAACCATAAACCTTACCCATACCCTAACCCTAACCCTAACCCTTACTCTTACACTAACCCTAACTCTAACCCTAAACCTAATGCTAACCCTAACCCTAAACCTTACCCTTATCCTAACCCTAACCCTAACACTTACCCTAACCCTAATCCTAACCCTAACCCCTAACCCTAACCCTAACCCTAACCCTAACACTTACCCTAACCCTAACCCTAACCCTAACCCTAACACTTACCCTAACCCTAATCCTAACCCTAACCCTTACCATAACACTAACCCTAAACCTTATCCTTACCCTAACCCTAAACCTAACCCTAACCCTAACCATTACCCTTACCATAACACAATCCCTAACCTAACCCTAACATTTACCCTAACCCTAACAGTAACCCTAACCCTAACACCCTAACCCTAACCCTAAACCTAACCCTAACAATAACCCTAACCCTTACCCTTACCCTAACTCTAACCCTAACCCTAAACCTTATCCTAAACCTAACCTAACCTTTACCCTAACCCTAACCCTAACACTTACCCTAAACCTAACCCTAACCCTAAACCTAACCCTAACCCTAACCCTAACCCTAAACATAAACCTAAGCCTAACCCTTACCCTAACCCTAACCCTAACCCTTACCCTTACCCTAACCCTAAACCTAACCCTAACCCTAACACTTAAACTTATACTAACCCTAACCCTAACCCTAACCCCTACCCTAACCCTAACCATAACCATAACCCTAACCATAACCCTAACCTTAACCCTAACCCTAACTCTAACCCTTACACTAACACTTAAAATTACCCTAACCCTAAGGGAACCCTAACCCGTACCCAACCCCTAACAATAACCCTTACCTAACCAAAACCGTTACCCTTATCCTATCCCTAACCCTAACACTAACCCTAAACTTAACCCTAACCCTTACCCTTACCCTAACTCTAAATCTAACCCTAAACCTAACCCTAACCCTAACCCTAACCCTTACCCTTACCCTAACCCTAATCCTTACCCTTACCTTAACCCTAACCCTAAACCTAACCCTAACCCTAACCCCTAAACCTATCCCTAACTCTAACCCTTAACCTTACCGTAACCTTAATTTTAACCTAAACCCTAACCTTAACACTAACCCTAAACCTAACCCTTACCCTTAACCTAACCCGAACCCTAAACCTAACCCTAACCCTAACCCTAACCCTATCCCTTACCCTAACCCTAACCCTAAACCTAGCCCTAACCGTTACCCTTACACTAACCCTAACCCTAAGCTTAATGGTAACCCTCACCCTAACGCTACCCCTAACCCTTACCTAACACTAACCCTAACACTAATCCTTACCCTAATCCTAACCCTAACCCTAACTCTTACCCTTTCCATAAATCTAACCCTAACCCTAACCGTAACCCTTACCCCGACCCTAACCCTAACCCTAATCCTTATGCTTACCCTATCCCTAACCCTAACCCTAACCCTAACCCCTAACCCTAGACCTAACCCTAAGCCTAACCATAACCCCAAACCTTACCGTAACCCTAACCCTACCTCTAACCCTAACACTTACCCTTACCCTAACCCTAACCTTAACCCTAACCCTAACCTTAACCCTAACCCTAACCCAAACCCTAACCCCTAACCCTAACCTAACCCTAAACTTTACCCTTACTCTAACACTAACCCTAACCCTAACCCTAACCCTAACACTTACCCTTACCCTAACCCTTACCCTAACCCTTACCCTAACCCTAAACCTAACCCTTAACCCTAACCATAAACCTAACCCTTACCCTTACCTTAACCCTAATCCTAACTCTAACCCTAATCCTAAACCTAACCCTAAACCTATCCCATAAACAAACCCTAACCCTAACCCTAATCCTAACCCTAAATCTAAGCCTAAACCTAACCCTAACACTTACCCTTACCCTAACCCTAACCCTAAACCTTACACTTACCCGTACCCTAACCCTAACACTAACCCTAACCCTTGCCCTAACCCTAACCCTAATCCTAACCCTAATCCCCAACCCTAACCCTAAACCTAACCCTAACCCTTACACTTACCCTAACCCTAACCCTAAACATAACTCTTACAGTAACCCTAACACTAACAATAAGCCTAACCCTAACCCTAACCTCTTACCCTTACCTTAACCCTAACCCTAAACCTAACCCTAACTCTAACCCTAACCCTTACCCTTACCTTAACCCTAAACCTAACCCTAACCCTAACGCTTACCCTAACCCTAACCCTAACGCTTACCCTTTCCCTAACTCGATCCCTAACCCTAACACTTACCCCTACCCTTATCCTAACCCTAAACCTAACACTAATTCTAACCCTAACGCTTACCCTTACCTTAACCCTAACCCTAACCCTAACCCTTAACCTTTCCCTAACCCGATCCCTAACCCTAATCCTTACCCTTACCCTAACCCTAACCCTAAACCTAACCCTAACTCTCACCCTAACGCTTACCCTTACCTTAACCCTAACCCTAACCCTAACCCTAAACCCAACCCTTACCGTAAAACTAACCCTAACCCTAATCCTTACCCTAACCCTAAACCTAACCCTTACCCTTTCCCTAACACGATCCCTAACCCTAACCCTTACCCCTACCCTAACCCTTACCCTAATCCTTACCCTTACCCTAACCCTAACCCTAATGCTTACCCCTAACCATAAACCTAACACTAAACCTAACCCTAACCCTAACCATTACCCTTACCTAACCCTAACCCTAACCCTAACCCTAACCCTTACCCTAACCCTAACCCTAACCCTAACCCTAAACCTTACCCTTGCCCTAAACCTAACACTAACCCTTACCCTAACCCTAAACCTAACCCTAACGCCTACCCTTACCTTATCCCTAACCCCAGCCCTTACCCTACCGTAACCCTAACCCTAACCCTGACACCTAACCCCAATCCTAACCCTAACCCTAACACTTACCGTTACCCTAAAGCTAACCCTAACTCTAACCCTAACCCTAACCATAACCCTAACCCTTACCCTAACCCTAACCCTTTCCGTAACCCTAACCCTAACCCTAGCCCTAAACCTAACTCTAACCCTAACCCTAACCCTTACCCTTACCCTTACCCTAACCCTTACCCTCACTCAAACAATAACCTTAATGCTAACCGTAACCCTAACCCTAACGCCTAACCCTAAACCTAACCCTAACCCTAACCATAACCCTAACCCTATCCCCTAAACCTAATCCTAACCCTAACCCTTACCCTTACCCTTAGCCTAACCTTAAACCCTAACCCTAACCCTTACCCTTACCCTTAACCTAACACTATTCCTAACCCTAACCGAACAATTACCCTTACTCTAACCCTAACCCTAACCCTAACCCTAACCCTAACACCTAAACCTAACCCTAACCCTAACCCTATCCCTTACCCGAACTCTAAACCTAACCCTAAACCTAAGCCTAACCCTAACCCTTACCCTTACCCTAACCCAATCCCTAACCTACCCCTAACATTTACTCTAACCCTAACAGTAACCCTAAACCTAACACCCTAACCCTAACACCCTAACCCTAACCCTAAACCTAACCCTAACCCTAACCCTTACCCTAAACCTAACTCTAAACCTAACCCTAAACCTTATCATAAACCTAACCTAACCTTTACCCTAAACCTAATCCTAACCCTTACCCTAAACCTAACCCTAACCCTTACCCTTACCCTAACCCTATACCTAACCCTAACCCTAACACTTAAACTTATACTAACCCTAACCCCAAACCTAAACCCAACCCCTACCTTAACCCTAACCATAACCATAGCCATAACCATAACCTTAAGCTTAACCCTAACCCTAACCCTAACCCTAACCCTTACCCTAACACTTAAACTTACCCTAACCTTAAGGTAACCCTAACCCCTACCCAACCCCTAACAATAACCCTTACCTAACCCTAACCCTTACTCTTATCCTATCCCTAACCCTAACCCTAACCCTAACCTTAACCCTAACCTTTACCCTTACCCTAACCCTAAATCTAACCCTTAACCTAACCCTAACCCTAACCCTAACCCTTACCCTTACCCTAACCCTAACCCTAAACCTAACCCTAACCCTTACCCTTACCCTAACCATAACCCTCAACCTAACACTAAACCTTAGTCTTACCCTAAACCTAACCCTAACCCTTACCCTAACCATAACCCTAAACCTAATCCTAACCCTAACCCTTACATTAACCCTAACCTTAACCCTAAACCTTACCCCTAACCCTAACCCTAATCCTAAACCTTACCCTTACCCTAACCCTAACCCTAAACCTAACGCCTAACCCTGACCCTAACCCTAACCCATACCCTTACCCTAAACCTAACCGTAACCTTAAACCTAACCCTAACACTAACCCTAACCCTAACCCTTACCCTTACCCTAAACCTAACCCTAACCCTAACCCTAACCCTAACCCTTACACTTACCCTTACTCTAACCCTAACCCTATCCCTTACCCTTACCTTCACCATAACCTTAAACTTAATGCTAACAGTAACCGTAACCCTAACCCTTACCCAAACACTAACCCTAAACCTTATCCTTACCCTAACCCTAAACCTAACCCTAACCCTAACACTGACCCTTACCCTTACCCTAACCCTAACCCCAAACCTAATCCTAAACCTTACCCTTACCATAAACCAACATTAATCCTTAAACTAACTCTAACCCTTACCCTTACCTTAACCCTAACGCTAACCCTAATCCTAACTCTTACACCTAACTCTAAACTTTACCCTTACCCTAACCCTAACCCAAACCGAGCCCCTAACCCTAACACTAACCTAACCCATACCCTTACCCTAGCCCTAACCCTGAACTTAATCCTAACCCTAACACTAACCCTAAACCTAACCCTAACCCCAACCCTTACCCTAACACTAACCCTAATTCTTACACTAACCCTATCTCAAACCCTGACCCTAAACCTTACCCTTACCCTAACCCTTACCCTAACCCTAACCCTAACCCTTGCGCCTACCCTAACCCTAATCCTTACCCATAAACTACCCTAACCCTAACCCTAACCCTAACCGTAACCCTAACCATAAACCTAACACTAACCCTAATTCTAACCCTAACCATTACCCTTACCCTAACCGTAACCCTAACAATTACCCTTACAGTAACCCTAATCCTAAACCTTACCCAAACCCTAACACTAACCCTAACCCCTAAATCTAACCCTAACCCTAACCCCTTAACCTAACCCTAACCCTAACCCTTACCCTTACCCTTACCCTAACCCTAATCCCTAAACATAACCCTAACCCTAACCCTTACCCTTACCATTACCCTAACCCTATTCCTAACCCTAACTGAACAATTACCCTTACTCTACACCTACCCCTAACCCTAACCCTAACCCCTAAACATAACCCTAACCCTAACCCTAACCCTATCCCTTACCCTAAACCTAAACCTAACCCTAAACCTAAGCCTAACCCTAACCCTTACCTTACCATAACCCAATCCCTAACCTAACCCTAACATTTACCCTAACCCTAACAGTAACCCTAACCCTAACACCCTAACCCTAACACTAAACCTAACCCTAACAATAACCCTAACCCTTACCCTTACCCTAACTCTAACCCTAACCCTAAACCTTATCCTAAACCTAACCTAACCTTTACCCTAACCCTAACTCTAACACTTACCCTAAACCTAACCCTAACCCTAAACCTAACCCTAACCCTAACCCTAACCCTAAACATAAACCTAAGCCTAACCCTTACCCTAACCCTAACCCTAACCCTTACCCTTACCCTAACCCTAAACCTAACCCTAACCCTAACACTTAAACTTATACTAACCCTAACCCTAACCCTAACCCCTACCCTAACCCTAACCATAACCATAACCCTAACCATAACCCTAACCTTAACCCTAACCCTAACTCTAACCCTTACACTAACACTTAAAATTACCCTAACCCTAAGGGAACCCAACCCCTAACAATAACCCTTACCTAACCAAAACCCTTACCCTTATCCTATCCCTAACCCTAACCCTAACCCTAAACTTAACCCTAACCCTTACCCTTACACTAACTCTAAATCTAACCCTAAACCTAACCCTAACCCTAACCCTAACCCTTACCCTTACCCTAACCCTAATCCTTACCCTTACCTTAACCCTAAGCCTAAACCTAACCCTAACCCTAACCCCTAAACCTATCCCTAACTCTAACCCTTAACCTTACCCTAACCTTAATTTTAACCTAAACCCTAACCTTAACACTAACCCTAAACCTAACCCTTACCCTTAACCTAACCCGAACCCTAAACCTAACCCTAACCCTAACCCTAACCCTAACCCTTACCCTAACCCTAACCCTAAACCTAGCCCTAACCGTTACCCTTACACTAACCCTAACCCTAAGCTTAATGGTAACCCTCACCCTAACGCTACCCCTAACCCTTACCTAACACTAACCCTAACACTAATCCTTACCCTAATCCTAACCCTAACCCTAACTCTTACCCTTTCCAGAAATCTAACCCTAACCCTAACCGTAACCCTTACCCCGACCCTAACCCTAACCCTAATCCTTATGCTTACCCTATCCCTAACCCTAACCCTAACCCTAACCCCTAACCCTAGACCTAACCCTAAGCCTAACCATAACCCCAAACCTTACCGTAACCCTAACCCTACCTCTAACCCTAACACGTACCCTTACCCTAACCCTAACCTTAACCCTAACCCTAACCTTAACCCTAACCCTAACCCAAACCCTAACCCCTAACCCTAACCTAACCCTAAACTTTACCCTTACTCTAACACTAACCCTAACCCTAACCCTAACCCTAACACTTACCCTTACCCTAACCCTTACCCTAACCCTTACCCTAACCCTAAACCTAACCCTTAACCCTAACCATAAACCTAACCCTTACCCTTACCTTAACCCTAATCCTAACTCTAACCCTAATCCTAAACCTAACCCTAAACCTATCCCATAAACTAACCCTAAGCCTAACCCTAATCCTAACCCTAAATCTAAGCCTAACCCTAACCCTAACACTTACCCTTACCCTAACCCTAACCCTAAACCTTACACTTACCCGTACCCTAACCCTAACACTAACTCTAACCCTTGCCCTAACCCTAACCCTAATCCTAACCCTAATCCCCAACCCTAACCCTAAACCTAACCCTAACCCTTACACTTACCCTAACCCTAACCCTAAACATAACTCTTACAGTAACCCTAACACTAACAATAAGCCTAACCCTAACCCTAACCTCTTACCCTTACCTTAACCCTAACCCTAAACCTAAACCTAACTCTAACCCTAACCCTTACCCTTACCTTAACCCTAAACCTAACCCTAAACCTAACCCTTACCCCAACCCTAACCCTAACGCTTACCCTTTCCCTAACTCGATCCCTAACCCTAACACTTACCCCTACCCTTATCCTAACCCTAAACCTAACACTAATTATAACCCTAACGCTTACCCTTACCTTAACCCTAACCCTAACCCTAACCCTTAACCTTTCCCTAACCCGATCCCTAACCCTAATCCTTACCCTTACCCTAACCCTAACCCTAAACCTAACCCTAACTCTCACCCTAACGCTTACCCTTAAATTAACCCTAACCCTAACCCTAACCCTAAACCCAACCATACCGTAAAACTAACCCTAACCCTAATCCTTACCCTAACCCTAAACCTAACCCTTACCCTTTCCCTAACACGATCCCTAACCCTAACCCTTACCCCTACCCTAACCCTAACCCTAATCCTTACCCTTACCCTAACCCTAACCCTAATGCTTACCCCTAACCATAAACCTAACCCTAACCCTAACCCTAACCCTAACCATTACCCTTACCTAACCCTAACCCTAACCCTAACCCTAACCCTTACCCTAACCCTAACCCTAACCCTAAACCTTACCCTTGCCCTAAACCTAACACTAACCTTTACCCTAACCCTAAACCTAACCCTAACGCCTACCCTTACCTTATCCCTAACCCCAGCCCTTACCCTACCGTAACCCTAACCCTAACCCTAACACCTAACCCCAATCCTAACCCTAACCCTAACACTTACCGTTACCCTAAAGCTAACCCTAACTCTAACCCTAACCCTAACCATAACCCTAACCCTTACCCTAACCCTAACCCTTTCCGTAACCCTAACCCTAACCCTAGCCCTAAACCTAACTCTAACCCTAACCCTAACCCTTACCCTTACCCTTACCCTAACCCTAAACCTAAGCCTAGCCCTAACCCTTACCCTTACCCTAACTCAATCCCTAACCTACCAGTAACATTTACTCTAACCCTAACAGTAACCCTAAACCTAACACCCTAACCCTAACACCCTAACCCTAACCCTAAACCTAACCCTAACCCTAACCCTTACCCTTAACCTAACTCTAAACCTAACCCTAAACCTTATCATAAACCTAACCTAACCTTTACCCTAACCCTAACCCTAACCCTTACCCTAAACCTAACCCTAACCCTAAACCTATCCCTAACACTAACCTAACCCTAAACCTAATCCTAACCCTTACCCTAAACCTAACCCTAACCCTTACCCTTACCCTAACCCTATACCTAACCCTAACCCTAACACTTAAACTTATACTAACCCTAACCCCAACCCTAAACCCAACCTCTACCCTAACCCTAACCATAACCATAGCCATAACCATAACCTTAAGCTTAACCCTAACCCTAACCCTAACCCTTATCCTAACACTTAAACTTACCATAACCTTAAGGTAACCCTAAACCCTACCCAACCCCTAACAATAACCCTTACCTAACCCTAACCCTTACTCTTATCCTATCCCTAACCCTAACCCTAACCCTAACCTTAACCCTAACCTTTACCCTTACCCTAACCCTAAATCTAACCCTAAACCTAACCCTAACCCTAACCCTAACTCTTACCCTTACCCTAACCCTAACCCTAAACCTAACCCTAACCCTTACCCTTACCCTAACCATAACCCTCAACCTAACACTAAAACTTACTCTTACCCTAAACCTAACCCTAACCCTTACCCTAACCCTAACCCTAAACCTAATCCTAACCCTAACCATTACATTAACCCTAACCTTAACCCTAAACCTTACCCCTAACCCTAACCCTAATCCTAAACCTTACCTTTACCCTAAACCTAACACTAAACCTAACGCCTAACCCTGACCCTAACCCTAATCCATACCCTTACCCTAAACCTAACCGTAACCTTAAACCTAAGCCTAACACTAACCCTAACCCTAACCCTTACCCTTACCCTAACCCTAACCCTAACCCTTACACTTACCCTTACTCTAACCCTAACCCTATCCCTTACCCTTACCTTCACCATAACCTTAAACTTAATGCTAACCGTAACCCTAACCCTAACCATTACCCTAACACTAAACCTAAACCTTATCCTTACCCTAACCCTAAATCTAACCCTAACCCTAACACTAACCCTTACCCTTACCCTAACCCTAACCCCAAACCTAATCCTAAACCTTACCCTTACCATAAACCAACATTAATCCTTAAACTAACTCTAACCCTTACCCTTACCTTAACCGTAACGCTAACCCTAATCCTAACTCTTACTCCTAACTCTAAACTTTACCCTTACCCTAACCCTAACCCAAACCGAACCCCTAACCCTAACACTAACCTAACCCATGCCCTTACCCTAGCCCTAACCCTGAACTTAATCCTAACCCTAACACTAACCCTAACCCTAACCCCAACCCTTACCCTAACACTAACCCTAATTCTTACACTAACCCTATCTCAAACCCTGACCCTAAACCTTACCCTTACCCTAACCCTAACGCTAACCCTAACCCTAACCCTTGCGCCTACCCTAACCCTAATCCTTACCCATAACCTACCCTAACCCTAACCCTAACCCTAACCGTAACCCTAACCATAAACCTAACACTAACCCTAATTCTAACCCTAACCATTACCCTTACCCTAACCGTAACCCTAACAATTACCCTTACAGTAACCCTAATCCTAAACCTTACCCAAACCCTAACACTAACCCTAACCCCTAAATCTAACCCTAACCCTAACCCCTTAACCTAACCCTAACCCTAACCCTTACCCTTACCCTTACCCTAACCCTAATCATTAAACATAAACCTAACCCTAACCCTTACCCTTACCATTACCCTAACCCTATTCCTAACCCTAACTGAACAATTACCCTTACTCTACACCTACCCCTACCCCTAACCCTAACCCCTAAACATAACCCTAACCCTAACCCTAACCCTATCCCTTACCCTAACCCTAAACCTAACCCTAAACCTAAGCCTAACCCTAACCCTTACCTTACCATAACCCAATCCTTAACCTAACCCTAACAGTTACCCTAACCCTAACTTTAACCCTAACCCTAACACCCTAACCCTAACACTAAACCTAACCCTAACAATAACCCTAACCCTTACCCTTACCCTAACTCTAACCCTAACCCTAAACCTTATCCTAAACCTAACCTAACCTTTACCCTAACCCTAACCCTAACACTTACCCTAAACCTAACCCTAACCCTAAACCTAACCCTAACCCTAACCCTAACCCTAAACATAAACCTAAGCCTAACCCTTACACTAACCCTAACCCTAACCCTTACCCTTAACCTAACCCTAAACCTAACCCTAACCGTAACACTTAAACTTATACTAACCCTAACCCTAACCCTAACCCCTACCCTAACCCTAACCATAACCATAACCCTAACCCTAACCCTAACCTTAACCCTAACCCTAACTCTAACCCTTACACTAACACTTAAAATTACCCTAACCCTAAGGGAACCCTACCCGTACCCAACCCCTAACAATAACCCTTACCTAACCAAAACCCTTACCCTTATCCTATCCCTAACCCTAACCCTAACCCTAAACTTAACCCTAACCCTTACCCTTACCCTAACCCTAAATCTAACCCTAAACCTAACCCTAACCCTAACCCTAACCCTTACCCTTACCCTAACCCTAACACTAACCCTAAACCTAACTCTTAACCTTACCCTAACCATAATCCTAAACCTAACCCTAACCCTAACCCTAACCCTAACACTTACACTTACCCTTAACCTAACCCTAACCCTAACCCTTACCCTAACCCAAACCCTAACCTAACCCTAACATTTACCCTAACCCTAACAGTAACCCTAACCCTAACACCCTAACCCTAACCCTAAACCTAACACTAACATTAACCCTTACACTTACCTTTACCCTAAACCTAACCCTAACCCCTATTGTAACCGTAACCCTAAGCCTAATCCTAACCCTAACCCTAACCCTAACCCCTAACCCTAACCCTAACCCTTACCCTTACCGTAACCCTAACTCTAACCCTAACGCCTAACCCTAACCCTAATCCTAACTCTAACACTTACCGTTACCTAACTCTAACCCTAACTCTAACCCTAACCCTAACCCTAACCGTAACCCTTACCCTAACCCTAACCCTTTCCATAACCCTAACCCTAACCCTAAACCTAACCCTAACCCTAACTCTTACCATTACCCTAACCCTAACTCTAAACCTAAACCTAACGCTAAACCAAACCGTAACCCTTAACCCTAAACCTAACCCTAACCCTAACCCTAACCCCTTTCCTTACCCTAACCCTAACCCTAACCCTGAAACTTACCCTTGCCCTTACAATAACCTTAACCCTAACCATAAACCTAACCCTAACCCTAACCCTAACCCTAACCCTAACACTCACCGTAAACCTAATCCTAACCCTAACCCTCACACTAACCCTAACCCTAATCCTAACCCTTATCCTAACCCAAACCCTAAACCTAACCCTGACCTGTACCCTAAACCTAACCCTAACCTTAACCCCAACCCAAAACCTAACCCTAACCTTACCCTTACCCTAACCCTAAACCTAAGCCTAACCTTAACCCTAACCCTAACCCTTACCCTTACCCTAACTCTTACCCTAACCCTAAACCTAACCCTAAACTTAACGCTAATCCTTACCGTTACCCTAACCCTAACAATAACCCTAACCATAAACCTCACCCTAACGCTAACCCTAACCCTTAACCTTACCCTAACTCTAACCGTAACCCTAACCCTAACCCTAATCCTAACCCTAAACCTAACCCTTACCCTAACACTTACCCTTACCCTTACCCTAACCCTAACCCTAAACCTAACCCTAACCCTAACCGTAAACGTATCCCTAACCCTATCCCTTACCCTTACCCTAACTCTTACCCTAACCCTAACCCTAACCCTAACCTTAACGCTAATCCTTACACTTACCCTAACCCTAACATTAACCCTAACCCTAAACCTCACCTTAACGCTAACCCTCAACCTTACCCTTACCCTAACCCTAACCCTAACCCTAACCCTAACACTTACCCTTACATTTACCCTCACCCTAACCCTAAACCTAACCCGAACCCTAACCCTTACCCTTACCCTAAACCTATCCCTAACCTTAACCCCAACCCTAAACCTAACCCTAACCCTTACCCTTACCCTAACCCTAACCCTAACCCTAAACCTAAACTTAACCCTAACCCTTCCCCTTACCCTAACCCTAACAATAACCCCAACCCAAAACCTCACCCTAATGCTAACCCTAACCCTTACCCTTACCCTAACTCTAACCCTAACCCTAACCCTAATCCTAATCCTAACTCTAACCCTAACCCTAACCCTTACCCTTACACTAACCCTAACCCTACCCCAAACCTAAACCTTATCCTTACCCTAAACCTAAACCTAACCCTTAAACTAACCCCAAACGTAAACCTAACCCTAACACTTACCCTTACCTTAACCCTAACCCTAAACCTTACCCTAACCCTAACCCCTAACCCTATGCCTAACCCTAACCCTTAACCTTACCCTAAGCCCAAGATTAACCTTAACCCTAACCTTAACACTAACCATAACACTAAACCTTACCCTTAACCTAACCCGAACCCTACACCTAAGCCTAACCCTAACCCTAACCTTAACCCTTACCCTTACACTTACCCTAAACCTAACCCTAAACCTAGCCCTAACCGTTACCCTTACACTAACCCTATCCCTAAGCTTAATGGTAACCCTAACCCTAACCCTAACCCTAACCCTTACCTAACACTAACCCTAACACTAATCCTTACCCTAAACCTAACCCTAACCCTAGTCCTAACCCTAACACTTACCCGTACCCTAACCCTAACACTAACGCTAACCCTTGCCCTAACCCTAACCCTAATCCTAAACCTAATCCCCAAACCTAACCCTAAACCTAACCCTAACGCTTACACTTACCCTAACCCTAATCCTAAACATAACCGTTACCGTAACCCTAACACTAACAATAACCCTAACCCTAACCCTAACCCCTTGCACTTACCTTAAACCTAACCCAAAACCTAACCTAACCATAACCCTAACCCTAACCCTTACCCTTTCCCTAAATCGATCCCTAACTCTAACACTTACCCCTACCCTTATTTTAACCCTAAACCTAACACTAACTCTAATCCTAACGCTTACCCTTACCTTAACCCTAACCATAACACTAACCCTTACCCTTTCCCTAACCCGATCCCTAACCCTAACCCTTACCCTTACCCTAACCCTAACCCTAAACCTAACCCTAACCCTAACTCTAACCCTAACGCTTACCCTTACCTTAACCCTAACCCTAACGCTAACCCTAAACCCAACCCTTACCCTAACACTAACCCTAACCCTAATCCTTACCCTAACCCTAAACCTAACCCTTACCCTTTCCCTAACCCGATCCCTAACGCTAACCCTTAACCCTACCCTAACCCTAACCCTAATCCTTACCCTTACCCTAACCCTAACCCTAATCCTAACCCCTAACCATAAACCTAACACTAACCCTAACCCAACCCTAACCATTACCCTTACCCTTACCCTAAAACTTACACTTACCCTTACCCTAACCCTAACCGTAAACCTAACCCTAACCATAAACGTAACCCTAACTCTAACCCTAACTCTAACACTTATCCTTACCCTAACCCTAACCTTAACCCTAAACCTAACCCTTACCCTTACCCTCACCCTAACCCTAACCGTAATGCTAACCCTTACCCCAACCCTAACACTTACCCTAACACTAAACCTAACCCTAATCCTTACCCTAACCCTCAACCTAAACCTAAACCTAACCCTAACTCTTACCCTTACCCTAACCCTAACCCTAACCCTAACCCTAAACCTTACCCTTGCCCTAAACCTAACCCTAACCCTAACCATAACCCTAACCCTCACCCTAATCCTAACCCTTTCTGTAACCCTAACCCTAACCCTAACCCCTAACAATAACCCTTGCCCTAACCCTAACTCTTACCCTTATCCTAACCCTAACCCTAACCTTAACCCTAACCCTTACCCTTACCCTAACCCTTACCCTAACCCTAAACCTAAACCTAACCCTAACCCTAACCCTTACCCTTACCCTAACCCTAACCCTAACCCTAACTCTAACCCTAACCCTAACTATAACCCTAACCCTTACCCTAACCCTAACCCTTTAAGTAACCCTAACCCTAACCCTAAACCTATCTCTAACCCTAACCCTAACCCTAACCCTTACCCTCACCCTAACCCTAATCTTAATGCTAACCGTAACCCTAACCCTAACGCCTAACCGTAAACCTAACCCTAACCCTTATCTTAAACCTAAACCTAAGCCTAACCCTTACCCTAACCCTAACCCCAACCATTACCATTACCCTAACCCTAAACCTAACCCTAACCTTAACATTAAACTTATACTAACCCTAACCCTAAACCTAACCCCTACCCTAACCCTAACCATAACCCTAAGCCTAACATTCACCCTCACCCTAACCCTAACCATTACCCTAACACTTAAACCTACCCTAACCCTAAGGAAACCCTAACCCCTACCCAACCCCTAACATTAACCCTTACCTAACCCTAACCCTTACCCTTATCCTAACCCTAACCCTAACCCTAACCCTAACCTTAACCCTAACACTTACCCTTACCCTAACCCTAAATCTAACCCTAAACCTAACCCTAACCCTAACCCTAACCCTTACCCTTACCCTAACCCTTACCCTAAACCTAACCCTAACCCTTACGTTAACCCTAACAATAACCCTAACCCTTACCCCAACCCTAACACTTACCCTAACACTAAACCTAACCCTAATCCTTACCCTAACCCTCAACCAAAACCTAAACCTAACCCTAACTCTTACCCTTACACTAACCGTAACCCTAACCCTAACCCTAAACCTTACCCTTGCCCTAAACCTCACCCTAACCCTTACCCTAACCATAACACTAACCCTAACCCCTACCCTTACCTTAACCCTAACCCTAACCCTTACCCTACCGTAACACTAACCCTAACCCTAACCCCTAACCCCAACCCTAACCCTAACCCTAACCCTAACTCTAACCCTAACCCTAACTATAACCCTAACCCTTACCCTAACCCTAACCCTTTAAGTAACCCTAACCCTAACCCTAAACCTAACTCTAACCCTAACCCTAACTATAACCCTAACCCTTACCCTAACCCTAACCCTTTAAGTAACCCTAACCCTAACCCTAAACCTAACTCTAACCCTAACCCTAACACTTCCCCTTCCCCTAATCCTAACCCTAACCCTTACCCCACCCTGACCCTAACCTTAATGCTAACCGTAACCCTAACCCTAACGCCTAACCCTGAACCTAACCCTAACCCTTACCCTAAACCTAAACCTAAGCCTAACCCTTACCCTAACCCTAACCACAACCATTACCCTTACCCTAACCCTAAACCTAACCCTAACCTTAACACTTAAACTTATACTAACCCTAACCCTAACCCTAACCCTAACCCTATACGTAATCCTAACTCTAACCCTAACCCTAACACTTATCCTTACCCTAACACTAACCCTAACCTTAAACCTTAACCTTACCCTTACCCTCACCGTAACCCTAACCTTAATGCTAACCCTAACCCTAACCCTAACCCCTAACCCTAAACCTAAACCTAACCCTAACCCTAACCCTAAACCTAAGCCTAACCCTTACCCTAACCCTAACCCTTACCCTTACCCTCACCCTCACCCTAACCGTAATGCTAACCCTTACCCCTACCCTAACACTTACCCTACCACTAATCCTAACCCTAATCCTTACACTAACCCTCAACCTAACCCTAACCCTAACCCTAACCCTTACCTTTACCCTAACCCTAACTGTAACCCTAAACCTAAACCTTACCCTTGCCCTACACCTAACCCTAAACCTTACCCTAACCATAACCCTAACCATAAACCTAACCCTCACCCCTACCCTTTCCTTAACCCTAACCCTAACCCTTACCCTACCGTAACCCTAACCCTAACCCTAACCCCTAAACCCAACCCTAACCCTAACCCTAACACTTACCGTTACCCTAACGCTAACCCTAACTCCAACCCTAACCCTAACCATAACCCTAACCCTTACCCTAATCCTAACCCTTTCCGTAACCCTAACCCTAACCCTAACCCTAAACCTAACCCTAACTCTATCCCTAACCCTAACCCTTACCCTTACCCTAACCCTAACCCTCACCCTAACCGTAACCCTTACCTTTACCCTAACCCTAACCCTGAACTTAATGCTAACCCTAACCCTAACCCAAAGGCCTAAACCTAAACCTAACCCTAACCCTAACCATAAACCTAAGCCTAACCTTTACCCTAACCATATCCCTAACCTTTACCCTTACCCTAACCCTAAACCTAATCTTAACCCTAACCCTCAAACTTGCCCTATCACTAACCCTAACCCTAACCCCTACCCTAACCCTAACCATAACCCTAACCCTAACCCTAACCTTAACCCTAACGCTAACCCTTACCCTAACACTTAAACTTACCCTTACCCTAACCCTAACCCTAACCCCTACCCAACCCCTAACAATAACCCTTACCCTAACCCTAACCCTTACCCTTATCCTAACCCTAACCCTAACCCTAACCTTAACCCTAACCCTTACCCTTACCCTAACCCTTACCCTAACCCTAAACCTAAACCTAACCCTAACCCTAACCCTAACCCTTACGCTTACCCTAACCCTAACCCTAAACCTAACCCTAACCCTAACCCTTTCCCTTACCCTAACCCTAATCCTAAACCTAACACTAAATCTTACTTTTACCCTAAACCTAACCCTAACCCTTACCCTAACCCTAAACCTAATCCTAATCCTAACCCTATCCCTTCCTTTAACCCTAACCCTAACCCTAACTGTTACCCCTAACCCTAACCCTAATCCTAAACCTTACCCTTAGGCTAACCCTAACGCTAACCCTAACCCCTAACCCTGACCCTAGCCCTAACCCATACCCTTACCCTAAACCTAACCCTAACCGTAACCCTAACACTAACACTAACCCTAACCCTTATCCTTACCCTAACCCTAACCCTAACCCTAACCCTTACCCTTTCCCTAAATCGATCCCTAACTCTAACACTTACCCCTACCCTTAACCTAACCCTAAACCTAACACTAACTCTAACCCTAACGCTTACCCTTACCTTAACCCTAACCCTAACCCTAACCCTTACCCTTTCCCTAACCCGATCCCTAACCCTAACCCTTACCCTTACCCTAACCCTAACCCTAAACCTAACCCTAAATCTAACCCTAACGCTTACCCTTACCTTAACCCTAACCCTAACCCTAACCCTAAACCCAACCCTTACCCTAACACTAACCCTAACCCTAATCCTTACCCTAACCCTAAACCTAACCCTTACCCTTTCCATAACCCGATCCCTAACGCTAACCCTTACCCCTACCCTAACCCTAACCCTAATCCTTACCCTTACCCGAACCCTAACCCTAATCCTAACCCCTAACCATAAACCTAACACTAACCCTAACCCAACCCTAACCATTACCCTTACCCTTACCCTAACCCTAATCGTAAACCTAACCCTAACCATAAACGTAACCCTAACTCTAACCCTAACCCTAACCCTTATCCTTACCCTAACCCTAACCCTAACCCTAAACCTAACCCTTACCCTTACCCTCACCCTAACCCTAACCGTAATGCTAACCCTTACCCCAACCCTAACACTTACCCTAACACTAAACCTAACCCTAATCCTTACCCTAACCCTCAACCTAAACCTAAACCTAACCCTAACTCTTACCCTTACCCTAACCCTAACCCTAACCCTAACCCTAAACCTTACCCTTGCCCTAAACCTAACCCTAACCCTTACCCTAACCATAACCCTAACCCTAACGCCTGCCCTTACCTTAACCCTAACCCTAACCCTTACCCTACCGTAACACTAACCCTAACACTAACCCCTAACCCCAAGCCTAACCCTAACCCTAACACTTACCGTTACCCTAACCCTATGCCTAACTCTAACCCTAACCCTAACTATAACCCTAACCCTTACCCTAACCCTAACCCTTTCCGTAACCCTAACCCTAACCCTAAACCTAACCCTAACGCCTAACCCTAACCCTAATCCTTCCCCTTACCCTAACCCTAACCCTAACCCTTACCCTCACCCTAACCCTAACCTTAATGCTAACCGTAACCCTAACCCTAATGCCTAACCCTAAACCTAACCCTTACCCTTACTCTAAACCTAAACCTAAGCCTAACACTTACCCTAACCCTAACCCCAACCATTACCCTTACCCTAACCCTAAACCTAACACTAACCTTAACACTTAAACTTATACTAACCCTAACCCTAACCCTAACCCCTACCCTAACCCTAACCATAACCTTAACCCTAACCCTAACCTTAACCCTCACCCTAACCCTAACCCTTACCCTAACACTTAAACTTACCTTAACCCTAAGGAAACCCTAACCCCTACCCAACCCCTAACATTAACTCTTAGCTAACCCTAACCCTTACCCTTATCCTAACCCTAACCCTAACCCTAACCCTAACCTTAACCCTAACCCTTACACTTACCCTAACCCTAAATCTAACCCTAAACCTAACCCTAACCCTAACCCTTACCCTTACCCTAACCCTAACCCTAAACCTAACCCTAACCCTTACCCTTACCCTAACCATAACCCTAAACCTAACACTAAACCTTACTCTTACCCTAAACCTAACCCTAACCCTTACCCTAACCATAACCCTAAACCTAATCCTAACTCTAACCCTTACATTAACCCTAACACTAACCCTAACCCTTACCCCTAACCCTAACCCTAATCCTAAACCTTATCCTTACCCTAACCCTAACCCTAACCATAACACTTGGCCAGGGATCATCATGTGATTCGCGCATGCGCATAACTTAAGACACGTAGTCGAGCACAGCATTACCTTATATAGAGTTGTTTACCTCTAAGGAGTCAGGAAACGGGTGCCATCTCATAATGCTGTTTGTCCCGTCTCCCTACAGCTCCCCCTTCTTGTTTTGAGCGTCAGGCAAGAGTAGAGGTCTGTTCTCTGAAGAAAATAAGGACAATGCAAGGCCTCCTCTCCAGGCTCTTTCCCAGAGGGTGGCCCACCAGTCCGATGCCCTTTTTTCAGAGGTGGGAAATTTTGGCATCTACCCACATGCAAACAGACGTGCTCTTCTCGAGAAAAGGCATCTCCCTTTTCCCAAGTGCAGTGCATACGCCTCGCATCCTGTTTGCTCCAGATCTTAAGCTGCATACCTGTCCCTGTGCAATGGGATCTTGTCCCCCGGGGTGCAAAGGCTATGCAGAAAAATAAGGCTCAATTGCCCTTTAAGGCTGAAAGCCATATTTGGGGTGAGGATCCAACTTCCAAGGCGGCTAATGCTTGTGAAAATCTTTACCTTATCCCTCTGTGTTTGGGCTTGCAGGCGACAGACCAACCATAGGCAGACCACATATCCTTTTCTTTTCAAGCATACTTAACCAAACTTGGGGGGAGTCATGCATTTCTAATGCTGCAAAAGCTTGTTTTCTAATAGCATTATCTCTATTTCATTTATAACTCATTTTACATAGCATCCAACACAAAATCCCCAACCCACACATCATTAATCCCAATAAGGCTGATTAACAATCATAATTTCATATCTCAATTGGCTTGTAAGGTTTTCAAAATCATATGACCATTGTCCAGTTAACATCTGACCCAACTGCCTTGACAGATTAGCGGTATAAAGACATCGGCAACGTATAACTGTCCAACTGTCTGTCCATGGGAAGAAAAGGTAACTGCAATGATGAATTGGTCGTGAAAAGATACGGGAAAACACGAGCATCATGCTTCACAGGCATCGGTATTGGAAAAGTCTTCATCAGCGCCCACAAAATCCTCTCCTGGGCCATCACTGGATCTGCTAGTATTACCACCAACATGAGAATGATCTTCATCGTCAGTGCCTTTCTCGGGTTCTCCTTCCACCTTTCGCGTCAATCGCAATGGGACCCAAAGGGGTGTTTCCTGCTCCTGTGGAAAAACACAAACAGCTCCCCTGGATCTCCTTACTACGGGATCCGGTAACACCAAGTATTTGTAATAACATCCTTCCATTTAACCATCTCAGTTATGGTATAACTGGCCGCAACTCCCTAATTACGTACTGCCTCCATCAAATCCTTTAACTGTTTATAGGAGACTGGTTCAAAGGTCCTCTCCTGGGTAACTGGGTTCTCAAAAACTGGGAACGCAGCTGCCAGGCGGGACCAAGTGCTTCCTTTTATGAAATGACTTTTTCCCGCCGCCACAGGATAGGGCGGGGGAGCAGAGGGCATGGTTCTCTCTTGCTTATTTCCTTTAGACACTCGGCCAGAAGAGGTCGTCGAACTCCATACCTACCCTCCTCATACCTAGCAACCGCCTCCTCCAAGCCTTCTCCCTCTTTCGGGTCCTGTTCCTCATCTAAATTGTTTAATTCCTCATTTGAATCGTTTAGCTCCTCATCTCTAGACTCCCTTATTTGTAAATGTTGAAACCTGTCTAGATCCGGGTAAAGCTGCCCGGGGAGCGGCTCCATTGCTCTTATGAATTGGTCCTCCTTATCACCCTCCTGCACGGTATCTTGGTAGGGTGCGTCCACCCTCTGTTCTTTAACATAACGTCTCTTTTCTTTATTTTCTTTCCCTTTTCTTTTTGGCCTACCCTTTTCCTCCCCATTTGATTCTGCCTCGGAGAGACTATCCTGATGCTTCATCAATGTCCTATTGGCTTCCTTAACAATCTCTGAGTTGCCGCAACGCAGACAAATGCAAAAAAAACACACCAGCAGCACCCACAAAGGAAGGACAACAGCAAGCACCAGAATTGTACCCCAAAAAACATACCTGGGGATCTCAGCTGATCAGGCTGATACTTACCGACGTCTCCTCTCCGTATGTCGAGTTCTGAATCCTCCTCGGAGCCTCGCTAGTCGTCCTGTCTTCCCAGGGTCCCAGGTTTTCGGCACCAGTTGCGGCGAGTTCCTCGACCAGCGAGGAAGAACGACCACCACTCGAGGATTCTTCACAAATCATACTTTATTGGAGAACCTTTTGATTGAAGGGGGAGCAGGAAGTGAAAGGGGCGAGGCATCAAAAAGCAGCTGCTTATATAGGGAACAGGAACACGGGTCGCTCCACCATGGCTGCCCTCCTACTGCCACAACGAGGTACCGCGGGATTGGCCAGGGATCATCATGTGATGCGCGCAAGCGCATAATTTAGGACACGTAGTCGAGGACAGCATTACCTTATATGGAGTTGTTTACCCCTAACCCTAACCCTAACTCTAACCCTAACCCTAACCCTAACCCTAACCCTTACCCTAACCCTAACCCTTTCATAACCCTAACCCTAACCCTAAACCTAACCCTAACCCTAAAACTAACCCTAAACCTAACCCTAACCCTAGCCCTAAACCTAACCCTACCCCTAAAACTAACCCTAAACCTAAACCTAACCCTAACCCTTACCCTTACCCTAACCCTAACCCTAAACCTAACCCTAACGCTAACCCAAACCCTAACCCTTAACCCTAAAACTAACCCTAACCCTAACCCTAACCCTTACCCTTAACCTAACCCTAACCCTAACCCTAACACTTACCCTTACCCTTACACTAACCCTAACTCTAAACCTAAATCTAACCCTAACCCTAACCCTAACCCTAACCCTAAACATAACCCTTAACTTAAACCTAACACTAACCCTATACCTAACCCTAACCCTAAACCCTTACCCTTACCCTAACCCTAACCTTAAACCTAACCCTAACTCTAACCCTAACCCTTACCCTAACCCTAACCCTAACCATAACCATAACCCTAACCCTAACCCTTACATAAACACTAAACCTAACCCTAATCCTTACCCTAACCCTAACCCTAACCCTAATCCGAACCCCTACCCAGAAACCTAACATTAACCCTAACTCTAACCCTAACCATTAGCCTTACGTAACCATAACCCTAACCCTATCACTTACCCTTACCCTAACCCTAACCCTAAACCTAACCCTAACCCTAAAAGTAACCCTAACTCTAAATCTAACCCTAACACTTATACTTACCATAACCCTAAACCTAACCCTAAACCTAACCCTTACCCTTACCCTCACCCACCCTAACCTTAATGCTAACCCTAATCCTAACCCTAACCCCTAACCCTAAACCTAAACCTAACCCTAACCCTAAGGCTAAACCTAAGACTAACCCTTACCCTCACCCTAATCCTACCCGTACCCTCACCCTAACCCTAACCGTAATGCTAACCCTTACCCTAACCTAACCGTTACCCTAACACTAAACCTAACCCTAATCCTTACCCTAACCCTCAACCTAACCCAAACCCTATCCTAACCCTTACCCTTACCCTCACCCTAACCCTAACCCTAAACCTTACCCTTACCCTAAACCTAACCCTAACCCTTACCCTAACCCTAACCCTAACCCTAACCCTTACTGTAACCCTAACCCTAAACCTAACACCTAACACCAACCCTAACCCTAAACTTAACCCTAACCCTTACCCTTACCCTAACCCTAACAATAACCCTAATCCTAAACCTCACCCTAACGCTAACCCTAACCCGTACCCTTACCCTAAATCTAACCCTAACCCTAACCCTCACCCTCATCCTAACCCTAACCCTAACCCTTACCCTTACACTAACCCTAACCCTACCCCAACCCTAAACCTTATCCTTACCCTAAACCGAACCCTAACCCTTAACCTAACCCCAAACGTAAACCTAACCCTAACCCTAACCCTTACCCTTACCTTAACCCCTAACCCTAACCCTTACCTTTACGGTAACCCTAACACTAACCCTAACCCCTAACCCTAACACCTAACCCTATCCCTAACCCTAACCCTTAACCTTACCCTAACCCTAATATTAACCTTAACCCTAACCTTAACACTAACCCTAACCCTAACCCTTACTCTTAATCTAACCTAACCCTAAACCTAACCCTAACCCTAAACCTAACCCTAACCCTTACCCTTACCCTTACCCTAATCCTAACCCTAACCTTAATTGTAACCCTAAACCTAAACCTAACCCTAACCCTTACCTAACATTAACCCTAACCCTAATCCTTACCCTAACCCTAACCCTAACCCTAACTCTTACTCTTTAACTAAATCTAACCCTAAGCCTAACCACAACCCTTACCCCGACCCTACCCCTAACCCTAAACCTTACCGTTACTCTAACCCTAACCCTAAGAGTAACCCTAACCCCTAACCATAGACCTAACCCTAACCCTAACCATAACCCCAAACCTAACCGTAACCCTAACCCTACCCCTAAACCTAAGACTTACCCTGACCTAACCCCAACCTTATCCCTAACCCTAAAACTTACCGTAACCCTTACCCAAACCCCTAACCCTAACTTAACCCTAAACCTTACCCTTACCCTAAACCTAACCCTAACCCTAACCCTAATCTTTACCCTAATACTTAAACTTACCCTAACCCTAAATCCCACCCAACCCCTAACAATAACCCTTACCATAACCCTTAAACATTAACCTTATCCTAACCCTAACCCTAACCTTAACCATAACCCTTACCCTTACCCTAACGCTAACCATAACCCTAAACCTAACCCTAACCCTAACCCTAAACCTTACCCTTACCCTAACCCTAACCCTAACCCTAACCCTTACCCTTACCCTAACCCTAACCCTAAATCTAACCCTTACTCTAACCCTTACCTTACCCTAACCCTAACCCTAAACCTAACATTAAACCTTACACTTACCCTAAAACTAACCCTAACCCTTACCCTAACTCTAACCCTAAACCTAATCCTAACCATAACCCTAATCCTAAACCTTACCCTTACCCTAACCCTAACCCTAACCCTAACCCTAACCTCTAACCCTGAACCTAACCCTAATCCATACCCTTAAACTAAACCTAACACTAACCTTAACCCTAACCCTAACACTAACCCTAACCCTAACCATTACCCTTACCCTAACCCTAACCCTAAACCTAACCCTTACCCTAACCCTAACCCTTACCCTTACCCTAACCATACCCCTAACCCTAACCCTTACCCTTACCTTCACCATAACCTTAAACTTAATGCTAACCCTAACACTAACCCTAACCCTTACCCTAACACTAACCCTAACCATTATCCTTACACTAACCCTAAACCTAACCCTAACACTAACCATACCCTTACCTTAACCCTAACCCTAACCCTAACCCTTACACCTAACCCTAAACCTTACCCTTACCCTAACCCTAACCCTAACCCTAACCCCTAACCCTAACACTAACCTAACCCATACCCTTACCCTAACCCTAACCCTAAACTTAATCCTAATCCTAACACTAACCCTAACCGTAACCCTTACCCTTACCCTAACCCTACCCTAAAGCTAACCCTAACTCTAAACCTAACCCTTACCCTTACCCTAACCCTAACCCTTACCCTAACACAAACCCTAATCCTTACACTAACCCTATCCCAAACCCTAACCCTAAACCTTACCCTTTCCCTAACCCTAACCCTAACCCTAACCCTTACGCCTACCCTAACCCTAATCCTTACCCATACCCTAACCCTAACACTAACCCCTAACCATAAACCTAACACTAACCCTAACCCTAACCATTACCCTTACCCGAACACTAACGCTAACCCCTAACCCAAACACTTACCCTTACCCTAACCCTAACCCTAAACCTTACCCTAACCCTAACCCTAACCCCTAAACCTAACTCTAACCCTAACCCTTACCCTTACCCTTACCCTAACCCTAACGCTAACCCTAACATAACACTTACCCTTATTCTAAACCTAATCCTAACCCTAACCCTAATGCTAAACCTAACCCTTACCCTAACCCTAACTCTAACCCTAACTCCTAACCCTAACACTAACCCTAACCCTTACCCTTACCCTAACCCTAAACCTAACCCTAACCCTAACCCTAACCCTATCCCTTACCCTAACCCTAAACCTAACCCTAAACCTAAGCCTAACCCTAACCCTAACCCTTACCCTTACCCTTACCCTAACCCTAACCCTAACCTAACCCTAACCCTTACCCTAACCCTAACAGTAACCCCAACCCTAACCCCTAACCCTAACCCTAACATTAACCCTTACACTTACCTTAACCCTAAACCTAACCCTAACCCCTATCGTAACCGTAACCCTAAGCCTAACCATAACCCTAACCCTAACCCCTAAGCCAAACCCTAACCCTTACCCTTACCGTAACCCTAACTCTAACCCTAACCCCTAACCCTGACCCTAACCCTAACCCTAACACTTACCGTTACCCTAAACCTAAACCTAACTCTAACCCTAACCCTAAACCTAAGCCTAACCCTAACCCTAACCCTAACCCTTACCCTAACCCTAACCCTTTCCATAACCCTAACCCTAAACCTAAACCTAACCCTAACCCTAAAAATAACCCTAAACTTAAACCTAACCCTAACCCTTACCCTTACTCTAATCCTAACCCTAAACCAAACCCTAACACATACCCTTGCCCTTACACTAACCCTAACCCTAACCCTAAACGTAAATCTACCCCTAACCATAACCCTAACCCTCACCCTAACCCTAATCGTAACCCTAACCTCACACTAACCCTAACCCTAACCCTTACCCTAACCCTAAACCTAACCCCTAACCTTAAACCTTAACCGTACCCTAAACCTAACCCTTACCCTTACCCTAACCCTAACCCTAACCCTAACCCTTACCCTTACCTTTACCTTAACCCTAACCCTAACCCGAATCCTAAACCTTATCCTTACCGTAAACCTACCCTAATCCTTACCCTAACCCTAACCGTAACCCTAACCCTTACCCTTACCTTAACCCTAACCCTAACCCTAACCCTACACCTAGCCCTTACACCTAACCCTAAACCTTACCCTTACCATAACCCTAACCCAAATCCTAACCCCTAACCCTAACCCTAACCTAAGCCATACCCTTACCCTAACCCTAACCCTAAACTTAATCCTAACCCTAACAGTAACTCTAACCCTAACCATAAACCTAACGCTAAACCAATACGTAAACCTTACCCTTACCCTAACAATAACCCTAACACTTACCCTTACCCTAATCCTAACCCTAACCCCTAACCCTAACCCTAACCCTAACCCTAACACTTACCCTAACCCTAACGCTAACCATAACCCTAACCCTAACCGTAACCCTAATCCTAACCCCAACCCTTACCCTTACCCTAAACCTAGTCCTAAACCTAAACCTAACACTAACCCTAATCATAACCCTTACCCTTACCCTAACCCGAAACCTAACCTTTACCCTAACACTAACCTTAACCCTTACCCACACCCTAACCCTAACCCTTACCCTACCCTAACCCTAACCCTAATCCTTAAACTAACCCTAAACCTAACCCTAACACCTAACCCTAACCCTAACCCCTCACCATAACCCTAATCCTAACCATAACCCTTACCCTTACCCTAACCCTAACCCTACCTTAATACTAAACTTAAATCTAACTCTAAACCTAACCCTAACCCTAACCCCTAACCCTAACCCTAACTCTAAACCTAACACTAACCCTAAACCTAAACCTAACCCTAACCCTAACCCTAACCCTAACCGTAACCCCTAACTCTAACCCTAACCTTAACCCTACCCCTAACCCTTACACTTACCATAACTCTAACCATAACATAATGCTAACTCTAACCCTAACCCTAACTCTTACCCTCAACCTAACCCTAACCCTCCCACTTACCCTTATGCTGAACCCTAAACCTAATCCTTACCCTAACCCTAAACCTAACCGTAAACCTTACCCTAACCCTTACCCTTTCCCTAACCCTAACCCTAACCCTAACCCTAACCCTTACCCTTACCCTAACCCTAACCCTAACCCTAACTCTAACCCTAACCCTAACTATAACCCTAACCCTTACCCTAACCCTAACCCTTTAAGTAACCCTAACCCTAACCCTAAACCTATCTCTAACCCTAACCCTAACCCTAACCCTTACCCTCACCCTAACCCTAATCTTAATGCTAACCGTAACCCTAACCCTAACGCCTAACCGTAAACCTAACCCTAACCCTTATCTTAAACCTAAACCTAAGCCTAACCCTTACCCTAACCCTAACCCCAACCATTACCCTTACCCTAACCCTAAACCTAACCCTAACCTTAACATTAAACTTATACTAACCCTAACCCTAAACCTAACCCCTACCCTAACCCTAACCATAACCCTAAGCCTAACATTCACCCTCACCCTAACCCTAACCATTACCCTAACACTTAAACCTACCCTAACCCTAAGGAAACCCTAACCCCTACCCAACCCCTAACATTAACCCTTACCTAACCCTAACCCTTACCCTTATCCTAACCCTAACCCTAACCCTAACCCTAACCTTAACCCTAACACTTACCCTTACCCTAACCCTAAATCTAACCCTAAACCTAACCCTAACCCTAACCCTAACCCTTACCCTTACCCTAACCCTTACCCTAAACCTAACCCTAACCCTTACGTTAACCCTAACAATAACCCTAACCCTTACCCCAACCCTAACACTTACCCTAACACTAAACCTAACCCTAATCCTTACCCTAACCCTCAACCAAAACCTAAACCTAACCCTAACTCTTACCCTTACACTAACCGTAACCCTAACCCTAACCCTAAACCTTACCCTTGCCCTAAACCTCACCCTAACCCTTACCCTAACCATAACACTAACCCTAACCCCTACCCTTACCTTAACCCTAACCCTAACCCTTACCCTACCGTAACACTAACCCTAACCCTAACCCCTAACCCCAACCCTAACCCTAACCCTAACCCTAACTCTAACCCTAACCCTAACTATAACCCTAACCCTTACCCTAACCCTAACCCTTTAAGTAACCCTAACCCTAACCCTAAACCTAACTCTAACCCTAACCCTAACTATAACCCTAACCCTTACCCTAACCCTAACCCTTTAAGTAACCCTAACCCTAACCCTAAACCTAACTCTAACCCTAACCCTAACACTTCCCCTTCCCCTAATCCTAACCCTAACCCTTACCCCACCCTGACCCTAACCTTAATGCTAACCGTAACCCTAACCCTAACGCCTAACCCTGAACCTAACCCTAACCCTTACCCTAAACCTAAACCTAAGCCTAACCCTTACCCTAACCCTAACCACAACCATTACCCTTACCCTAACCCTAAACCTAACCCTAACCTTAACACTTAAACTTATACTAACCCTAACCCTAACCCTAACCCTATACGTAATCCTAACTCTAACCCTAACCCTAACACTTATCCTTACCCTAACACTAACCCTAACCCTAAACCTTAACCTTACCCTTACCCTCACCGTAACCCTAACCTTAATGCTAACCCTAACCCTAACCCTAACCCCTAATCCTAAACCTAAACCTAACCCTAACCCTAACCCTAAACCTAAGCCTAACCCTTACCCTAACCCTAACCCTTACCCTTACCCTCACCCTCACCCTAACCGTAATGCTAACCCTTACCCCTACCCTAACACTTACCCTACCACTAATCCTAACCCTAATCCTTACACTAACCCTCAACCTAACCCTAACCCTAACCCTAACCCTTACCCTTACCCTAACCCTAACTGTAACCCTAAACCTAAACCTTACCCTTGCCCTACACCTAACCCTAAACCTTACCCTAACCATAACCCTAACCATAAACCTAACCCTCACCCCTACCCTTTCCTTAACCCTAACCCTAACCCTTACCCTACCGTAACCCTAACCCTAACCCTAACCCCTAAACCCAACCCTAACCCTAACCCTAACACTTACCGTTACCCTAACGCTAACCCTAACTCCAACCCTAACCCTAACCATAACCCTAACCCTTACCCTAATCCTAACCCTTTCGGTAATCCTAACCCTTACCCTTAACCTAACCCTAACCCTAACCCTAACACTTACCCTTACCCTCACCCTAACCCTAACCTTAATGCTAACCCTAACCCTAACCCTAACGCCTAACCCTAAACCTAACCCTAACCCTACACCTAACCCTTACCCTAACACTAACCCTAACCCTTATTCTTACCCTAATCCTAACCTAAACCCTAATCCTAATTCTAACCCTAACCCTAAGCCTTACCCTTACCCTAACCCTAACCCTAACCCTAACCCTTACCCTTACCCTTACCTTAACCCTAACCCTAACCCGAATCCTAAACCTTATCCTTACCCTAAACCTACCCTAATCCTTACCCTAACCCTAACCGTAACCCTAACCCTTACCCTTACGTTAACCCTAACCCTAACCCTAACCCTAACCCTTACACCTAACCCTAAACCTTACCCTTACCCTAACCCTAACCCAAATCCTAACCCCTAACCCTAACCCTAACCTAAGCCATACCCTTACCCTAACCCTAACCCTAAACTTAATCCTAACCCTAACACTAACTCTAACCCTAACCCTTACAATTACCTAACCCTAACCCTAACCCTAACCCTAACACTTACCCTTACCCTTACACTAACCCTAACCCTAACCCTCACCCTAACCCTATCCCTTACCCTACCCTAACCCTCACCCTAACACTAATCCTAACCCTAACCCTCACACTAACCGTAACCCTAACCCTAACCCTAACCTAACCCTAACCCTTACCCTAACCCTAACAGTAACCCTAACCCTAACCCCCTAACCCTAACCCTAACCCTTACCCTAACTCTAACCCTAAACCTAATCCTAACCCTACTCCTAACCCTATCCCTAACTCTTACCCTTACACTAACCATCACCCTACACCAACCTAAACCTTATCCTTACCCAAAACCTAACCCTAACCCTTAACCTAACCCCAACCAACCCTAACCCTAAACCTTACCCTTACCTTAACCCTAACCCTAAACTTAACCCTAACTTTTACCCCTAAACCTAACGCTAACCGTAAACCTTACACTTACCGTAACCCTAACCCTTATCCTAACCCCTAACGCTATCTCTAACCCTAACCCTAAAATTAACCTTAATCCTAACCTTAAGACTAGCCCTAACCCTAACCCTTACCCTTACCCTTTCCCTAACGCTAACCCTAAAACTAGCCCTAACCCTTACCCTAACCCTAACCCTAAACCTAACACTAACCCTTACCTAACACTAACCCTAAATCTAATCCTTACCCTAACCCTAATCCTTACCCTTACCCTGAACCTAACCCTAACCCTTACACTAACCCCTAACCCTAAAACTAACCCTAAACCTAACCATGACCCCAAACCTTATTCTAACGCTAAACCTACCCCTAAACCTAACACTTACCCTTACCCTAACCCTAACCCTAACACTAACACGTACCCTAACCCTAACCCCTAACCCTAACCCTAACCCTAACACTTACCTTTACCCCAACCCTAACCCTAACCCTAACACTTACCCTTACCCTAACCCTAACCCTAACCATTACCCTTACCCGAACACTAACGCTAACCCCTAACCCTAACACTTACCCTTACCCTAACCCTAACACTAAAGCTTACCCTAACCCTAACCCTAACCCTAAACCTAATTCTAACCCTAACTCTAACCCTAACGCTAACCCTAACACTAACAGTAACCCTAACCCTAAACCTAACACTTACCCTACCCCTTACCCTAAACCTAACTCTAAGCCTAACTCTAACCCTAACGCTATCCCTAACCCTAACACTAACAGTAACCTTAACACTTACCCTGACCCTAAACGTAACCCTAACGCTAACCTTTACCCTTACCCTAACCCTAACCCTAAACCTAATGCTAACCCTAACCCTAAACCTTACCATTACTCTAACCCTAACCCTAACCCTTAGCCTAACCCTAACCCTAACCCTAACCCCCAGCCCTAACCCTAAACCTAAACTTACCCTTACCCTAACCCTAACGCTAAACCTAACCCCTAACACTAACCCTAACACTTACCCTTACCCTTACCCTAACGCTAACCCTAACCTTAACCCTAACCCTTACCCTAACCCTAAACTTAACCCTTACCCTACACCTAACCCTGACGCTAACCCTAACCCTAACCCCTAAACCTTACCCTAACCCTAACCCTAACCCTAAAACTTACGCTAACCCTAACCCTAACATTAACCCCAACCCTAAACCTTACCCTAACCCTTACCCTAAACCTAACCCTAACCCTTACCCTAACCCTAACCCTAACCCTAACACTTACCCTTACCCTAAGCCTAACCCTAAACCTTACCCTAACCCTAACCCTAACCCTAACCCCTAAACCTAACCCTAAACCTAACCCTATTCCTTACCCTAACCCTTAACCTAACCCTAAACCTAAGCCTAACACTAACCCTAACCCTTACCCTTACCCTTACCCTAACCCTAACCTAACCCTAACCCTTACCCTAACCCTAACAGTAACCCTAAACCTAACCCCCTAACCCTAACCCTAAACTTAACCCTAACATTAACCCTTACCCTTACCTTAACCCTAAGCCTAACCCTAACCCTAACCCTAACCCCTAACCCTAACCCTAACACTTAACTTTACCGTAACCCTAACTCTAACCCTAACCCCTAACCCTCACCCTAACCCTAACCCTAACACTTACCGTTACCCTAACCCTAACCCTAACCCTAACCCTAACACTTACCGTTACCCTAACCCTTTCCATAACCCTAACCTAAACCTAAACCTAACCCTAACCCTAAAAATAACCCTAAACTTAACCCTAAACCTAACCCTAACCCTAACCCTAACACTTACCCTTACCCTCACCCTAACCCTAACTTTAATGCTAACCCTAACCCTAACCCTAACGCCTAACCCTAAACCTAACCCTAACCCTACACCTAACCCTTACCCTAACACTAACACTAACCCTTATCCTTACCCTAATCCTAACCTAAACCCTAATCCTAATTCTAACCCTAACCCTAAGCCTTACCCTTACCCTAACCCTAACCCTAACCCTAACCCTTACCCTTACCTTTACCTTAACCCTAACCCTAACCCGAATCCTAAACCTTATCCTTACCCTAAACCTACCCTAATCCTTACCCTAACCCTAACCGTAACCCTAACCCTTACCCTTACGTTAACCCTAACCCTAACCCTAACCCTAACCCTAACCCTTACACCTAACCCTAAACCTTACCCTTACCCTAACCCTAACCCAAATCCTAACCCCTAACCCTAACCCTAACCTAAGCCATACCCTTACCCTAACCCTAACCCTAAACTTAATCCTAACCCTAACACTAACTCTAACCCTAACCCTTACAATTACCTAACCCTAACCCTAACCCTAACACTTACCCTTACCCTTACCCTAACCCTAACCCTAACCCTCACCCTAACCCTATCCCTTACCCTACCCTAACCCTCACCCTAACCCTAATCCTAACCCTAACCCTCACACTAACCCTAACCCTAACCCTAACCCTAACCTAACCCTAACCCTTACCCTAACCCTAACAGTAACCCTAACCCTAACCCCCTAACCCTAACCCTAACCCTTACCCTAACTCTAACCCTAAACCTAATCCTAACCCTACTCCTAACCCTATCCCTAACTCTTACCCTTACACTAACCATCACCCTACACCAACCTAAACCTTATCCTTACCCAAAACCTAACCCTAACCCTTAACCTAACCCCAACCAACCCTAACCCTAAACCTTACCCTTACCTTAACCCTAACCCTAAACGTAACCCTAACTTTTACCCCTAAACCTAACGCTAACCGTAAACCTTACACTTACCGTAACCCTAACCCTTACCCTAACCCCTAACGCTATCTCTAACCCTAACCCTAAAATTAACCTTAATCCTAACCTTAAGACTAGCCCTAACCCTAACCCTTACCCTTACCCTTTCCCTAACGCTAACCCTAAAACTAGCCCTAACCCTTACCCTAACCCTAACCCTAACCCTAACACTAACCCTTACCTAACACTAACCCTAAATCTAATCCTTACCCTAACCCTAATCCTTACCCTTACCCTGAACCTAACCCTAACCCTTACACTAACCCCTAACCCTAAAACTAACCCTAAACCTAACCATGACCCCAAACCTTATTCTAACGCTAAACCTACCCCTAAACCTAACACTTACCCTTACCCTAACCCTAACCCTAACACTAACACGTACCCTAACCCTAACCCCTAACCCTAACCCTAACCCTTACCTTTACCCCAACCCTAACCCTAACCCTAACACTTACCCTTACCCTAACCCTAACCCTAACCATTACCCTTACCCGAACACTAACGCTAACCGCTAACCCTTACACTTACCCTTACCCTTACCCTAACACTAAAGCTTACCCTAACCCTAACCCTAACCCTAAACCTAATTCTAACCCTAACTCTAACCCTAACGCTAACCCTAACACTAACAGTAACTCTAATCCTAAACCTAACACTTACCCTAACCCTAACCCTAAACCTAACTCTAAGCCTAACTCTAACCCTAACGCTATCCCTAACCCTAACACTAACAGTAACCTTAACACTTACCCTGACCCTAAACGTAACCCTAACGCTAACCTTTACCCTTACCCTAACCCTAACCCTAAACCTAACGCTAACCCTAACCCTAAACCTTACCGTTACTCTAACCCTAACCCTAACCCTTAGCCTAACCCTAACCCTAACCCTAACACCCAGCCCTAACCCTAAACCTAAACTTACCCTTACCCTAACCCTAACCCTAAACCTAATCCCTAACACTAACCCTAACACTTACCCTTACCCTTACCCTAACGCTAACCCTAACCTTAACCCTAACCCTTACCCTAACCCTAAACTTAACCCTTACCCTTACCCTACACCTAACCCTGACGCTAACCCTAACCCTAATCCCTAAACCTTACCCTAACCCTAACCCTATCCCTAAAACTTACGCTAACCCTAACCCTAACATTAACCCCAACGCTAAACCTTACCCTAACCCTTACCCTAAACCTAACCCTAACCCTTACCCTAACCCTAACCCTAACCCTAACACTTACCCTTACCCTAAGCCTAACCCTAAACCTTACCCTAACCCTAACCCTAACCCTAACCCCTAAACCTAACCCTAAACCTAACCCTATTCCTTACCCTAACCCTTAACCTAACCCTAAACCTAAGCCTAACCCTAACCCTAACCCTTACCCTTACCCTTACCCTAACCCTAACCTAACCCTAACCCTTACCCTAACCCTAACAGTAACCCTAAACCTAACTCCCTAACCCTAACCCTAAACCTAACCCTAACATTAACCCTTACCCTTACCTTAACCCTAAACCTAACCCTAACCCCTATCGTAACCGTAACCCTAAGCCTAACCCTAACCCTAACCCTAACCCCTAACCCTAACCCTAACAATTAACTTTACCGAAACCCTAACTCTAACCCTAACCCCTAACCCTCACCCTAACCCTAACCCTAACACTTACCGTTACCCTAACCCTAACCCTAACCCTAACCCTAACAATTATCTTAACCCTAACCCTTTCCATAACCCTAACCTAAACCTAAACCTAACCCTAACCCTAAAAATAACCCTAAACTTAACCCTAACCCTAACCCTTACCCTTACTCTAACCCTAACCATAAACCTAACCCTAACGCTAACCCAAACACTAACCCTTAACCCTAAAACTAACCCTAACCCTAACACAAACCCTTACCCTTACCCTAACCCTAACCCTAACACTTACCCTTACCCTTACACTAAACCTAACCCTAACCCTAAACCTAACCCTAACCCTAACCCTAACCCTCACCCTAACCCTAATTCTAACCCTAACCCTAACCCTAACCCTTACCCTTACCCTAACCCTAACCCTTACCCTTACCCTAACCCTAACCGTAACACTTACCCTTACCCTTACACTAACCCTAACCGTGACCCTAAACCTAACCCTAACCCTAACCCTCACACTAACCCTAACCCTAACCCTTACCCTAACTCTAATCCTACCCCTTACAGTTACTTTAACCCGAACCCTAACCCTAAACCTAGCCCTAAACCTTACCCGTACCCTAACCCTAACCCTAACCTTAATGCTAACCCTTTCCCTAACCCTAACCCTAACCGTAACCCTTAGCCCGAGCCTAACCCTAACCCTAATCCTTACCCTTACCCTCACCCTAACCCTAACCCCTAAAGCTAAACCTAACCCTAACCCTAACCAGAACCCAAAACCTTACCGTAACCATAACCCTACCCCTAACCCTAACAATTACCGTTACCCTAACCCTAACATTAACCCTAACACCCTAACCCTAACCCTGACTCCTTACCCTAACCCTAACCCTAATCCCCAAACCTAACCTTAAACCTAACCCTAATCCTTACCCTTAACCTAACCCTAACCATAACCATAACGCTTACCGTAAACCTAACACTAACCCTATACCTAACCCTAATCCTAACACATAACCCTTACCCTAACCCTAACCCTAAACCTAACCTAACTCTAACCCTAACCCATAGCCTTACCCTAACCCTAACCCTAACCCTAACCCTAACCCTTACCCTAACACTAACCCTAACCATAATCCTTACCCTAACCCTAAGCCTAACCCTAACCCTTACCCTTTCCCTAAACCTATCCCTAACCCTAACCCTTACCCCTACCCTAAACCTAACCCTAATCCTTACCCTTACCCTAACCCTAACACTAACCCTAATCCTAACCCCTAACCATAAACCTAACACTAACGCTAACTCTAACCCTAAGCATTACCCTTACCCTAACCATAACGCTAACCGTAACACTTACCCTTACCCTAATCCTAACCATAAACCTAACCCTAACTCTAAACGTAACCCTAACTCTAACACTAACCATAACCATTATCCTTACCCTAATCCTAAATCTAACCCTAAACCTAACCCTTACCCCTACCCTCACCCTAACCCTAACCTTAATGGTAACCCTAACCCGAACCCTAACACCTATCCCTAAACCTAAACCTAAGCCTAACCCTAACGCTAAACCTAAGGCTAACCCTTACCCTAACCCTAACCCTAACCCTTACCCTCACCCTAACCCTAACCGTAATGCTAACCCTTACCCTATGCCTAACACTTACCCTAACACTAAACCTAACCCTAATCCTTACCCTAACCCTCACACTAACCCTAACCCTAACCCTAACCTAACCCTAACCCTTACCCTAACCCTAACAGTAACCATAACCCTAACCCCCTAACCCTAACCCTAACCCTTACCCTAACTCTTACCCTAAACCTAACCCTAACCCTACTCCTAACCCTAACCCTAACTCTTACCCTTACACTAACCCTCACCCTTCCCCAACCCTAAACCTTATCCTTACCCAAAACCTAACCCTAACCTTTAACCTAACCCCAACCAACCCTAACCCTAAACCTTACCCTTACCTTAACCCTAACCCTAAACTTAATCCTAACTTTTACCCCTAAACCTAACGCTAACCGTAAACCTTACACTTACCGTAACCCTAACCCTTACCCTAACCCCTAACGCTATCTCTAACCCTAACCCTAAAATTAACCTTAATCCAAACCTTAAGCCTAGCCCTAACCTAACCCTTACCCTTACCCTTTCCCTAACCCTAACCCTAAACCTAGCCCTAACCCTTACCCTTACCCTAACCCTAACCCTTACCCTAACCCTTACCTAACACTAACCCTAAATCTAATCCTTAACCTAACCCTAATCCTTACTCTTACCCTGACCCTAACCCTAACCCTTACCCTAACCCCTAACCCTAAAACTAACCCTAAACCTAACCATGACCCCAAACCTTATGCTAACCCTAAACCTACCCCTAAACCTAACACTTACCCTTACCCTAACCCTAACACTAACACGGACCCTAACCCTAACCCCTAACCCTAATCCTAACCCTAACCCTTACCTTTACCCCAACCCTAACCCTAACCCTAACACTTACCCTTACCCTAACCCTAACCCTAACCCTAACCCTAACCCTAAACCCTAACCCTAAACCTAACCCTAACCCTAACCCTAACCATTACCCTTACCCGAACACTAATGCTAACACCTAACCCTAACACTTACCCTTACCCTAACCTTAACACTAAAGCTTACCCTAACCCTAACCCTAACCCTAAACCTAATTCTAACCCTAACTCTAACCCTAACGCTAACCCTAACCCTAACACTAACAGTAAACCTAACCCTAAAACTAACACTTACCCTAACCCTAACCCTAAACCTAACTCTAAGCCTAACTCTAACACTAACGCTATCCCTAACCCTAACACTAACAGTAACCTTAACACTTACCCTGACCCTAAATGTAACCCTAACGCTAACCTTTACCCTTACCCTAACCCTAACCCTAACCCTAAACCTAATGCTAACCCTAACCCTAAACCTTACCGTTACTCTAACACTAACCCTAACCCTTAGCCTAACCCTAACTCTAACCCTAACCCCTAACCCTAACCCTAAACCTAAACTTACCCTTACCCTAACCCTAACCCTAAACCTAACCCCTAACACTAACCCTAACACTTACCCTTACCCTTGACCTAACGCTAACCCTAACCTTAACCCTAACCCTTACCCTAACCCTAAACTTAACCCTTACCCTTACCCTACACCTAACCCTAACGCTAACCCTAACCCTAACCCCTAAACCTTAACCTAACCCTAACCCTAACCCTAAAACTTACGCTAACCCTAACCCTAACATTAACCCCAACCCTAAACCTTAACCTAACCCTTACCCTAAACCTAACACTAACCCTTACCCTAACCCTAACCCTAACCCTAATCCTTAAACCTAACCCTAACCCTAACCCTTACCCTAAACCTAACCCTAACCCTAAACCTAACCCTTACCCTTACCCTAAACCTAACGCTATCCCTAACCCTAACCCTAACCCTTACCCTAACCCTAACCCTAACCCTAAACCTTACCCTAACCCTAAACCTAACCCTAACCCTAACCCTAACCCTTAACCTAACCCTAACCCTTACCCTCACCCTAACCCTAATCCTTAACCTTAACCCTAACCCTAACCCTTACCGTTACCCTAACCCTAACCATAACCCTAACTCTAACCCTAATCCTAACCCTAATCCTAACCCTATCCCTTACCCTAACGCTAAGCCTAACCCTACCCAGTCCTAAATCTAAGCCTACCCCTTACGCTAACCCTAACCTTACACTTACCGTAAGCCTAACCCTAACCCTAACACCTAACCCTAACCCTAACCCTAACCCTAACCCTAACCCTTACCCTAACCCTAACACTAACTCTAACCCTAACCCTACATTAACCCCAACCCTAAACATTACCCTATCCATTAACCTTACCCTAACCCTTACCCTAACCCTAACCCTAACCATAACCCTAACCCTAACTCTTACCCTAACCCTAACCCTACCTTAATGCTCACCTTAAATCTAACTGAAAACCTAAACCTAATCCTAACCCCTAACCCTAACCCTAACCCTAACCCGAACCCTAAACTTTACCCTAACCCTAACCCTTACCCACACCCTAATCCTAACCCTAAACCTAAACCTAACACTAACACTAACCCTAACCCTAACCCTTACCCTAACCCTAACCTTAATGCTAACCCTAGCCCTAAGCCTAACTCTTACCCTAACCCTAACCCTAACCTTACCCTTACCCTAACCCTAACCCTAACCTTAATGCTAACCCTAAACCTAACCCTAAGCCTTACCCTAACTCTAACCCTAACCCTAATCCATATCCTAACCCGAACCCTAACCCTAACCCGTACCCTAACCCTTACAATTTCCTTAACCCTAATCCTTACCCTAACCCTAACATTAACCCTAACCCTAAAACTAAACCTAATGCTTACATTTACCCTAACCCTAACACTAACCTTAACCCTAAACCTAACCCTCACCCTTACCCTTACCCTAACCCTAACTCTAGCCCTTCCCCTTCCCATAATCCTAACCCTAAACCTAACTCTAACCCTAACTCTAACCCTAACGCTAACCCTAACCCTAACACTAACAGTAACCCTAACCCTTACCCATACCTTAAGGCTAACCCTAACCCTTACCCTTATCCTAACCCTAACCCTAACCCTAAACTTAAACCTATCACTAACTCTAATCCTACCCCTAACCCATACCCTTACCCTAACCCTAACCCTAAACCTAACTCTAAACCTAATCCTTACCCTTACCCAAACCCTAACCCTAACCCTAACCCTAACTCTAACCCTAATCCTAACCCTAATCCTAACCCTATCCCTTACCCTAACGCTAAGCCTAACCCTACCCAGCCCTAAATCTAAGCCTACCCCTTACCCTAACCCTAACCTTACACTTACCGTAACCCTAAACCTAACACTAACACCTAACCCTAACCCTAACACTAACCCTCACCCTACCCCGTACCCTTACCCTAACCCTAAAACTAACTCTAACCCTAACCCCACATTATCCCCAACGCTAAACATTACCCTATCCCTTACCCTTACCCTAACCCTTACCCTAACCCTAACCCTAACCTTAACCCTAACCCTAACTCTAAACCTAACCCTAACCCTAACCCCTAACCCTAAACCTAACCCTAACCCTTATGCTAACCATAACCCTAACCTTAATGCTAACCCTAACCCTAACCCTACCTCTTACCCTAACCCTAACCCTAACCCTAACCCTTACACTTAACCTAACCCTAACCCTAAAGTTAATGCTAACCCTAACCCTAACCCTAAACCTTACCCTAACTCTAACCCTAACCTAATCCATATCCTAACCCGAACCCTAACCCTAACCCGTACCCTAACCCTTACAATTTCCTTAACCCTAACCCTTACCCTAACCCTAACATTAACCCTAACCCTTACCCATACCCTAAACCTAACCCTAACCCTAACCCTAACCCTTACCCTTACCCTAACCCTAACCATAAACCTAATGCTAAACCTAAACGTAAACCTTACCCTTACCCTAACAATAACCCTAACACTTACCCTTACCCTAATCCTAACCCTATCCCCTAACCCTAACCCTAACCCTTACCCTTTCCCTAACCAAAACCTAACCCTAACCCTTACCCTTATCCAAACCCTAACCCTAACCCTAACCCTAAACTTAACCCTATCCCTAACCCTAACCCTACCCCTAACCCTTACCCTTACCCTAACCCTAACCCTAACCCAAAACCTAAACCTAATTCTAAACCCAATCCTTACCATTACCCAAAACCTAACCCTAACCCTAACACTAACACTTGCACTTACCCTAACCCTAACAATAACCCTAATCCTCACCCTAACCCTAACCCTAACCCTCACCCCTAACCCTAACCCTAACCCTAACCCCTCACCATAACCCTAATCCTAACCATAACCTTACCCTTACCCTAACCCTAACCCTACCTTAATGCTAACCTTAAATCTAACTGTAAACCTAACCCTAACCCTAACCCCTAACCCTAACCCTAACCCTTACCCTTACCCTAACCCGAAACCTAACCTTTACCCTAACCCTAACCTTAACCCTTACCCACACCCTAACCCTGACCCTAAACCTAACAATTACCCTAAACCTAACCCTAACCCTAACCCTAACCCTTACCCTAATCCTAACCATAACCTTAATGCTAACCCTAACCCTAACCCTAACTCTTACCCTAACCCTAACCCTAACACTTAACTTTACCCTAACCCTAACCCTAACCTTAATGCTAACCCTAACCCTAACCCTAAGCCTTACCCTAACTCTAACCCTAATCCTAATCCATATGCTAACCCGAACCCTAACCCTAACCAGTACCCTAACCCTTACAATTTCTTTAACCCTAACCCTTACCCTAACCCTAACATTAACCCTAACCCTAAAACTAAACATAATGCTTACACTTAACCTAACCCTAACCCTAAACCTAACCCTAACCCTAACCCTAACCCTAAACCTAACCCCTAAGCCTAACCCTAACCCTAACTCTAACACTTACTCTTACCCTAACCCTAACCCTAACCCTTACCCTAACCCTAAACCGAACCCTTACCCTAACCCTAACCCGTAACACTAACCCTAACCCTAACCATCACCCTAACCCTAACCCTAACCCTTAACCTAACCCTAACCCTAACCCTACCCCTTACCCTTACCCTATCCCTAAACCTAACCCTAACCTTAACCCCAACCCTAACCCTAACCTTAACCCGAACCCTAAACCTATCCATAACCGTAACACTTACTGACACCCTAACCCTAACCCTAACACTAACCCTTACCCAAACCCTTACCCTTACCCTTACCCTAACCCTAACCTTAATGCTAATCCTAACCCTAACCCTAACTCTTACCCTAAAACTAACCCTAACTCTTACCCTTACCCTAACTCTAACCCTAACCTTAATGCTAAACCTAACCCTAACCCTAAGCCTTACCCTAACTCTAACCCTAATCATAATCCATATCATAACCCGAACCCTAACCCTACACCGTACCCTAACCCTTACAATTTCCTTAAGCCTAACCCTAACCATAACCCTAACCCTAACCCTAACCCCAACCTTAACCCTAAACCTACCCATAACCCTTCCCTTACGCTAACCCTAACCCTAAACCTAACCATAACCCTAACCCTCACCCTTACCCTTAACCTAACCCTAACCCTAAACCTAATCCTAACCCTAACCCTAACCCCTACCACTAACCCTAACAGTTACCCTAACCCTAACCCTTACCCTTTCCCTAACCCAAACCTAACCCTAACCCTTACCCTTATCCTAACCCTAACCCTAAACTTAACCCTATCCCTAACCCTAACCCTACGCCTAACCATGACCCTTACCCTAACCCTAAACCTAAACCTAACTCTAAACCTAATCCTTACCCTTACCCAAACCCTAACCCTAATCCTAACACTAACCCTAACCCTTGCCTTTAACCTAACCCTAACCCTAACCCTAACCCTAACATTAACCCTAAACCTTACCCATACCCTAACCCTAACCCTAAGCCTTACCCAAACCCTAACCCTAACCCTAACCCTAACCCTAACCCTAAACCTTACCCTTACCCTAAACCTAACCCTAACCCTAACATTAACCCTAACCCTTACCCATACCCTAACCTTAACCCTAACCATAACCATTACCCTTAACCTAACCCTAACCCTAAACCTAACGCTAACCCTAACACTAACCCTAACGCTCACCCTTACCCTAACCCTAAACCTAACCCTAACCTTAACCCCAACCCTAACCCTACCCTTAACCCGAACCCTAAACCTATCCATAACCCTTACCCTTACCCTCCCCTAACCCCAACACTAACCCTAACCCTAACCCTAAGCCTAACCCTTACCCTAACACTTACCCTAAAGCTAACCCTAACCCTAACCTTAACCCTAACCTTAACCCTAACCCTAACCCTAACCCTAACCCTAACCCTTAACCTAACCCTAACCCTTACCCTCACCCTAACCCTAATCCTTAACCTTAACCCTAACCCTAACCCTTACCGTTACCCTAACCCTAACCATAACCCTAACTCTAACCCTAATCCTAACCCTAATCCTAACCCTATCCCTTACCCTAACGCTAAGCCTAACCCTACCCAGTCCTAAATCTAAGCCTACCCCTTACGCTAACCCTAACCTTACACTTACCGTAAGCCTAACCCTAACCCTAACACCTAACCCTAACCCTAACCCTAACCCTAACCCTAACCCTTACCCTAACCCTAACACTAACTCTAACCCTAACCCTACATTAACCCCAACCCTAAACATTACCCTATCCATTAACCTTACCCTAACCCTTACCCTAACCCTAACCCTAACCATAACCCTAACCCTAACTCTTACCCTAACCCTAACCCTACCTTAATGCTCACCTTAAATCTAACTGAAAACCTAAACCTAATCCTAACCCCTAACCCTAACCCTAACCCTAACCCGAACCCTAAACTTTACCCTAACCCTAACCCTTACCCACACCCTAATCCTAACCCTAAACCTAAACCTAACACTAACACTAACCCTAACCCTAACCCTTACCCTAACCCTAACCTTAATGCTAACCCTAGCCCTAAGCCTAACTCTTACCCTAACCCTAACCCTAACCTTACCCTTACCCTAACCCTAACCCTAACCTTAATGCTAACCCTAAACCTAACCCTAAGCCTTACCCTAACTCTAACCCTAACCCTAATCCATATCCTAACCCGAACCCTAACCCTAACCCGTACCCTAACCCTTACAATTTCCTTAACCCTAATCCTTACCCTAACCCTAACATTAACCCTAACCCTAAAACTAAACCTAATGCTTACATTTACCCTAACCCTAACACTAACCTTAACCCTAAACCTAACCCTCACCCTTACCCTTACCCTAACCCTAACTCTAGCCCTTCCCCTTCCCATAATCCTAACCCTAAACCTAACTCTAACCCTAACTCTAACCCTAACGCTAACCCTAACCCTAACACTAACAGTAACCCTAACCCTTACCCATACCTTAAGGCTAACCCTAACCCTTACCCTTATCCTAACCCTAACCCTAACCCTAAACTTAAACCTATCACTAACTCTAATCCTACCCCTAACCCATACCCTTACCCTAACCCTAACCCTAAACCTAACTCTAAACCTAATCCTTACCCTTACCCAAACCCTAACCCTAACCCTAACCCTAACTCTAACCCTAATCCTAACCCTAATCCTAACCCTATCCCTTACCCTAACGCTAAGCCTAACCCTACCCAGCCCTAAATCTAAGCCTACCCCTTACCCTAACCCTAACCTTACACTTACCGTAACCCTAAACCTAACACTAACACCTAACCCTAACCCTAACACTAACCCTCACCCTACCCCGTACCCTTACCCTAACCCTAAAACTAACTCTAACCCTAACCCCACATTATCCCCAACGCTAAACATTACCCTATCCCTTACCCTTACCCTAACCCTTACCCTAACCCTAACCCTAACCTTAACCCTAACCCTAACTCTAAACCTAACCCTAACCCTAACCCCTAACCCTAAACCTAACCCTAACCCTTATGCTAACCATAACCCTAACCTTAATGCTAACCCTAACCCTAACCCTACCTCTTACCCTAACCCTAACCCTAACCCTAACCCTTACACTTAACCTAACCCTAACCCTAAAGTTAATGCTAACCCTAACCCTAACCCTAAACCTTACCCTAACTCTAACCCTAACCTAATCCATATCCTAACCCGAACCCTAACCCTAACCCGTACCCTAACCCTTACAATTTCCTTAACCCTAACCCTTACCCTAACCCTAACATTAACCCTAACCCTTACCCATACCCTAAACCTAACCCTAACCCTAACCCTAACCCTTACCCTTACCCTAACCCTAACCATAAACCTAATGCTAAACCTAAACGTAAACCTTACCCTTACCCTAACAATAACCCTAACACTTACCCTTACCCTAATCCTAACCCTATCCCCTAACCCTAACCCTAACCCTTACCCTTTCCCTAACCAAAACCTAACCCTAACCCTTACCCTTATCCAAACCCTAACCCTAACCCTAACCCTAAACTTAACCCTATCCCTAACCCTAACCCTACCCCTAACCCTTACCCTTACCCTAACCCTAACCCTAACCCAAAACCTAAACCTAATTCTAAACCCAATCCTTACCATTACCCAAAACCTAACCCTAACCCTAACACTAACACTTGCACTTACCCTAACCCTAACAATAACCCTAATCCTCACCCTAACCCTAACCCTAACCCTCACCCCTAACCCTAACCCTAACCCTAACCCCTCACCATAACCCTAATCCTAACCATAACCTTACCCTTACCCTAACCCTAACCCTACCTTAATGCTAACCTTAAATCTAACTGTAAACCTAACCCTAACCCTAACCCCTAACCCTAACCCTAACCCTTACCCTTACCCTAACCCGAAACCTAACCTTTACCCTAACCCTAACCTTAACCCTTACCCACACCCTAACCCTGACCCTAAACCTAACAATTACCCTAAACCTAACCCTAACCCTAACCCTAACCCTTACCCTAATCCTAACCATAACCTTAATGCTAACCCTAACCCTAACCCTAACTCTTACCCTAACCCTAACCCTAACACTTAACTTTACCCTAACCCTAACCCTAACCTTAATGCTAACCCTAACCCTAACCCTAAGCCTTACCCTAACTCTAACCCTAATCCTAATCCATATGCTAACCCGAACCCTAACCCTAACCAGTACCCTAACCCTTACAATTTCTTTAACCCTAACCCTTACCCTAACCCTAACATTAACCCTAACCCTAAAACTAAACATAATGCTTACACTTAACCTAACCCTAACCCTAAACCTAACCCTAACCCTAACCCTAACCCTAAACCTAACCCCTAAGCCTAACCCTAACCCTAACTCTAACACTTACTCTTACCCTAACCCTAACCCTAACCCTTACCCTAACCCTAAACCGAACCCTTACCCTAACCCTAACCCGTAACACTAACCCTAACCCTAACCATCACCCTAACCCTAACCCTAACCCTTAACCTAACCCTAACCCTAACCCTACCCCTTACCCTTACCCTATCCCTAAACCTAACCCTAACCTTAACCCCAACCCTAACCCTAACCTTAACCCGAACCCTAAACCTATCCATAACCGTAACACTTACTGACACCCTAACCCTAACCCTAACACTAACCCTTACCCAAACCCTTACCCTTACCCTTACCCTAACCCTAACCTTAATGCTAATCCTAACCCTAACCCTAACTCTTACCCTAAAACTAACCCTAACTCTTACCCTTACCCTAACTCTAACCCTAACCTTAATGCTAAACCTAACCCTAACCCTAAGCCTTACCCTAACTCTAACCCTAATCATAATCCATATCATAACCCGAACCCTAACCCTACACCGTACCCTAACCCTTACAATTTCCTTAAGCCTAACCCTAACCATAACCCTAACCCTAACCCTAACCCCAACCTTAACCCTAAACCTACCCATAACCCTTCCCTTACGCTAACCCTAACCCTAAACCTAACCATAACCCTAACCCTCACCCTTACCCTTAACCTAACCCTAACCCTAAACCTAATCCTAACCCTAACCCTAACCCCTACCACTAACCCTAACAGTTACCCTAACCCTAACCCTTACCCTTTCCCTAACCCAAACCTAACCCTAACCCTTACCCTTATCCTAACCCTAACCCTAAACTTAACCCTATCCCTAACCCTAACCCTACGCCTAACCATGACCCTTACCCTAACCCTAAACCTAAACCTAACTCTAAACCTAATCCTTACCCTTACCCAAACCCTAACCCTAATCCTAACACTAACCCTAACCCTTGCCTTTAACCTAACCCTAACCCTAACCCTAACCCTAACATTAACCCTAAACCTTACCCATACCCTAACCCTAACCCTAAGCCTTACCCAAACCCTAACCCTAACCCTAACCCTAACCCTAACCCTAAACCTTACCCTTACCCTAAACCTAACCCTAACCCTAACATTAACCCTAACCCTTACCCATACCCTAACCTTAACCCTAACCATAACCATTACCCTTAACCTAACCCTAACCCTAAACCTAACGCTAACCCTAACACTAACCCTAACGCTCACCCTTACCCTAACCCTAAACCTAACCCTAACCTTAACCCCAACCCTAACCCTACCCTTAACCCGAACCCTAAACCTATCCATAACCCTTACCCTTACCCTCCCCTAACCCCAACACTAACCCTAACCCTAACCCTAAGCCTAACCCTTACCCTAACACTTACCCTAAAGCTAACCCTAACCCTAACCTTAACCCTAACCCTAACCCTAACCCTTACCCTAACCCTGAACCTAACCCTACCCCTAATCCTCACACTAAACCTAAACCTAACACTAACCCTAACCCTTACCCTTAACTTAACACTAACCCTAACCCTAACCCTAACACTTACACTTACCCTAAACCTAACCCTAACCCTAACCCTTAACCTAACCCTAACCCTAACCCTAAACCTAACCCCTAAGCCTAACCCTAACCCTAACACTTACTCTTACCCTAACCCTAACCCTAACCCTTACCCTAACCCTAACCCGAACCCTTACCCTAACCCTAACCCTAACCCGTAACACTAACCCTAACCCTAACCATCACCCTAACCCTAACCCTAACCCTTAACCTAACCCTAACCCTAACCCTACCCCTTACCCTTACCCTAACCCTAAACCTAACCATAACCTTAACCCCAATCCTAACCCTAACCTTAACCCGAACCCTAAACCAATCCATAACCGTTACCCTTACCCTCCCCGAACCCCAACACTAACCCTAACCCTAAACCTAAGCCTAACCCTTACCCTAACACTTACCCTAACCCTAACCCTAAACCTAACCTTAACCCTAACCCTAACCCTAACCCTTACCCTTACCCTAAACCTAACCCTAACCCTACCCCTAACCCTCACCCTTACCCTTACCCTAACCGTAACCCTAAACCTAACCCTCATCCTAATCCTAACCCTTACCCATAACTTTACACTAACCCTAATCCTAACCCTAACACTTACACTTATCCTAAACCTAACCCTAACCCGAACCCTTAACCTAACGCTAAAGCTAACCCTAAACCTAACCCCTAAACCTAACCCGAAACCTAACCCTAACACTAACACTTACCCTTACCCTAACCCTTACCCTTTCCCTAACCCAAACCTAACCCTAACCCTTACCCTTATCCTAACCCTAACCCTAAACTTAACCCTATCCCTAACCCTAACCCTACGCCTAACCATGACCCTTACCCTAACCCTAAACCTAAACCTAACTCTAAACCTAATCCTTATCCTTACCCAAACCCTAACCCTAATCCTAACACTAACCCTAACCCTTGCCTTTAACCTAACCCTAACCCTAACCCTAACCCTAACATTAACCCTAAACCTTACCCAAACCCTAACCCTAACCCTAACCCTAACCCTAACCCTAAACCTTACCCTTACCCTAAACCTAACCCTAACCCTAACATTAACCCTAACCCTTACCCATACCATAACCTTAACCCTAACCATAACCATTACCCTTAACCTAACCCTAACCCTAAACCTAACGCTAACCCTAACACTAACCCTAACGCTCACCCTTACCCTAACCCTAAACCTAACCCTAACCTTAACCCCAACCCTAACCCTAACCTTAACCCGAACCCTAAACCTATCCATAACCCTTACCCTTACGCTCCCCTAACCCCAACACTAACCCTAAGCCTAACCCTTACCCTAACACTTACCCTAAAGCTAACCCTAACCCTAACCTTAACCCTAACCCTAACCCTAACCCTTACCCTAAACCTAAACCTAACCCTACCCCTAATCCTCACCCTAAACCTAAACCTAACCCTAACCCTAACCCTTACCCTTATCTTAACACTAACCCTAACCCTAACCCTAACACTTACACTTACCCTAAACCTAACCCTAACCCTAACCCTTAACCTAACCCTAACCCTAACCCTAAACCTAACCCCTAACCCTAACCCTAACCCTAACCGTAACACTTACCCTTAACCTAACCCTAACCCTAACCTTAACCCCAACCCTAACCCTACCCTTAACCCGAACCCTAAACCTATCCATAACCCTTACCCTTACCCTCCCCTAACCCCAACACTAACCCTAACCCTAACCCTAAGCCTAACCCTTACCCTAACACTTACCCTAAAGCTAACCCTAACCCTAACCTTAACCCTAACCCTAACCCTAACCCTTACCCTAACCCTGAACCTAACCCTACCCCTAATCCTCACACTAAACCTAAACCTAACACTAACCCTAACCCTTACCCTTAACTTAACACTAACCCTAACCCTAACCCTAACACTTACACTTACCCTAAACCTAACCCTAACCCTAACCCTTAACCTAACCCTAACCCTAACCCTAAACCTAACCCCTAAGCCTAACCCTAACCCTAACACTTACTCTTACCCTAACCCTAACCCTAACCCTTACCCTAACCCTAACCCGAACCCTTACCCTAACCCTAACCCTAACCCGTAACACTAACCCTAACCCTAACCATCACCCTAACCCTAACCCTAACCCTTAACCTAACCCTAACCCTAACCCTACCCCTTACCCTTACCCTAACCCTAAACCTAACCATAACCTTAACCCCAATCCTAACCCTAACCTTAACCCGAACCCTAAACCAATCCATAACCGTTACCCTTACCCTCCCCGAACCCCAACACTAACCCTAACCCTAAACCTAAGCCTAACCCTTACCCTAACACTTACCCTAACCCTAACCCTAAACCTAACCTTAACCCTAACCCTAACCCTAACCCTTACCCTTACCCTAAACCTAACCCTAACCCTACCCCTAACCCTCACCCTTACCCTTACCCTAACCGTAACCCTAAACCTAACCCTCATCCTAATCCTAACCCTTACCCATAACTTTACACTAACCCTAATCCTAACCCTAACACTTACACTTATCCTAAACCTAACCCTAACCCGAACCCTTAACCTAACGCTAAAGCTAACCCTAAACCTAACCCCTAAACCTAACCCGAAACCTAACCCTAACACTAACACTTACCCTTACCCTAACCCTTACCCTTTCCCTAACCCAAACCTAACCCTAACCCTTACCCTTATCCTAACCCTAACCCTAAACTTAACCCTATCCCTAACCCTAACCCTACGCCTAACCATGACCCTTACCCTAACCCTAAACCTAAACCTAACTCTAAACCTAATCCTTATCCTTACCCAAACCCTAACCCTAATCCTAACACTAACCCTAACCCTTGCCTTTAACCTAACCCTAACCCTAACCCTAACCCTAATATTAACCCTAAACCTTACCCAAACCCTAACCCTAACCCTAACCCTAACCCTAACCCTAAACCTTACCCTTACCCTAAACCTAACCCTAACCCTAACATTAACCCTAACCCTTACCCATACCATAACCTTAACCCTAACCATAACCATTACCCTTAACCTAACCCTAACCCTAAACCTAACGCTAACCCTAACACTAACCCTAACGCTCACCCTTACCCTAACCCTAAACCTAACCCTAACCTTAACCCCAACCCTAACCCTAACCTTAACCCGAACCCTAAACCTATCCATAACCCTTACCCTTACCCTCCCCTAACCCCAACACTAACCCTAAGCCTAACCCTTACCCTAACACTTACCCTAAAGCTAACCCTAACCCTAACCTTAACCCTAACCCTAACCCTAACCCTTACCCTAAACCTAAACCTAACCCTACCCCTAATCCTCACCCTAAACCTAAACCTAACCCTAACCCTAACCCTTACCCTTATCTTAACACTAACCCTAACCCTAACCCTAACACTTACACTTACCCTAAACCTAACCCTAACCCTAACCCTTAACCTAACCCTAACCCTAACCCTAAACCTAACCCCTAACCCTAACCCTAACCCTAACCGTAACACTTACCCTTAACCTAACCCTAACCCTAACCTTAACCCCAACCCTAAACCTATCCATAACCCTTACCCTTACCCTCCCATAACCCTAACCCTAAACCTAACACTAACCCTAACTCTAACCCTTACCCTAACCCTAACCCTAACCCTACTCTAAAACTAACCCTAACCCTAAACCTAAACATTAACCTTACCCTAACCCTAACCCCATACCTAACCCTAACCCTAACACTAATCCTTACCCTTACCCTAACCCTAACCCTAACGCTAAACCTTAACCTTACCCTAAACCTAACCATAACCATAACCATAACCCCAACCCTAACCCTAACCCTAAACCTAACCCTACCCATTACCCTAAACCTAACCCTAACCCTAATCCTTACCCTAAACCTAACATTACCCTAACTCTTACACTTTCCCTTACCCTAACCCTAACCGCAAACTTAACCCTAAACCTAACCATAACCCTTACCCTTACCCTAACCCTAACCCTAACACTTACCCTAAACCTAATCCTAACCCTAACCCAAACCCCTAACACTAAACCTAACAGTAACCCTAACCCTAACCCTTACCCTTTCCCTAACCCAAACCTAACCCTAACCCTTACCCTTATCCTAACCCTAACCCTAACCCTAACGCTAAACTTAACCCTATCCCTAACCCGAACCCTACCCCTAACCCTTACCCTTACCCTAACCCTAAACCTAAAACTAACTCTAAACCTAATCCTTACCCTTACCCAAACAATAACCCTAACCCTAACACTAACCCGAACCCTTGCCCTTACCCTAACCCTAACCGTAACCCTAACCCGTACCGTAACCCTAACCCTAATCCTTACCCTAACCCTAACCCTAACCCTCACCTCTAACCCTAACCCTAACCCTAACCCTCACCATAACCCAAATCCTAACCATAACCCTAACCCTTACCCTAAACCTAATCCTACCTAATGCTAACCATAAATCTAACTGTAAACCTAACCCTAACCCTAACCCCTAACCCTAACCCTAACCCTTACCCTTACCCTAACCCGAACCCTAAACTTTACCCTACCCCTAAGCCTAACCCTTACGCACACCCTAACCCTAACCCTAACACTAACCCTAACCCTAACCCTAACCCTAACCATAAGCCTTACCCTAACTCTAACCCTAATCCTAATCCATATGCTAACCCGAACCCTAACCCTAACCAGTACCCTAACCCTTACAATTTCCTTAACCCTAACCCTTACCCTAACCCTAACACTAACCTTAATGCTAACCCTAACCCTAACCCTAACACTTACCCTAACCCTAACCCTAACCCTAACCATAAGCCTTACCCTAACTCTAACCCTAATCCTAATCCATATGCTAACCCGAACCCTAACCCTAACCAGTACCCTAACCCTTACAATTTCCTTAACCCTAACCCTTACCCTAACCCTAACTTTAACCCTAACCCTAAAACTAAACATAACGCTTACACTTAACCTAACCCTAACCTTAAACCTAACCCTAACCCTAACCCTAAACCTAACCCTCATCCTTACCCTTACCCTAACCCTAACTCTAGCCCTTACACTTACCCTAAACCTAATCCTAAACCTAACTCTAACCCTAACTCTAACCCTAACGCTAACCCTAACCCTAACCCTAACATTAACCCTAAACCTTACCCATAGCCTAACCCTAACCCTAACCCTAACCCTTACCCTTACCCTAACCCTAACCCTAAACCTAACGCTAACCCTAAACCTAAACTTTACCCTTACCCTAACCCTAACCCTAACACTTAACCTAACCCTAATCCTAACCCTAACCCCTAACCCTAACCCTAACCCTAACCCTAACACTTACCCTAACCCTAACCCTAACCCTAACCCTTACCCTTACCCTAAACCTAACCCTAACCCTAACACTTACCCTAACCCTAACCCAAACCCTTACACTTACCCTAAGCCTAACCCTAACCTTAATGCTAACCCTAACCCTACCCCTACCTCTTATCCTAACCCTTAACCCTAACCCTAAACCTAACCCTTACCCTTACCCTAACCCTAACTTTAACCCTAACCCTAACCCTAATCCTAACCCTAACCCTTACCCTTACCCTAAACCTAGTCCTAAACCTAAACCTAACCCTAACCCTAACCCCTAACCCTAACACTAACCTTAACCCTACCCCTAACCCTTACACTTACCCTAACTCTAACCGTAACATAATGCTAACACTAACCCTAATCCTAACTCTTATCCTCACCCTAACCCTAACCCTCCCCCTTACCCTTATGCCAACCCTAACCCTAAACCTTACCCTAACCCTAATCCTAACCCTAAGCCTAACCCTAACCCTTTCCCTTTCCCTAACCCTAACCCTAACCCTAACTCTAACCCTTACTCTTACCCTAATCCTAACCCTAACCCTACCCCTAAGCCTCACCCTTACCCTTATCCTAACCCTAACCCTAACCCTAAACCTAACCCTAAACCTAACCCTAACCCTTCCCCTTAACTTAACACTAACCCTAACCCTAACCCTAACACTTACCCTAAACCTAACCCTAACCCTAACCCTTAACCTAACCCTAAACCTAACCCTAAACCTAACCCCTAAGCCTAACCCTAACCCTAACTCTAACACTTACTCTTACCCTAACCCTAACCCTAACACTTACCCTAAACCTAACCCTAACCCTAACCCTTAACCTAACCCTAACCCTAACCCTAAACCTAACCCCTAAGCCTAACCCTAACCCTAACTCTAACACTTACTCTTACCCTAACCCTAACCCTAACCCTTACCCTAACCCTAACCCGAACCCTTACCCTAACCCTAACCCTAACCCGTAACACTAACCCTAACCCTAACCATCACCCTAACCCTAACCCTAACCCTTAACCTAACCCTAAACCTATCCCTACCCCTTACCCTTACCCTAACCCTAAACCTAACCATAACCTTAACCCCAATCCTAACCGTAACCTTAACCCGAACCCTAAACCAATCCATAACCGTTATCCTTACCCTCCCCGAACCCCAACACTAACCCTAACCCACACCCTAAGCCTAACCCTTACCCTAACACTTACCCTAACCCTAACCCTAAACCTAACCTTAACCCTAACCCTAACCCTAACCCTTACCCTTACCCTAAACCTAACCCTAACCCTACCCCTAACCCTCACCCTTACCCTTACCCTAACCGTAACCCTAAACCTAACCCTCATCCTAATCCTAACCCTTACCCATAACTTTACACTAACCCTAATCCTAACCCTAACACTTACACTTATCCTAAACCTAACCCTAACCCGAACCCTTAACCTAACGCTAAAGCAAACCCTAAACCTAACCCCTAAACCTAACCCGAAACCTAACCCTAACACTAACACTTACCCTTACCCTAACCCTAACCCTATCCCTTACCCTAACACTAACCCTAACCCTTACCCTAACCCTAACCCCTAACACTAACCCTAACCCTAATGCTCACCCTAACCCTAACCCTAATCCTAACCCTTAACCTAACCCTAACCCTTACCCTTACCCTAAACCTAACCGTAACCCTACTCTAAAACTAACCCTAACCCTAACCCTAACCCTAACCTTACCCTAACCCTAATCCCATACCTAACCCTAACCCTAACCCTAATCCTTACCCTTACCCTAAACGTAACCCTAAACCTAAAGTTAACCCTAACCCTAAACCTTACCCTTACCTAACCCTAACACTAACACTTACCCTAACCCTAATACTAACCCTAACCCCTAACCCTAACCCTAACCCTAACTCTAACACTTACCCTTACCCTAACCCTAAACCTAGTGCTAAACCTAAACCTAACCCTAACCCTAACTGTAACCCCTAACCCTAACCCTAACCTTAACCCTACAATTAACCCTTACATTTACCCTAACTCTAACCGTAACATAATGCTAACACAAATCCTAACCCTATCTCTTACCCTCACGCTAACCCTAAACCTCCACCTTACCCTAATCCTAACCCTAACCCTAACCCTAATCCTTACCCTAACCCTAACCCTAACCCTAACCCCTAACACTTAGGCTAACCCTAACCCCTCACCATAACCCTAATCCTAACCATAACCCTTACCCTTACCCTAACCCTAACCCTACCTTAATTCTAACCTTAAATCTAACTCTAAACCTAACCCTAACCCTAACCCCTAAACCTAACCCTAAACCTTACCCTTACCCTAACCCGAACCCTAACCTTTACCCTAACCCTAACCCTTACTGACACCCTAACCCTAACCCTAAACCTAACCCTAACACTAACCCTAACCCAAACCCTTACCCTTACCCTAACCCTAACCTTAATGCTAATCCTAACCCTAACCCTAACCCTTACCCTAAAACTAACCCTAACTCTTACCCTTACCCTAACTCTAACCCTAACCTTAATGCTAAACCTAACCCTAACCCTAAGCCTTACCCTAACTCTAACCCTAATCCTAATCCATATCGTAACCCGAACCCTAACCCTACACCGTACCCTAACCCTTACAATTTCCTTAACCCTAACCCTAACCATAACCCTAACCCTAACCCTAACCCCAACCTTAACCCTAAACCTACCCATAACCCTTCCCTTACCCTAACCCTAACCCTAAACCTAACCATAACCCTAACCCTCACCCTTACCCTTAACCTAACCCTAACCCTAAACCTAATCCTAACCCTAACCCTAACCCCTAACACTAACACTAACAGTAACCATAAACCTAACCCTTACCCTTTCCCTAACCCAAACCTAACCCTAACCCTTACCCTTATCCTAACCATAACCCTAAACTTAACCCTATCCCTAACCCTAACCCTACGCCTAACCCTTACCCTCACCCTAACCCTAAACCTAAACCTAACTCTAAACCTAATCCTTACCCTTACCCAAACCCTAACCCTAATCCTAACACTAACCCTAACCGTTGCCATTAACCTAACCCTAACCCTAACCCTAACCCTAACATTAACCCTAAACCTTACCCATACCCTAACCCTAACCCTAAGCCTTACCCAAACCGTAACCCTAACCCTAACCCTATCCCTAACCCTAAACCTTACCCTTACCCTAAACCTAACCCTAACCCTAACATTAACCCTAACCCTTACCCATACCCTAACCTTAACCCTAACCATAACCATTACCCTTAACCTAACCCTAAACCTAACCCTAACCTTAACCCCAACCCTAACCCTAACCTTAACCCGAACCCTAAACCTATCCATAACCCTTACCCTTACCCTCCCCTAACCCCAACACTAACCCTAACCCTAACCCTAAGCCTAATCCTTACCCTATCACTTACCCTAACGCTAACCCTAAACCTAACCTTAACCCTAACCCTAACCCTTACCCTAACCCTAAACCTAACCCTACCCCTAATCCTCACCCTAAACCTAAACCTAACCCTAACCGCAACCCTTACCCTTAACTTAACACTAACCCTAACCCTAACCCTAACACTTACACTTACCCTAAACCTAACCCTAACACTAACCCTTAACCTAACCCTAACCCTAACCCTAAACCTAACCCCTAAACCTAACCCTAAACCTAACCCTAACACTTACCCTTAACCTAACCCTAACCCTAACCTTAACCCCAACCCTAAACCCATCCATAACCCTTACCATTACCCTCCCATAACCCTAACCCTAAACCTAACACTAACCCTAACTCTAACCCTTACCCTAACCCTAACCCTAACCGTACTCTAAAACTAACCCTAACCCTAAACCTAACCCTTAACCTTACCCTAACCCTAACCCCATACCTAACCCTAACCCTAACCCTAATCCTTACCCTTACCCTAACCCTAACCCTAACGCTAAACCTTAACCTTACCCTAAACCTAACCATAACCATAACCCTAACCCCAACCCTAACCCTAACCCTAAACCTAACCCTACCCATTACCCTAAACCTAACCCTAACCCTAATCCTTACCCTAAACCTAACCCTTACCCTAACTCTTACACTTTCCCTTACCCTAACCCTAACCGCAAACTTAACCCTAAACCTAACCATAACCCTTACCCTTACCCTAACCCTAACCCTAACACTTACTCTAAACCTAATCCTAACCCTAACCCAAACCCCTAACACTAAACCTAACAGTAACCCTAACCCTAACCCTTACCCTTTCCCTAACCCAAACCTAACCCTAACCCTTACCCTTATCCTAACGCTAACCCTAAACCTAACGCTAAACTTAACCCTATCCCTAACCCGAACCCTACCCCTAACCCTTACCCTTACCCTAACCCTAAACCTAAAACTAACTCTAAACCTAATCCTTACCCTTACCCAAACAATAACCCTAACCCTAACCCTAACCCGAACCCTTGCCCTTACCCTAACCCTAACCGTAACCCTAACCCGTATCCTAACCCTAACCCTAATCCTAATCCTTACCCTAGCCCTAACCCTAACCCTCATCCCTAACCCTAACCCTAACCCTAACCCTCACCATAACCCTAATCCTAACCATAACCCTTACCCTTACCCTAACCCTAACCCTACCTTAATGCTAACCTTAAACCTAACTCTAAAGCTAAACCTAACCCTAACCCTAACCCTAAACCTAACCCTAACCCTAACGTTAACACTAAACCTAAAACTAACCCTAACGCTTACACTTACCCTAACCCTAACCGTAAACCTAACCCTAACCCTAAACCTAACCTCACCCTTAACCTGACCCTAACCATAACTCTAGCCCTTACCCTTACCCTAACCCTAAACCTCAACTTAACTCTAACCCTAACTATAACCCTAAGGCTAACCCTAACCCTAACCCTAACATTAACCCTAACCCTTACCCATACTATAACCCTAACCCTAACCCTAACCCTTAACCTTACCCTAAACCTAACCCTAAACCTAAGCTAACCCTAACACTAAACCTTACTCTTACCCTAACCCTAACCCTAACACTTACCCTAACACTAATACTAACCCTAACCCCTAACCCTAACCCTAACCCTAACCCTAAAATTAACCTTACCCTAATCCTAACTTTAACCCTAACCCTAACCCTAATCCTAACCCTAACCCTTACCCTTACCCTAAACCTAGTCCTAAACCTAAACCTAACCCTAACCCTAACCCTAACCGTAACCCCTAACCCTAATATTAACCTTAACCCTACCCCTAACTCTTACACTTACCCTAACTCTAACCGTAACATAATGCTAACCCTAACCCTAACCCTATCTCTTACCCTCACCCCAACCCTAACCGTCCCCCTTACCCTTATGCTAACCCTAACCCTAAACTTTAACCTAACCCTAACCCTAACCCTAAGCCTTACCCTAACCCTTACCCTTTCCCTAACCCTAACCTTAACCCTACCCCTACCCTTAACCCTAATCCTAACCCTAACCCTAACCCTTACACTTACCCTAACCCTAACCCTAACCATACCCTAACCCTCACCCTTATCCTTACCCTAACCCTAACCCTAAACCTAACCCTAACCCTTACGCTTAACTTAACACTAACCCTAAACCTAACCCTAACACTTACCCTAAACCTAATCCTAACACTTAACCTAACCCTAACCTTAACCCTAACCCTATCCCTAACCCTAACCCTCACCCTTACCCATACCCTAACTCTTACCCTAACCCTAACCCTTACCCTTACCCTAACCCTCACCCTAAGTCTAACACTTACCCTAACACTTACCCTAACCCTAACCCTAAACCTAACTTTAACCCTAACCCTAACCCTAACCCTTACCCTTACCCTAACTCTTACACTTTCCCTTACGCTAACACTAACCGCAACCTTAACCCTAAACCTAACCATAACCCTTACCCTTACCCTAACCCTAACCCTAACACTTACCCTAAACCTAATCCTAACCCTAAACCTAACCCCTAACACTAACACTAACAGTAACCCAAACCCTAACCATTACCCTTTCCCTACCCCTAACCCTAACCCTAAACCTAAACTTAACCCTATCCCTAACCCGAACCCTACCCCTAACCCTTACCCTTACCATAACCCTAAACCTAAATCTAACTCTAAACCTAATCCTTACCCTTACGTAAACAATAACCCTAACCCTAACCCTAACCAGAACCCTTGCCCTTACCCTAACCCTAACCGTAACCCTAACCCGTACCCTAACCCTAAACCTAACCCTAATCCTTACCCTAAACCTAACCCTAACCCTAACCCCTAACCATAACCCTAACCCTAACCCTCACCATAACCCTAATCCTAACCATAACCCTTACCCTTACCCTAACCCTAACCCTAACCCTACCTTAATGCTAACCTTAAATCTAACTCTAAACCTAACCCTAACCCTAACCCTAAACCTCACCCTAACGCTAACGTTAACACTAACCCTAAAACAACCCTAACGCTTACACTTACCCTAACCCTAACCGTAAACCTAAACCTAACCCTACCTCTAACCCTCACCCTTAACCTGACCCTAACCCTAACTCTAGCCCTTACCCTTACCCTATCCCTAAACCTCAACTTAACTCTAACCCTAACTCTAACTCTAAGGCTAACCCTAACCCTAACCCTAACATTAACCCTAACCCTTACCCATACCCTAACCCTAACCCTAACCCTTAACCTTACCCTAAACCTAATCCTAAACCTAAGCTAACCCTAACACTAAACCTTACTCTTACCCTAACCCAAACCCTAACACTTACCCTAACCCTAATCCTAACCCTAACCCCTAACCCTAACCCTAACCCTAACACTAACACTTACCCTTACCCTAACCCTAACTTTAACCCTAACCCTAACCCTAATCCTAACCCTAACCCTTACCCTTACCCTAAACCTAGTCCTAAACCTAAACCTAACCCTAACCCTAACCCTGACCGTAACCCCTAACCCTAACATTAACCTTAACCCTACCCCTAACTCTTACACTTACCCTAACTCTAACCATAACATAATGCTAACCCTAACCCTAAACCTATCTCTTACCCTCACCCTAACCCTAACACTCCCCCTTACCCTTATGCTAACCCTAACCCTAAACTTTAACCTAACCCTAACCCTAACCCTAATCCTTACCCTAACCCTTACCCTTTCCCTAACCCTAACCTTAACCCTACCCCTACCCTTAACCCTAATCCTAACCCTGACCCTAACCCTTTCACTTACCCTAACCCTAACCCTAACCCTACCCTAACCCTCACCCTTATCCTTACCCTAACCCTAACCCTAAACCTAACCCTAACCCTTACGCTTAACTTAACACTAACCCTAAACCTAACCCTAACACTTACCCTAAACCTAACCCTAACCCTTAACATAACCCTAACCTTAACCCTAACCCTAACCCTAACCCTCACTCTTACCCATACCCTAACTCTTACCCTAACCCTAACCCTTACCCTTACCCTAACCCTCACCCTAAGTCTAACACTTACCCTAACCCTAACCCTAAACCTAACCTTAACCCTAACCCTAACCCTGACCCTTACCCTTACCCTAACTCTTACACTTTCCCTTACGCTAACACTAACCGCAACCTTAACCCTAAACCTAACCATAACCCTTACCCTTACCCTAACCCTAACCCTAACACTTACCCTAAACCTAATCCTAACCCTAAACCTAACCCCTAACACTAACACTAACAGTAACCCAAACCCTAACCCTTACCCTTTCCCTACCCCTAACCCTAACCCTAACCCTAAACTTAACCCTATCCCTAACCCGAACCCTACCCCTAACCCTTACCCTTACCATAACCCTAAACCTAAATCTAACTCTAAACCTAATCCTTATCCTTACGCAAACAATAACCCTAACCCTAACCCTAACCAGAACCCTTGCCCTTACCCTAACCCTAACCGTAACCCTAACCCGTACCCTAACCCTAACCCTAACCCTAATCCTTACCCTAACCCTAACCCTAACCCTAACCCCTAACCATAACCCTAACCCTAACCCTCATCATAACCCTAATCCTAACCATAACCCTTACCCTTACCCTAACCCTAACCCTACCTTAATGCTAACCTTAAATCTAACTCTAAACCTAACCCTAACCCTAACCCTAAACCTCACCCTAACCCTAACGTTAACACTAACCCTAAAACTAACCCTAACGCTTACACTTACCCTAACCATAACCGTAAACCTAACCCTAACCCTAACCCTAACCCTCACCCTTAACCTGACCCTAACCCTAACTCTAGCCCTTACCCTTACCCTATCCCTAAACCTCAACTTAACTCTAACCCTAACTCTAACTCTAAGGCTAACCCTAACCCTAACCCTAACATTAACCCTAACCCTTACCCATACCCTAACCCTAACCCTAACCCTTAACCTTACCCTAAACCTAACCCTAAACCTAAGCTAACCCTAACACTAAACCTTACTCTTACCCTAAACCTAACCCTAACACTTACCCTAACCCTAATACTAACCCTAACCCCTAACCCTAACCCTAAAACTAAACCTTACCCTAACCCTAACTTTAACCCTAACCCTAACCCTAATCCTAACCCTAACCCTTACCCTTACCCTAAACCTAGTCCTAAACCTAAACCTAAACCTAACCCTAACCCTAACCGTAACCCCTAACCCTAACATTAACCTTAACCCTACCCCTTACCCTTACATTTATCCTAACTCTAACCGTAACATAATGCTAACCCTAACCCTAACCCTATCTCTTACCCTCACCCTAACCCTAACCCTCCCCCTTAACCTTATGCTAACCCTAACCCTAATCTTTAACCTAACCCTAACCCTAATCCTAAGCCTTACCCTAACCCTTACCCTTTCCATAACCCTAACCCTAACCCTACCCCTACCCTTAACCCTAACCCTAACCCTAACCCTAACCCTTACACTTACCCTAACCCTAACCCTAACCCTACCCTAACCCTCACCCTTACCCTTACCCTAACCCAAACCCTAAACCTAACCCTAAACCTAACCCTAACCCTTACGCTTAACTTAACACTAACCCTAACCCTAACCCTAACACTTACCCTAAACCCAACCGTAACCCTTAACCTAACCCTAACCTTAACCCTAAACCTAACCCCTAAACCTAACCCTAACCCTAACCCTAACTCTAACACTTACCCTTACCCTAACCCTAACCCTTACCCTAACCCTAACCCTATCCCTTACCCTAACCCTAACCCTAACCCTATCCCCTAACACTAACCCTAACCCTAACCCTAACCCCTAACACTAACCCTAACCTAACGCTCACCCTACCCCTAACCCTAACATTACCCTTAACCTAACCCTAAACCTAACCCTTACCCTTACCCTAACCCTAACCCTAACCTTAACCCCAACCCTAAACCTATCCATAACCCTTACTCTTACCCTCCCATATCCCTAACCCTAACCCTAACAATAACCATAAGCCTAAACCTTACCCTAACCCTAACCCTAACCCTAACCTTAACCCAAACCCTTACCCTTACCCTAACCCTAACACTAACCCTACTCTAAAACTAAACCTAACCCTAAACCTAACCCTTAACCTTACCCTAACCCTAAACCCATACCTAACCCTAACCCTAACCCTAATCCTTACACTTACCCTAACACTAAACCTAACGCTAAACCTTAACATTACCGTAATCCTAACCGTAACCATAACCCTAACCCCAACCCTAACCCTAACCCTAAACCTAACCCTCCCCATTACCCTAAACCTAACCCTAACGCTAATCCTTACCCTAACCCTAACCCTAAGCTAACCCTTACCCTAACTCTTACACTTTCCCTTAAACTAACCCTAACCCTAACCCCAACCTAACCATAACCCTTACCCTTACCCTAACCCTAACCCTAACCCTAAACCTAACCCTAAATCTAACCCTAACCCTAACCCTCACTCTTACCCTTAACCTAACCCTAACCCTAAAACTAATCCTAACCCTAACCCTAACCCCTAACACTAACCCTAACAGTAACCCTAACCCTAATCCTTACCCTTTCCATAACCCAAACCTAACCCTAACCCTTACCCTTATCCTAACCCTAACCCTAAGCATAACCCTAAACTTAACCCTATCCCTAACCCTAACCCTACCCCTAAAACTTACCCTTACCCTAACCCTAAACGTAAACCTAAACCAAATCTAAACCGAATCCTTACCCTTACCAAAACCCTAACCCTAATCCTAACCCTAACACTTGCCCTTACCCTAACCCTAACCCTAACCCTAAACCGTACCCTAACCCTAACCCTAACCCTAATCCTTACTCTAAACCTAACCCTACCCCTAACCTTAACCCTAACTCCTCACTATAACCCTAATCCTAACCATAACCCTTACCCTTACCCTAACCCTAACCCTACCTTAATGCTAAACTTAAATCTAACTCTAAACCTAACCCCAACCCTAACCCTAACCCTAACCCTAACGTTATCACTAACGCTAAAACTAACCCTAACGCTTACACTTACCCTACCCCTAACCCTAAACCTAACCCTGACCCTAACCCTAACCCTCACCCTTACCCTTACCCTAACCCTAACTCTAGCCCTTACCCTTACCCTAACCCTAACCCTAAACCTAACTCTAACCCTAACTCTAACACTATCGCTAACCCTTACCCTAACCCTAACATTAACCCTAACCCTTACCCATACCCTAACCCTAACCCTAAACCTAACCCTTACACTTACCCTAACCCTAAACCTAATGCTAACCCTAACCCTAAACCTTACCCTTACCCTAACCCTAACCCTAACCCTTACCCTAACCCTAATCCTACCCCTAACCCCTAACCCTAACCCTAACCCTAACACTTACCCTTACCATAACCCTAACTTTAACCCTAACCCTAAACCTAATCCTAACCCTAACCCTTACCCTTACCCTAAACCTAGTCCTAAACCTAAACCTAAACCTAACCCTAACCCTAACCGTAACCCCTACCCCTACCCCTAACCTTAACCCTACACCTAACCCTTACACTTACCCTAACTCTAACCGTAACATAATGCTAACCCTAAACCTAACCCTAACTCTTACACTCACCCTAACCGTAACCCTCCCCCTTACCCTTATGCTAACCCTAACCATAAACCTTACCCTAACCCTAACCCTAACGCTAAGCCTAACCCTAACCCTTACCCTTTCCCTAACCCAAACCCTAACCCTAACCCTAACCCTAAACCTAACAGTAACCCTAACCCTTACACCCCTAACCCTAACCCTAACCCTACCCCTAACCCTCACCCTTACCCTTACCCTAACCCTAACCCTAAACCTAACCCTAACCCTAACCCTAACCCTTACCCTAACACTAACCCTAACCCCTAACACTAACCCTAACGCTCACCCTAACCCTAACCTTAACCCTAACACTTACCCTAAACCTAACCCTAACCCTTAACCTAACCCTAAGCCTAACCCTAAACCTAAACCCTAAACATAACCCTAACCCTAACCCTAACTCTAACACTTACCCTTACCCTAACCCTAACCCTAACCCTTACCCTAACCCTAACCCTAACCCTTACCCTAACACTAACCCTAACCCCTAACACTAACCCTAACCCTAACGCTCACCCTAACCCTAACCCTAACCCTTAACCTAGCCATTACCCTTACCCTAAACCTAACCCTACCTTAATGATAACCTTAAATCTAACTCTAAACCTAACACTAAACCTAGCCCCTAACCCTAACCCTAACCCTTACCCTTACCCTAACCCGAACCCTAACTTTTACCCTAACCCTAATCCTAACCCTTACCCACACCCTAACCCTAACCCTTACCCTAACCCTAACCCTAACCTTAATGCTAACCCTAACCCTAACCCTAACTCTTATCCTAACCCTAACCCTAACCCTTAGCCTTACCCTAACCCTAACCCTAACCCTAACCTTAATGCTAACACTTACCCTAAACCTAAGCCTTACCCTAACTCTAACCCTAACCCTAATCCATATTGTATCCCGAACCCTAAGCCTAACCAATACCCTAACCCTTACAATTTCCTTAATCCTAACCCTAACCCAAAACCTAACCCCAACCTTAACCCTAAACCTAACCATAACCCTTACCCTTACCCTAACCCTAACCCTAACCCCTAACACTAACCCTAACAGTAAACCTAACCCTAACAATTAACTTTTCCCTAACCCAAACCTAACCCTAACCCTTACCCTTATCCTAACCCTAACCCTAACCCTAAACTTAACCCTATCCCTAACCCTAACGCTACCCCTAAACCTTACCCTTACCCTATCCCTAACCCTAAACCTAAACCTAACTCTAAACCTAATTCTTACCCTTACCCAAACCGTAACCCTAACCCTAGCCCTAACCCTAACCCTTGCCTTTACCCTAACGCTAACAATAACCCGAAGCCTCACCCTAACCCTAACCCTAACCCTAATCCTTACCCTAATCCTAACCCTAACTCTAACCCCTAACCCTAACCCTAAACCTAACCCCTCACCATAACCCTAATCCTGACCATAACCCTTACCCTTACCCTAACCCTAACCGTACTTAATGCTAACCTTAAATCTAACTGTAAACCTAACCCTAACCCTAACCCCTAACCCTAACACTAACCCTTACCCTTACCATAACCCGAACCCTAAACTTTACCCTACCCCTAACCCTAACCCTTACCCACACCCTAACCATAACCCTGAACCTAACCCTAACACTAACCCTAAACCTAATCCTAAACCTTACCCTAACCCTAACCCTAACCTGAATGCTAACCCTAAACCTAACCCTAACTCTTACCCTAACCCTAACCCTAACCCTTACCCTTCACCTAACCCTAACCCTACCCTTAATGCTAACCCTAACCCTAACCCTAAGCCTTACCCTAACTCTAACCCTAACCCTAATCCATATCCTAACCAGAACCCTAACCCGTACCCGTACCCTAACCCTTACAATTTCCTTAACCCTAATCCTTACCCTAACCCTAACATTAACCCTAACCCTAAAACTAAACCTAACGCTTACACTTACCCTAACCCTAATCATAACCCTAATCCTAACCCTCACCCTTACCCTTACCCTAACCCAAACTCTAGCCCTTACCCTTACCCTAACCCTAACCCTAAACCTAACTCTAACCCTAACTCTAACCCTAACGCTAACCCTAACCCTAACCCTAACATTAACCCTAACCCTTACCCATACCCTAACCCTAACCCTTACCCTTACCCTTACCCTAACCCTAACCGTAAACCTAACGCTAACCCTAAACCTAAACCTTACCCTTACCCTACCCCTAACTCTAACACCTACCCTAACCCTAATCCTAACCCTAACCCTTAACCCTAACCCTAACCCTAACCCTAACACTTGCCCTAACCCTAACCCTAACCCTAACACTTACCCTAACCCTAACCCTAACCCTAACACTAAACCTTACCCTTACCCTAAACCTATACCTAACCCTAACCCTTACCCTAACCCTAACCCCTAACCCAAACCCTAACTCTTGCCCTAACCCTAACCCCTAACCCTAACCCTAACTCTTACCCTTACCCTAACCATAACTTTAACCCTAACCCTAACACTAATCCTAACCCTAACCCTTACCCTTACCCTAAACCTAGTCCTAAACCTAAACCTAACCATAACCCTAACCGTAACCCCTAACCCTACCACTAACCTTAACCCTACACCTAACCCTTACACTTACCCTAACTCTAACCGTAACATAATGCTAACCCTAACCCTAAACCTAACTCTTACACTCACCCTAACCCTAACCCTCCCCCTTACCCTTATGCTAACCCTAACCCTAAACCTTACCCTAACCCTAACCCTAACGCTAAGCCTAACCCTAACCCTTACCCTTTCCCTAACCCAAACCCTAACCCTAACCCTAACCCTAAACCTAACACTAACCCTAACCCTTACACCCCTAACCCTAACCCTAACCCTACCCCTAAACCTCACCCTTACCCTTACCCTAACCCTAACCCTAAACCTAACCCTAACCCTAACCCTAACCCTTACCCTAACACTAACCCTAACCCCTAACACTAACCCTAACCCTAACGCTCACCCTAACCCTAACCCTAACCCTAACCCATAACCTAACCATTACCCTTACCCTAACCCTAACCCTACCTTAATGCTAACCTTAAATCTAACTCTAAACCTAACACTAACCCTAACCCCTAACCCTAACCCTAACCCTTACCCTTACCCTAAAACGAACCCTAACTTTTACCCTAACCCTAATCCTAACCCTTACCCACACCCTAACCACAACCTTAACCCTAAACCTAACCATAACCCTTACCCTTACCCTAACCCTAACCCTAACCCTAAACCTAACCATAACCCTAAACCTAACCCTAACCCTCACCCTTACCCTTAACCTAACCCTAACCCTAACGTACTCCTAACCATAACCCTAACCCCTAACACTAACCCTAACAGTAACCCTAAACCTAACCCTTACCCTTTCACTAACCCAAACCTAACCCTAACCCTTACCCTTATCCTAACCCTAACCCTAAACTTAACCCTATCCCTAACCCTAACCCTACCCCTAAACCTTACCCTTACCCTAACCCTAACCCTAAACCTAAACCTAACTCTAAAACTAATCCTTAACCTTACCCAAAACCTAACCCTAGCCCTAACCCTAACCCTAACCCTAACCGTAACCCCTAACCCTACCCCTAACCTTAACCCTACACCTAACCCTTACACTTACCCTAACTCTAACCGTAACATAATGCTAACCCTAACCCTAACCCTAACTCTTACACTCACCCTAACCCTAACCCTCCCCCTTACCCTTATGCTAACCCTAACCCTAAACCTTACCCTAACCCTAACCCTAACGCTAAGCCTAACCCTAACCCTTACCCTTTCCCTAACCCAAACCCTAACCCTAACCCTAACCCTAAACCTAACAGTAACCCTAACCCTTACACCCCTAACCCTAACCCTAACCCTACCCCTAACCCTCACCCTTACCCTTACCCTAACCCTAACCCTAAACCTAACCCTAACCCTAACCCTAACCCTTACCCTAACACTAACCCTAACCCCTAACACTAACCCTAACGCTCACCCTAACCCTAACCCTAACCCTAACCCATAACCTAACCATTACCCTTACCCTAACCCTAACCCTACCTTAATGCTAACCTTAAATCTAACTCTAAACCTAACACTAACCCTAACCCCTAACCCTAACCCTAACCCTTACCCTTACCCTAAAACGAACCCTAACTTTTACCCTAACCCTAATCCTAACCCTTACCCACACCCTAACCCCAACCTTAACCCTAAACCTAACCATAACCCTTACCCTTACCCTAACCCTAACCCTAACCCTAAACCTAAAAATAACCCTAACCCTAACCCTAACCCTCACCCTTACCCTTAACCTAACCCTAACCCTAACGTAATCCTAACCATAACCCTAACCCCTAACACTAACCCTAACAGTAACCCTAACCCTAACCCTTACCCTTTCACTAACCCAAACCTAACCCTAACCCTTACCCTTATCCTAACCCTAACCCTAAACTTAACCCTATCCCTAACCCTAACCCTACCCCTAAACCTTACCCTTACCCTAACCCTAACCCTAAACCTAAACCTAACTCTAAACCTAATCCTTAACCTTACCCAAAACCTAACCCTAACCCTAGCCCTAACCCTAACCCTTGCCTTTACCCTAACGCTAACAATAACCCGAAGCCTCACCCTAACCCTAACCCTAACCCTAATCCTTACCCTAACCCTAACCCTAACTCTAACCCCTAACCCTAACCCTAAACCTAACCCCTCACCATAACCCTAATCCTAACCATAACCCTTACCCTTACCCTAACCCTAATCCTTCCTAATGCTAACCTTAAATCTAACTGTAAACCTAACCCTAACCCTAACCCCTAACCCTAACCCTAACCCTTACCCTTACCCTAACCCGAACCCTAACCTTTACCCTACCCCTAAGCCTAACCCTTACCCACACCCTAACCCTAACACTAACCCTAACCCTAACCCTAACCCTAACCCTTACCCTAACCCTAACCCTAACCTTAATGCTAACCCTAAACCTAACCCTAACTCTTACCCTAACCCTAACCCTAACCTTACCCTTAACCTAACCCTAACCCTAAGCTTAATGCTAACCCTAACCCTAACCCTAAGCCTTACCCTAACTCTAACCCTAACTCTAATCCATATCCTAACCAGAACACTAACCCTAACCCGTACCCTAACCCTTACAATTTCCTTAACCCTAATCCTTACCCTAACCCTAACATTAACCCTAACCCTAAAACTTAACCTAACGCTTACACTTACCCTAACCCTAATCCTAACCCTAATCCTAACCCTCACCCTTACCCTTACCCTAACCCTAACTCTAGCCCTTACCCTTACCCTAACCCTAACCCTAAACCTAACTCTAAACCTAACTCTAACCCTAACGCTAACCCTAACCCTAACCCTAACATTGACCCTAACCCTTACCCACACCCTAACCCTAACCCTAACCCTTACCCTTACCCTTACCCTAACCCTAAACCTAACGCTAACCCTAAACCTAAACCTTACCCTTACCCTAACCCTAACCCTAACCCTAACCCTAACCGAAACCTAAACCTAAACCTAATCCTAAAACTAACCCTTAACCTAACCCTAACCCTTACACTTACCCTAAGCCTAACCCTAACCTTAATGCTAACCCTAACCCTAACCCTAACTCTTACCCTAACCCTAACCCCTAACCCTAACCCTAACTCTTACCCTTACCCTAACCATAACTTTAACCCTAACCCTAACCCTAATCCTAACCCTAACCCTTACCCTTACCCTAAACCTAGTCCTAAACCTAAACCTAACCCTAACCCTAACACTAACCGTAACCCCTAACTCTAACCCTAACTTTAACCCTACACCTAACCCTTACACTTACCCTAACTCTAACCGTAACATAATGCTAACCCTAACCCTTACCCTAACTCTTACACTCACCCTAACCCTAACCCTCCCCCTTACCCTTATGCTAACCCTAACCCTAAACCTTACCCTAACCCTAATCCTAACCCTAAGCCTAACCCTAACCCTTACCCTTTTCCTAACCCTAACCCAAACCCTAACCCTAACCTTAACCCTAACCCTAACCCTAACCCTAACCCTTACATTTACCCTAACCCTAACCCTAACCCTAAACCCATACCTAACCCTAACCCTAACCCTAATCCTTACTCTTACCCTAACACTAAACCTAACGCTAAACCTTAACATTACCCTAAACCTAACCGTAATCATAACCCTAACCCCAAACCTAACCCTAACCCTAAACCTAACCCTACACATTACCCTAAACCTAACCCTAACCCTAATCCTTACCCTAACCCTAACCCTAACCTAACCCTTAGCCTAACTCTTACACTTTCCCTTACCCTAACCCTAACCCTATCCCCAACCTTAACCCTAAACCTAACCATAACCCTTACCCTTACCCTTACCATAACCCTAACACTAACACTAAACCTAACCATAAACCTAACCCTAACCCTAACCCTCACTCTTACCTTTACCCTAACCCTAACCCTAACCCTAAACCGTACCCTAACCCTAAGCCTAACCCTAATCCTTACTCTAAACCTAATCCTACCCCTAACCCTAACCCTAACCCCTGACCATAACCCTAATCCGAACCATAACCCTTACCCTTACCCTAACCCTAACCCAACCTTAATGCTAACCTTAAATCTAACTCTAAACCTAACCCTAACCCTAACCCTAACCCTAAGGTTGACACTAACCCTAAAACTAACCCTAACGCTTACACTTACCCTAACCATAACCCTAAACCTAAACATAACCCTAACGCTAACCCTCACCCTTACCCTTACCCTAACCCTAACTCTAGCCCTTACGCTTACCCTAAACCTAAACCTAAACCTAACTCTAACCCTAACTCTAACCCTAACGTTAACCCTAACCCTAACCCTAACATTAACCCTAACCCTTACCCATACCCAAAACCTAAACCTAACCCTAACCCATACCCTTACCCTTACCCTAACCCTAACTCCAACCCTAACCCCTAACCCTAACACTAACCCTAACCCTAACAATTACCCTAACCCTAAACCTAATCCTAACCCTAACCCTAACCCTAAAACTTACCCTTACCCTAACCCTAACCCTAACCCTAAACCTAACCCTAACCCTAACTCTAACACTTACACTTACCCTATCCCTAACACGAACCTGAACCCTAACCCTAACCCTTACCGTTACCCTAACCATAACCATAACTTTAACTCTAACCCTAACACTAAGCCTAACCCTTACCCTTTCCCTATCCCTATCCCTAAACCTAACCCTAACCCTAAAACTTACCCTTACGCTAACCCTAACCTTAAACCTAACCCTAACCATAACCTTAACCCTAACCCTAACCCTAACCCTGACACTTACCCTTATACTAAACCTAACCCTAAACCTAACCCAAACCCTAACCCTTATCCTAACCCTAACCCTTACCCTAACCCTTATCCTAACCCTAACTCTAACCCTAACGCTAACACTTACCCTTGCCCTAACTCTAACCCTAACCCTAACCCTAAACCTAACCCTAACACTAACCCTAACCCTTTCCCTTACCCTAACACTAACCCTATCCCTAAACCTAACACTTACATTAACCTTAAACCTAACCCTACCCATTACCCTAAACCTAACCTAACCCTAATCCTTACCCTAACCCTAACCCTAACCTAACCCTTACCCTAACTCTTACACTTTCCCTTACCCTAACCCTAACCCTATCGCCAACCTTAACCCTAAACCTAACCATAACCCTTACCCTTACCATAACCCTAACCCTAACCCTAAACCTAACCCTAAACATAACCCTAACCCTAACCCTCATTCTTACCCTTAACCTAACCCTAACCCTAAAACTAATCCTAACCCTAACCCTAACCCCTAACACTAACCCTAACAGTAACCCTAACCCTTATCCTTACCCTTTCCCTAACCCTAACCCAAACCTAACTCTAACCCTTACCCTTATCCTAACCCTAACCCTAAGCATAACCCTAAACTTAACCCTATCCCTAACCCTAACACTACCCCTAACCCTTACCCTTACCCTAACCCTAAACGTAAACCTAAACCTAACTCTAAACCTAATCCTTACCCTTACCAAAACCCTAACCCTAACCCTAACCCTAACACTTGCCCTTACCCTAACCCTAACCTAAACCGTACCCTAACCCTAACCCTAACCCTAATCCTTACTCTAAACCTAACCCTACCCCTAACCCTAACGCTAACCCCTCACCATAACCCTAATCCTAACCATAAACCTTACCCTTACCCTAACCCTAACCCTAACCCTAACCCTAACCCTAACCCTCACCCTTACCCTTATCCTAACCCTAACTCTAGCCCTTACGCTTACCCTAACCCTAACCCTAAACCTAACCCTAACCCTAACGCTAACCCTAACCCTAACCCTAACCCTAACACTAACCCTAACCCTTACCCATACCCTAACCCTAAACCTAACCCTAACCCTTACCCTTACCCTAACCCTAACCCTAAACCTAACGCTAAATGTAACCCTAAACCTTACCCTTACCCTAACCCTAACCCTAACACTTACCCTAACCCTAATCCTAACCCGAACCCCTAACCCTAACCCTAACCCTAACCCTAATCCTAAAACTAACCCTTACCCTTACCCTAAACCTAGTCCTAAACCTAAACGTAACCCTAACTCTAACCCTAACCGTAACCCTAACCCCAACCCTAAACTTAACCCTACCCCTAACCCTTACACTTACCCTAACTCTAACAGTAACATAATGATAACCCTAACCCACACCCTATCTCTTACCCTCCCCCTAAACCTAACCCTCCCCCTTACCCTTTGGCTAACCCTAACCCTAATCCTTACCCTAACCCGAACCCTAACCCTAAGCCTTACCCTAACCCTAACCCTTTCCCTAACCCTAACCCTAACCCTACCACTACCTTAACCCTAACCCTAACCCTAACCCTAACCTGTACCCTAACCCTAACCCTAACACTAATCCTTACCCTAACCCTAACCCTAACCCCTAACCCTAACCCTAACCCTAACCCCTCACCATAACCCTAATCCTAACAATAACCCTTACCCTTACTCTAACCCTAACCCTACGTTAATGCTAACCTTAAATCTAACTCTAAACCTAACACTAACCCTAACCCCTAACCCTAACCCTAACCCTTACCCTTACCCTAACCCGAACCCTAACTTTTACCCTAACCCTAATCCTAACCCTTACACACACCCTAACCCTAAACCTAAACCTAACCCTAACCGTAACCCTAACCCTAACCCTTACCCTAACCCTAACCCTAACCTTAATGCTAACCCTAACCCTAACCCTAACTCTTATCCTAACCCTAACCCTAACCCTTTAGCCTTACCCTAACACTAACCCTAACGTTAATGCTAACACTAACCCTAAACCTAAGCCTTACCCTAATTCTAACCCTAACCTAATCCATATCCTAACCCGAACCCTAACCCTAACCCGTACCCTAACCCTTACAATTTCCTTAACCCTAACCCTAACCCAAACCCTAACCCCAACCTTAACCCTAAACCTAACCATAACCCTTACCTTACCCTAACCTTAACCCTAAACCTAACCATAACCATAACCCTAACCCTAACCCTAACCCTCACCCTTACCCTTAACCTAACCCTAACCCTAAACCTAATCCTAACCCTAACCCTAACCGCTAACACTAACCCTAACAGTACCACTAACCCTAACCCTTACCCTTTCCCTAACCCAAACCTAACCCTAACCCCTACCCTTATCCTAACCCTAACCCTAACCCTAAACTTAAGCCTATCCCTAACCCTAACCCTACCCCTTACCCTTACCCTTACCCTAACCCTAAACCTAAACCTAACTCTAAACCTAGTCCTTACCCTTACCCAAACCCTAACCCTAACCCTAACCCTAACACTTGCCTTTACCCTAACCCTAACAAGAACCCTAAGCCTCACCCTAACACTAACCCTAACCCTAATCCTTACCCTAACCCTAACTCTAAATCTAACCCCTAACCCTAACCCTAAACCTAACCCCTCACCATAACCCTAATCCTAACCATAACCCTTACCCTCACCCTAACCCTAACCCTAACCCTAACCCTAACCCTTGCCTTTACCCTAACCCTAACAATAACCCTAAGCCTCATCCTAACCCTAACCCTAACCCTAACCCTAACCCGTACCCTAACCCGAACAATAAACTTTACCCTAAACCTAACCCTAACCCTTACCCACACCCTAACCTTAACCCTAAACCTAAACCTAACCCTAACCCTAACCCTAACCTAACCCTAACTCTTACCCTAACCCTAACCCTAACCCTAACCCTTTCCCTTAACCTAACCCTAACCCGAACCTCAATGCTAACCCTAACCCTACCCCTAACCCTTACCCTAACCCTAACCCTAACACTAACCCTTACCCTAACCCTAACCCTAACACTTACACTAACCCTAACCCTAACCCTAACCGCTAACCCTAACCCTAATGCTCACCCTAACCCTAACCCTAACCCTAACCCTTAACCTAAACCTAACCCTATCCCTTACCCTTACCCTAACACTAACCCTAACCTTAAGCCCAACCCTAAACCTATCCATAACCCTTACCCTTACCCTCCCATAACCCTAATCCTAACCCTAAGCCTAACCATAACCTTAACCCTGCCCCTTACCCTTACCCTAACCCTAACCATAACCCTACTCTAAAACTAACCCTAACCCTAACCCTAAACCTTAACCTTACCCTAACTCTAACCCTAACCCCATACCTAACCCTAAACGTAAACCTGATCCTTACCCTCACCCTAACCCCATACCTAACCCTAACCCTAACCCTAATCCTTACCCTTACAGTAACCCTAACCCTAACGCTAAAACTTAACCTTACGCTAAACCTAACCGTAACCATAACCCTAACCCCAAACCTAACCCTAACATTAAACCTAACCCTACCCATTATCCTAAACCTAACCCTAACCCTAACCCTTACCCTAACCCTAACCCTAACCCTAACCCTTACACTAACTCTCACACTTTCCCTTACCCTAACCCTAACCGCAACCTTAACCCTAAACCTAACCATAACCCTTACCCTTACCCTAACCCTAACCCTAAACCTAACCCTAACCCCAACCCTAACCCTAACACTCACTCTTACCCTTAAACTAACCCTAACCCTAAACTTAACCCTAACCCTAACCCTAACCCTAACCCTAACCCTTACGCTAACCCTAACCTGAAACCTAACCCTAACCATAATCTTAACCCTAACCCTAACCCTAACCCTGACACTTACCCTTACACTAAACCTAACCCTAAACCTAACCCAAACCCTAACCCTTATCCTAACCCTAACCCTTACCCTAACCCTTATCCTAAACCTAACTCTAACCCTAACGCTAACACTTACACTTGCCCTAACTCTAACCCTAACCCTAACCCTAAACCTAACCCTAACACTAACCCTAACCCTTTCCCTTACCCTAACAGTAACCCTAACCCTTACCCTTAACCTAACCCTAACCCTAACCTTAATGCTAACCCTAACCCTAACCCTAACCCTTACCCTAACCCTAACCCTAACACTAACACCCTAACCCTAACTCTAACCCTTACACTAACCCTAACCCTAACCCTACCCCCTAACCCTAACCCTAATCCTAATGCTCACCCTAACCCTAACCCTAACCCTAACCCTTAACCTAACCCTAACCCTAACCCATACCCTTACCCTAACACTAACCCTAACCTTAAGCCCAACCCTAAACCTATTCATAACCCTTACCCTTACCCTCCCATAACCCTAACCCTGACCCTAACCCTAACCCTAACCTTAACCCTGCCCCTTACCCTTACCCTAACCCTAACCATAACCCTACTCTAAAACTCACCCTAACCCTAACATTTAACCTTACCCTAACCCTCACCCTAACCCCATACCTAAACCTAAACGTAACCCTGATCCTTACCCTCACCCTAACCCCATACCTAACCCTAACCCTAAACCTAATCCTTACCCTTACAGTAACCCTAACCCTAACGCTAAAACTTAACCTTATCCTAAACCTAACCGTAACCATAACCCTAACACCAAACCTAACAATAACAATAAACCTAACCCTACCCATTATCCTAAACCTAACCCTAACCCTAATCCTTACCCTAACCCTAACCCTAACCCTAACCCTTACCCTAACTCTTACACTTTCCCTTACCCTAACCCTAACCGCAACCTTAACCCTAAACCTAACCATAACCCTTACCCTTACACTAACCCTAACCCTAAACCTAACCCTAACCCCAACCCTAACACTAACACTCACTCTTACCCTTAAACTAACCCTAACCCTAAAGGTAACCCTAACTCTAACCCTAACCCCTAACACTAACCCTAACTGTAACCCTAACCCTTACCCTTAACCTTTCCCGAACCCAAACCTAACCCTAAACCTTACCCTTATCCTAACCCTAACCCTAAACTTAACCCTATCCCTAACCCTACCCCTACACCTAACCCTTACCCTTAACCTAACCCTAACCCTAAACCTAAACCTAAATCTAAACCTAATACTTACCCTTACCCAAACCCTAACCCTAACCCTAACCCAAACCCTTGCCCTTACCCTAACCCTAACCCTAACCCTAACTCGTACCCAAACCCTAACCCTAACCCTAATCCTTACCCTAACCCTAACCCTAACCCTAATCCTAAGCCTAACATCTCACCATAACCCTAATCCTAACCATAACCCTTACCCTTACCCTAACCCTAACCCTACCTTAATGCTAACCTTAAATCTAACTCTAAACCTAACCCTAACCCTAACCCCTAACTCTAACCCTAACCCTTACCCTTACCCTAACCCGAAACCTAACCTTAACCCTAACCCTAAACCTAACCCTTACCCACACCCTAACCCTAAACATAAACCTAACCCTAACCCTAACCCTAACCCTTACCCTCACCCTAACCCTAACCCTAACACTTACCCTAAACCTAACCCCAACCCTAATCCTTACCCTAAGCCTTACCCTTTCCCTAACCCTAATCCTAAACATAACTTTTACACTTACCCTAACCCTAACCCTAACCCTCACCCTTACCCTTACCCTAACCCTAAACCTAACCCTAACTCCAACCCTAACCCCTAACCCTAACACTAACCCTAACCCTAACAATTACCCTAACCCTAACCCTAATCCTAACCCTAACCCTAACCCTTACCCTTACCCTAACCCTAACCCTAACCCTAAACCTAACCCTAACCCTAACCCTAACCCTAACATTTACACTTACCCTAAACCTAAACCTAACCCGAACCCTAACCCTAACCCTTACCGTTACCCTAACCATAACCATAACTTTAACTCTAACCCTAACCCTAAGCCTAACCCTTACCCTTTCCCTATCCCTATCCCTAATCCTAACCCTAACCCTAAAACTTACCCTTACGCTAACCCTAACCTTAAACCTAACCCTAACCATAACCTTAACCCTAACCCTAACCCTAACCCTGACACTTACCCTTATTCTAAACCTAACCCTAAACCTAACCCAAACCCTAACCCTTATCCTAACCCTAACCCTTACCCTAACCCTTATCCTAACCCTAACTCTAACCCTAACGCTAACACTTACACTTGCCCAAACTCTAACCCTAACCCTCACCCTAAACCTAACCCTAACACTAACCCTAACCCTTTCCCTTACCCTAACACTAATCCTAACCCTAAACCTAACACTTACCCTTACCCTAAACCTAACCATAAACCTAACCCTTAACCTAACCCTAACCCTATCGCCTACCCCTAAACCTAATCCTAACCCTAACTCTAACCCTTAACCTTACCCTAACCTAACCCTAACCCTACCCCTTACCCTAACCCTAACCCTAACTCTAACACTAACCCCTAACCCTAACCCTAACCCTAATGCTCACCCTAACCCTAACCCTAACCCTAACCCTTAACCTAACCCTAACCCTAACACTTAGCCTAACCCTAACCCTAACCCTAACCCTAACCCCTAACCCTAACCCTAACCCTAACCTCTCACCATAACCCTAATCCTAACCATAACCCTTACCCTTACCCTAACCCTAACCCTACCTTAATGCTAACCTTAAATCTAACTATAAACCTAACCCTAACCCTAACCCCTAACTCTAACCCTAACCTTACCCTTACCCTAACCCTAACCCTAACCCTTACCCTAACCCTAACCCTAACACTAACCCTTACCCTAACCCTAACCCTAACCCTTACACTAACCCTAACCTTAACCCTAACCCTAAGCCTTAACGTAACCCTAACCCTAACCCTTAGCCTTACCCTAACCCTAACCCTAACCTTAATGCTAACACTAACATTAAACCTAAGCCTTACCCTAACTCTAACCCTAATCCTAATCCATATCCTAACCCGAACCCTAACCCTACCCTTTACCCTAACCCTTACAATTTCCTTAACCCTAACCCTAACTCTAACCCTAACCCCAACCTTAAACCTAAACCTAACCATAACCTTACCCATACCCTAACCCTAATCCTAAACCTAACCATAACCCTAACCCTAACCCTAACCCTCACCCTCACCCTTAACCTAACCCTAACCCTAAACCTAATCCTAACCCTAACTCTAACCCCTAACTCTAACCCTAACGGTAACCATAGCCCTAACCCTTACCCTTTCCCTAACCCAAAACTAACCCTAACACTTACCCTTATCCTAACCCTAACCCTAACCCTAAACTTAACCCTATCCCTAACCCTAACCCAACCCCTAACCCTTACCCTTACCCTAACCCTAACCCTAAACCTAAACCTAACTCTAAACCTAATCCTTACCCTTACCCAAACCCTAACCCTAACCCTAAACCTAACCCTAAACCCTGCCCTTACCCTAACCCTAACATTAACCCTAAGCCTTACCCTAACCCTAACCCTAACCCTAATCCTTACCCTAACCCTAACCCTAACTCTAACCCCTAACCCTAACCCTAACCCTAACCCCTCACCATAACCCTAATCCTAACTATAACCCTTACCCTTACCCTAACCCTAACCCTACCTTAATGCTAACATTAAATCTAACTGTAAACCTAACCCTAACCCTAACCCCTAACCCTAACACTAACCCTTACCCTTCCCCTAACCCGAACCCTAACCTTTACCCTACCCCTAACCCTAAACCTTACCCACACCCTAACCCTATCCCTAAACCTAACCCTAACACTAACCCTAACCCTAACCCTAACCCTTACCCTAACCCTATCCCTAACCTTAATGCTAACCCTAAACCTAACCCTAACTCTTACCCTAACCCTAAACCTAACCCTTACCTTAACCTAACCCTAACCCTAACCTTAATGCTAACCCTAATCCTAACCCTAAGCCTTACCCTAACTCTAACCCTAACCCTAATCCATATCCTAACCAGAACCCTAACCCTAACCCGTACCCTAACCCTTACAATTTCCTTCATCCTAATCCTTACCGTAACCCTAACATTAACCCTAACCCTAAAACTAAACCTAACGCTTACACTTACACTAAACCTAACCCTAACCCTAATCCTAACCCTTACCCTAACCCTTACCCTTACCCTAACCCTAACTCTAGCCCTTACCCTTACCCTAACCCTAACCCTATACCTAACTCTAACCCTAACTCTAACCTTAACGCTAACCCTAACCCTAACATTAACCCTAACCCTTACCCATACCCTAACCCTAACCCTAAATCTTACCCTTACCCTTACCCTAACCCTAACCCTAAACCTAACGCTAACCCTAACCCTAAACCTTACGCTTACCCTAACCCTAACCCTAACCCTTACCCTTACCCTAATCCTAACCCTAACCCCTAACCCTAACCATAACTCTAACACTTACACTTACCCTAACCCTAACCCTAACCCTTACACTAACCCTAACCCTAACCCTAACCCTTACCCTCTCCCTCACCCTAACCCTATCCCCTAACACTAACCCTAACTCTAACGCTCACCCTAACTCTAACCCTAACACTTAACGTAACCCTAACCCAAACCCTTACCTTTACCCTAACCCCAACCCTTACCCTAACCTTAACTCCAACCCTACCCCTAACCTTAACCCCAACCCTAAACTGATCCATAATCCTTACCCTTACCCTCCCCTAACCTGAATCCTATCCCTAACCCTAACTCTAAGCCTAACCCTTACCTTAACACTTAACCTGAACCTAACAATAACCCAACCCTTAACCCTAACCCTAACCCTAAAACTAAACCTTACCCTTACCCTAACCCAAACCCTAACCTTACCCCTAACCCTCACCCTTACCTTACCCTAACCCTAACCCTAAACCTAACCCTAACCCTAACCCTAACCCTTAACCTTAACTTAACACTAACCCTAACCCTAACCCTAACTCTAACACTTACCCTTACCCTAACCCTAACCCTAATCCTTAACCTAACCATAACGCTAACCCTAACCCTTCCCCTAACCCTATCCCTAACCCTAACCCCTAACCCTAACCCTAATCCTAACGCTCACCCTAGCCCTAACCCTAAAACTAAGCCTAACCCTAAACCTAACCCTTAACCTTACCCTAACCCTAACCCTAACACTAACCCTAACCAATATCCTTACCCTTACCCTAACGCTAACCCTAATGCTAAACCTTAACCTTACCCTAAACCTAACCGTAACCTTAACCCTAACCCCAACCCTAAACCTAACCCTAAACCTAACCCTACCCATTACCCTAAAACTAACCCTAACCCTAATCCTTACCCTTACCCGAACCCTAACCCTAACACTTACCCTAAACCTAATCCTAACCCAAACCCTAACCCCTAACACTAACCCTAACAGTAACCCTAACCCTAACCCTTACCTTTTCCCTAACCCAAACCTAACCCTAACCCTTACACTTATACTAACCCTAACCCTAACCCGAACCCTAAACTTAACCCTATCCCTAACCCGAACCCTACCCCTAACCCTTACCCTTACCCTAACCCTAAACCTAAACCTAACTCTAAACCTAATCCTTACCCTTACCCAAACAATAACCCTAACCCTAACCCTAACCCGAACCCTTGCCCTTACCCTAACCCTAACCGTAACCCTAACCCGTACCCTAACCCTAACCCAAACCCTAATCCTTACCCTAACCCTAACCCTAACCCTAACCACTAACCCTAACCCTAACCCTAACCCTCACCATAACCCTAATCCTAACCATAACCCTTACCCTTAACCTAACCCTAACCCTACCTTAATGCTAACCTTAAATCTAACTCTAAACCTAACCAGAACCCTAACCCTAACCCTAACCCTAAACCTAACCCTAACCCTAACGTTAACACTAACCCTAAATCTAACCCTAACCCTTACACTTACCCTAAACATATCCGTAAACCTAACCCTAACCCTAACCCTAACCCTCACCCTTAACCTGACCCTAACCCTAACTCTAGCCCTTACCCTTACCCTAACCCTAAACCTCAACTTAACTCTAACCCTAACTCTAAACCTAAGGCTAAACCTAACCCTAACCCTAACATTAACCCTAACCCTTACCCATACCCTAACCCTAACCCTAACCCTAACCCTTAACCTTACCCTAAACCTAACCCTAAACCTAAGCTAACCCTAACACTAAACCTTACTCTTACCCTAAACCTAACCCTAACACTTACGCTAACCCTAATACTAACCCTAACCCCTAACCCTAACCCTAACCCTAAAACTAAACCTTACCCTAACCCTAAATTTAACCCTAACCCTAACCCTAATCCTAACCCTAAAATATATCCTTACCCTAAACCTAGTCCTAAACCTAAACCTAACCCTAACCCTAACCCTAACCGTAACCCCTAACCCTAACATTAACCTTAACCCTACCCCTAACCCTTACACTTACCCTAACTCTAACCGTAACATAATGCTAACCCTAACCCTAACCCTATCTCTTACCCTCACCCTAAACCTAACCCTCCCCCTTAACCTTATGCTAACCCTAACCCTAATCTTTAACCTAACCCTAACCCTAACCCTAAGCCTTACCCTAACCCTTACCCTTTCCATAACCCTAACCCTAACCCTACCCCTACCCTTAACCCTAACCCTAACCCTAACCCTAACCCTTACACTTACCCTAACCCTAACCCTAACCCTACCCTAACCCTCACCCTTACCCTTACCCTAACCCTAAACCTAACCCTAAACCTAACCCTAACCCTTACGCTTAACTTAACACTAACCCTAACCCTAACCCTAACACTTACCCTAAACCCAACCCTAACCCTTAACCTAACTCTAACCTTAACCCTAAACCTAACCCCTAAACCTAACCCTAACCCTAACCCTAACTCTAACACTTACCCTTACCCTAACCCTAACCCTAACCCTTACCCTAACCCTAACCCTATCCCCTAACACTAACCCTAACCCTAACCCTAACCCCTAACACTAACCCTAACCCTAACGCTCACCCTACCCCTAACCCTAACACTAACCCTTAACCTAACCCTAAACCTAACCCTTACCCTTACCCTAACCCTAACCCTAACCTGAACCCCAACCCTAAACCTATCCATAACCCTTACTCTTACCCTCCCATATCCCTAACCCTAACCCTAACAATAACCCTAAGCCTAAACCTTACCCTAACCCTAACCCTAACCCTAACCTTAACCCAAACCCTTACCCTTACCCTAACCCTAACACTAACCCTACTCTAAAACTAAACCTTACCCTAAACATAACCCTTAACCTTACCCTAACCCTAAACCCATACCTAACCCTAACCCTAACCCTAATCCTTACCCTTACCCTAACACTAAACCTAACGCTAAACCTTAACATTACCGTAATCCTAATCCTAATCCTTACCCTTTCCATAACCCAAACCTAACCCTAACCCTTACCCTTATCCTAACCCTAACCCTAAGCATAACCCTAAACTTAACCCTATCCCTAACCCTAACCCTACCCCTAAACCTTACCCTTACCCTAACCCTAAACGTAAACGTAAACCAAATCTAAACCGAATCCTTACCCTTACCAAAACCCCAACCCTAACCTTAACCCTAACACTTGCCCTTACCCTAACCCTAACCCTAACCCTAAACCGTACCCTAACCCTAACCCGAATCCTTACTCTAAACCTAACCCTACCCCTAACCTTAACCCTAATTCCTCACCATAACCCTAATCCTAACCATAACCCTTACCCTTACCCTAACCCTAACCCTACCTTAATGCTAAACTTAAATCTAACTCTAAACCTAACCCCAACCCTCACCATAACCATAACCCTAACGTTAACACTAACGCTAAAACTAACCCTAACACTTACACTTACCCTACCCCTAACCCTAAACCTAACCCTAACCCTAACCCTAACCCTCACCCTTACCCTTACCCTAACCGTAACTCTAGCCCTTACCATTACCCTAACCCTAACCCTAAACCTAACTCAACCCTAACTCTAACACTAACGCTAACCCTAACCCTAACCCTAACATTAACTCTAACCCTTACCCATACCCTAACCCTAACCCTAACCCTAACCCTTACACTTACCCTAACCCTAACCCTAAACCTAACGCTAACCCTAACCCTAAACCTTACCCTTACCCTAACCCTAACCCTAACCCTTACCCTAACCCTAATCCTACCCCTAACCCCTAACCCTAACCCTAACACTTACCCTTACCATAACCCTAACTTTAACCCTAACCCTAAACCTAATCCTAACCCTAACCCTTACCCTTACCCTAAACCTAGTCCTAAACCTAAACCTAACCCTAACCCTAACCCTAACTGTAACCCTAATCCTAAACCTAATCTTAACCCTACCCCTAACCCTTACACTTACCCTAACTCTAACCGTAACATAATGATAACCCTAACCCTAACCCTATCTCTTACCCTTCCCCTAACCCTAACCCTCCCCCTTACCCTTATGCTAACCCTAACCCTAATCCTTACCCTAACCCTAACCCTAAACCTAAGCCTTAACCTAACCCTTACCCTTTCTCTAACCCTAACCCTAACACTACCACTACCCTTAACCCTAACACTAACCCTAACCCTAACCCTTACCCTAACCCTAACCCTAACACTAATCCTTTCCCTAACCCTAACCCTAACCCTAACACCTAACCCTAACCCTAACCCTAACCCCTCACCATAACCCTAATCTTAACCATAACCCTTACCCTTACCCTAACCCTAACCCTACCTTAATGCTAACCTTAAATCTAACTCTAAACCTAACACTAACCCTAACCCCTAACCCTAACCCTAACTCTTACCCTTACCCTAACCATAACTTTAACCCTAACCCTAACCCTAATCCTAACCATAACCCTTACACTTACCCTAAACCTAGTCCTAAACCTAAACTTAACCTAACCCTAACCCTAACCGTAACCCCTACCCCTACCCCTAACCTTAACCCTACACCTAACCCTTACACTTACCCTAACTCTAACCGTAACATAATGCTAACCCTAACCCTAACCCTAACTCTTACACTCACCCTAACCCTAACCCTCCCCCTTACCCTTATGCTAACCCTAACCCTAAACCTTACCCTAACCCTAACCCTAACGCTAAGCCTAACCCTAACCCTTACCCTTTCCCTAACCCTAACCCAAACCCTAACCCTAACCCTAACCCTAAACCTAACCCTAAACCTAACCCTAACCCTTCCCCTTAACTTAAAACTAACCCTAACCTTAACCCTAACACTTACCCTAAACCTAACCCTAACCCTTAACCTAACCCTAAGCCTAACCCTAAACCTAACCCCTAAACATAACCCTAACCCTAACCCTAACTCTAACACTTACCCTTACCCTAACCCTAACCCTAACCCTTACCCTAACCCTAACCCTAACCCTTACCCTAACACTAACCCTAACCCCTAACACTAACCCTAACCCTAACGCTCACCCTAACCCTAACCCTAACCCTTAACCTAACCATTACCCTTACCCTAAACCTAACCCTACCTTAATGATAACCTTAAATCTAACTCTAAACCTAACACTAAACCTAACCCCTAACCCTAACCCTAACCCTTACCCTTACCCTAACCTGAACCCTAAATTTTACCCTAAACCTAATCCTAACCCTTACCCACACCCTAACCCTAACCCTAACCCTAACCCTAACCTTAATGCTAACCCTAACCATAACCCTAACTCTTATCCTAACCCTAACCCTAACCCTTAGCCTTACCCTAACCCTAACCCTAACCTTAATGCTAACACTTACCCTAAACCTAAGCTTTACCCTAACTCTAACCCTAACCCTAATCCATATCCTATCCCGAACCCTAAGCCTAACCCTAACCTAACCCTTAAATTTCATTAACCCTAACCCTAACCCAAAACCTAACCCCAAACTTAACCCTAAACCTAACCATAACCCTTACCCTTACCCTAACCCTAACCCTAACCCCTAACACTAACCCTAACAGTAACCCTAACCCTAACAATTAACCTTTCCCTAACCCAAACCTAACCCTAACCCTTACCCTTATCCTAACCCTAACCCTAACCCTAACCCTAAACTTAACCCTATCCCTAACCCTACCCCTACCCCTAACGCTTACCCTTAACCTAACCCTAACCCTAAACCTAAACCTAAATCTAAACCTAATCCTTACCCTTACCCAAACCCTAACCCTAACCCTAACCCAAACCGTTGCCCTTACCCTAACCCTAACCCTAACCCTAACTCGTACCCAAACCCTAACCCTAACCCTAATCCTTACCCTAACCCTAACCCTAACCCTAAGCCTAACCTCTCACCATAACCCTAATCCTAACCATAACCCTTACCCTTACCCTAACCCTAACCCTACCTTAATGCTAACCTTAAATCTAACTCTAAACCTAACCCTAACCCTAACCCCTAACTCTAACCCTACCCCTTACCCTTACCCTAACCCGAAACCTAACCTTAACCCTAACCCTAAACCTAACCCTTACCCACACCCTAACCCTAACCATAAACCGAACCCTAACCCTAACCCTAACCCTTACCCTCACCCTAACCCTAACCCTAACACTTACCCTAACCCTAACCCTAACCATAATCCTTACCCTAAGCCTTACCCTTTCCCTAACCCTAATCCTAAACATAACTTTTACACTTACCCTAACCCTAACCCTAACCCTCACCCTTACCCTTACCCTAACCCTAAACCTAACCCTAACTCCAACCCTAACCCCTAACCCTAACACTAACCCTAACCCTTACAATTACCCTAACCCTAACCCTAATCCTAACCCTAACACTTACCCTTACCCTAACCCTAACCCTAAACCTAAACCTAACCATAACCCTAACATTTACACTTACCCTAACCCTAACCCTAACCCTCACCCTTACCCTTACCCTAACCCTAAACCTAACCCTAACTCCAACCCTAACCCCTAACCCTAACACTAACCCTAACCCTAACAATTACCCTAACCCTAACCCTAACCCTAACCCTATTCCTAACCCTAACCCTAACCCTTACCCTTACCCTAACCCTAACCCTAACTCTAAACCTAAACCTAACCCTAACCCTAACATTTACACTTACCCTAACCCTAACCCTAACCCGAACCCTAACCCTAACCCTTACCGTTACCCTAATCATAACCATAATTTTAACTCTAACCCTAACCCTAAGCCTAACCCTTACCCTTTCTCTATCCCTATCCCTAATCCTAACCCTAAAACTTACCCTTACGCTAACCCTAACCTTAAACCTAACCCTAACCATAACCTTAACCCTAACCCTAACCCTTACACTTACCCTTATACTAAACCTAACCCTAAACCTAACCCAAACCCTAACCCTTATCCTAACCCTAACCCTTACCCTAACCCTTATCCTAACCCTAACTCTAACCCTAACGCTAACACTTACACTTGCCCAAACTCTAACCCTAACCCTAACCCTAAACCTAACCCTAACACTAACCCTAACCCTTTCACTTACCCTAACACTAATCCTAACCCTAAACCTAACACTTACCCTTACCCTAAACCTAACCGTAAACCTAACCCTTAAACTAACCCTAACCCTATCCCCTAACCCTAAACCTAATCCTAACCCTAACTCTAACCCTTAACCTTACCCTAACCTAACCCTAACCTTACCCCTTACCCTAACCCTAACCCTAACCCTAACACTAACCCCTAACCCTAACACTAACCCTAATGCTCACCCTAACACTAACCCTAACCCTAACCCTTAACCTAACACTAACCCTACCACTTAGCCTTACCCTAACCCTAACCCTAACCCTAACCCCTAACCCTAACCCTAACCCTAACCTCTCACCATAACCCTAACCCTAACCATAACCCTTAACCTTACCCTAACCCTAACCCTACCTTAATGCTAACCTTAAATCTAACTATAAACCTAACCCTAACCCTAACCCCTAACTCTAACCCTAACCCTTACCCTTACCCTAACCCTAAACCTAACCCTTACCCTAACCCTAACCCTAACACTAACCCTTACCCTAACCCTAACCCTAACCCTTACACTAACCCTAACCCTAACCCTAACCCTAAACCTAAGCCTTAACGTAAACCTAACCCTAACCCTTAGCCTTACCCTAACCCTAACCCTAACCTTAATGCTAACACTAACATTAAACCTAAGCCTTACCCTAACTCTAACCCTAATCCTAATCCATATCCTCACCCGAACCCTAACCCTAACCTGTACCCTAACCCTTACAATTTCCTTAACCCTAACCCTAACTCTAACCCTAACCCCAACCTTAAACCTAAACCTAACCATAACCTTACCCATACCCTAACCCTAATCCTAAACCTAACCATAACCCTAAGCCTAACCCTAACCCTCACCCTCACCCTTAAGCTAACCCTAACCCTAACCCTAACCCTAACCCTAACCGCTAACTCTAACCCTAACAGTAACCCTAACCCTAACCCCTACCCTTTCCCTAACCCAAAACTAACCCTAACCCTTACCCTTATCCTAACCCTAACCCTAACCCTAAACTTAACCCTATCCCTAACCCTAACCCAACCCCTAACCCTTACCCTTACCCTAACCCTAACCCTAAACCTAAACCTAACTCTAAACCTAATCCTTACCCTTACCCAAACCCTAACCCTAACCCTAAACCTAACGCTAAACCCTGCCCTTACCCTAACCCTAACAATAACCCTAAGCCTCACCTTAACCCTAACCCTAACCTTACTGCTAACACTAACATTAAACCTAAGCCTTACCCTAACTCTAACCCTAATCCTAATCCATATCCTAACCCGAACCCTAACCCTAACCTGTACCCTAACCCTTACAATTTCCTTAACCCTAACCCTAACTCTAACCCTAACCCCAACCTTAAACCTAAACCTAACCATAACCTTACCCATACCCTAACCCTAATCCTAAACCTAACCATAACACTAAGCCTAACCCTAACCCTCACCCTCACCCTTAACCTAACCCTACCCCTAAACCTAATCCTAACCCTAACCCTAACCCCTAACTCTAACCCTAACAGTAACCCTAACCCTAACCCTTACCCTTTCCCTAACCCAAAACTAACCCTAACCCTTACCCTTATCCTAACCCTAACCCTAACCCTAAACTTAACCCTATCCCTAACCCTAACCCAACCCCTAACCCTTACCCTTACCCTAACCCTAACCCTAAACCTAAACCTAACTCTAAACCTAATCCTTACCCTTACGCAAACCCTAACCCTAACCCTAACCCTAACCCTAACCCTAATCCTTACCCTAACCCTAACCCTAACTCTAACCCCTAACCCTAACCCTAACCCTAACCCCTCACCATAACCCTAATCCTAACTATAACCCTTACCCTTACCCTAACCCTAACCCTACCTTAATGCTAACATTAAATCTAACTGTAAACCTAACCCTAACCCTAACCCCTAACCCTAACACTAACCCTTACCCTTCCCCTAACCCGAACCCTAACCTTTACCCTACCCCTAACCCTAAACCTTACCCACACCCTAACCCTATCCCTAAACCTAACCCTAACCCTAACCCGTACCCTAACACTTACAATTTCCTTCATCCTAATCCTTACCGTAACCCTAACATTAACCCTAACCCTAAAACTAAACCTAACGCTTACACTTACCCTAAACCTAACCCTAACCCTAATCCTAAACCTCACCCTTACCCTTACCCTAACCCAAACTCTAGCCCTTACCCTTACCCTAACCCTAACCCTATACCTAACTCTAACCCTAACTCTAACCTTAATGCTAACCCTAACCCTAACCCCAACCCTAACTCTTACCCTAACCCTAACCCCTAACCCTAACCCTAACTCTTACCCTTACCCTAACCATAACTTTAACACTAACACTAACCCTAATCCTAAAGCTAACCCTTACCCTTACCCTAAACCTAGTCCTAAACCTAAACGTAAGCCTAACCCTAATCCTAACCGTAACCGCTAACCCTAACCCTAACCTTAACCCTACACCTAACCCTTACACTTACCCTAACTCTAACCGTAACATAATGCTACCCTAACCATAATCCTAACTCTTACACTCACCCTAACCCTAACCCTCCCCCTTACCCTTATGCTAACCCTAACCCTAACCTTTACCCTTACACTAACCCTAACCCTAACCCTAACCCTAACCCTAACCCTAACCTAGTCCTAAACCTAAACCTAACCCTAACCCTAAACCTAACCGTAACCCCTAACCCTAACCCTAACCTTAACCCTACACCTAACCCTTACAATTACCCTAATTCTAACCGTAACATAATGCTAACCCTAACCCTAACCCTAACTCTTACACTCACCCTAACCCTAACACTCCCCCTTACCCTTATGCTAACCCTAACCCTAAACAGTACCCTAACCCTAACCCTAACGCTAAGCCTAACCCTAACCCTAACCCTAACCCTAACCCTTACCCTCACCCTAACCCTAACCCTAACACTTACCCTAACCCTAAACCTAACCCTAATCCTTACCCTAACACTTACCCTTTCCCTAACCCTAATCCTAAACATAACTTTTACACTTACCCTAACCCTAACCCAAACCCTCACCCTTACCCTTACCCTAACCCTAAACCTAACCCTAACTCCAACCCTAACCCCTAACCGTAACCCTAACTCTAACCCTAACAATTATCCTAACCCTAACCCTAATCGTAACCCTAACCCTAACCCTTACCCTTACCCTAACCCTAACACTAACCCTAAACCTAACCCTAACCCTAACCCTAACCCTTACACTTACCCTAACCCTAACCAGAACCCTAACCCTAACCCTTACCATTACCCTAACCATAACCATAATTTAACCCTAACCCTAACCCTAAGCCTAACCCTTACCCTTTCCCTATCCCTATCCCAATCCTAACCCTAATCCTAAACCTTACCTTTACGCTAACCCTAACCTTAAACCTAACCCTAACCATAACCTTAACCCTAACCCTAACCCTAACCCTGACACTTACCCTTACACTATACCTAACCCTAAACCTAACCCTAAACCTAACCCTTATCCTAACCCTAACCCTTACCCTAACCCTTATCCTAACCCTAACTCTAATCCTAACGCTAACACTTGCACTTGCCCTAACTCTAACCCTAACCCTAACCCTAAACCTAACACTTACCCTTAACCTAAACCTAACCCTAACCCTTAACCGAACCCTAACCCTAACCCCTAACCCTAAACCTAACCCGAACCCTAACTCTAACCCTTAACCTTACCCTAACCTAACCCTAACCCTAACCCTTACCCTAACCCTAACCCCTAACCCTAATCCTAACCTGAACCCTATACCTAACCCTTACACTTATCCTAACTCTAACCATAACATAATGCTAACTCTAACCCTAACCCTAACTCTTACACTCACCCTAACAATAACCCTCCCCCTTACCCTTATGCTAACCCTAACCCTAAACCTTACCCTAAACCTAACCCTAACCCTAAGCCTAACCCTCACCCTTACCCTTTCCCTAACCCTAACCCAAACCCTAACTCTAACCTTAAACCTAACCCTAACCCTAACCCTAACCCTAACCCTTACACTTACCCTAAACCTAACCCTAACCCTACGCCTAACCCTACCCTTACCCTTACCCTAACCCTAACCCTAAACCTAACCCTAAACCTAACCCTAACCCTTCCCCTAACTTAACACTAACCCTAACACTTACCCTAAACCTAACACTAACCCTTAACCTAAACCTAACACTAACCCTAACCCTAAACATAACCCCTAAACATAACCCTAACCCTAACCCTAACTCTAACACTTACTTTTACCCTAACCCTAAACCTAACCCTTACCCTAACCCAACCCTAACACTTACCCTAACCCTAACCCTAACCCCTAACACTAACCCTAACCCTAACGCTCACCCTAACCCTAACCCTAACCCTAATCCTTAACCTAACCCTAACCATAACCCTAAACCTTACCCTTACACTAACCCTAACCCTAAACTTAACCCTAACCCTAACCCTAACCCTAACACTTACTCTCACCCTATCCCTAACCCTAACACTCACCCTAACCCTAACCCAAACCCTAATCCTTACCCTAACCCTTTCTCTTTCCCTAACCCTAATCCTAAACATAACTTTTACACTTACCCTAACCCTAACCCTAACCCTCACCCTTAACCTTACCCTAACCCTAAACCGAACGCTAACTCCAACCCTAACCCCTAACCGTAACCATAACTCTAACCCTAACAATAACCCTAACCCTAAACCTAATCCTAACCCTAACCCTAACCCTAACCCTTACCCTTACCCTAACCCTAACCCTAAGCCTAAACCTAACCCTAGCCCTAACCCTAACCCTTACCCTTACCATAACCCTAACCCTAACCCTAAACCTAACCCGAACCCTAACCCTAACCCTGACACTTACCCTTACACTAAACCTAACCCTAAACCTAACCCTAACCCTAACCCTTATCCTAACCCTAACCCTTACCCTAACCCTTATCCTATCCCTAATTGTAACCCTAACGCTAACACTTAACCTTGCCCTAATTCTAACCCTAACCCTAAACCTAAACCTAACCCTAACACTAACCCTAGTCCTTTCCCTTACCGTAACCCTAACCCTAACCCTAAACCTAACCCTAACACTAATCCTAACCCTAACCCTAACCCTAACTCTAACCCTAACCTAACATTTACCCTTACACTAAACCTAACCCTAACCCTAACCCTTAACCTAACCCTAACCCTAACCCCTAACCCTAAACCCAACCCTAACCCTATCTCTAACTCTTAACCTTACCCTAACCTAACCCTAATCCTAACCCTTACCCTAACCCTAACCCTAACCCTAACCCCTAATCCTAACCCTAACCCTAATGCTCATCCTAACCCTAACCCTAACCCTTAACCTAACCCTAACCCTAACACTTAGCCTTACCCTAACACTAACCCTAACCCTAACTCTCACCATATCCCTAATCCTAACCATAACCCTTACCCTTACCCTAACCCTACCTTAATGCTAACCTTAAATCTAACTCTAAACCTAACCCCAACCCTAAACCTAATCCTAACCCTAACACTTACCCTAACCCTAACCCTAACCCTAACCCTTACCCTTACCCTTACCCTAACACTAACCGTTACCCTAACCCTAACCCTAACACTAACCCTTACCCTAACCCTAACCCTAACACTTACACTAACCCTAACCCTAACCCTAACCCTAACCCTAAGCCTTAACGTAACCCTAACCCTAACCCTTAGCCTTACCCTAACCCTAACCCTAACCTTAATGCTAACACTAACCCTAAACCTAAGCCTAACCCTAACTCTAACCCTAACCCTAATCCATATCCTAACTCGAACCCTAACCCTAACCCGTACCCTAACCCTTATAATTTCCTTAACCCTAACCCTAACTCTAACCCTAACCCCAAACTTAACCCTAAACCTAACCATAACCCTTACCCTTACCCTTACCCTAACCCTAACCCTAAACCTAACCATAACCCTAACGCTAACCCTAACCCTCACACTTACCCTTAATCTAACCCTAACCCTAATCCTAAACCTAACCCCTAAACATAACGCTAACCCTAACCCTAACTCTAACACTAACCCTTAACCTAACCCTAACCCTAACCCTAACCCTAACCCTAAACCTAAACATAGCCTAACACTAACCCTAACCCTTACACTTACCCTTAACCTAACCCTAACCCTAAACCTAATCCTAACCCTAACCCTAACCCCTAACACTAACCCTTACAGTAACCCTCACCCTAACCCTTACCCTTTCCCTAACCCAAACCTAACCCTAACCCTTACCCTTATCCTAACCCTAACCCTAACCCTAAACTTAACCCTATCCCTAACCCTAACCGTACCCCTAACCCTTACCCTTACCCTAACCCTAACCCTAACCCTAACCGTTACCCTAACCCTAACCCTAACACTAACCCTTACCCTAACCCTAACCCTAACCTTTACACTAACCTTAACCCTAAGCCTAAACCTAAACCTAAGCCTAACCCTAACTCTAACCCTAACCCTAATCCATATCCTAACCCGAACCCTAACCCTAACCCGTACCCTAACCCTTACAATTTCCTTAACCCTAACCGTAACTCTAACCCTAACCCCAAACTTAAACCTAAACCTAACCATAACCCTTACCCTTACCCTTACCCTAACCGTAACCCTAAACCTAACCAAAACCCTAACCCTAACCCTAACCCTCACACTTACCCTTAACCTAACCCTAACCCTAAACCTAATTTTAACCCTAACCCTAACCCTTAACACTAACCCTAACAGTAACCCTCACCCTAACCCTTACCCTTTCCCTAACCCAAACCTAACCCTAACCCTTACCCTTATCCTAACCCTAACCCTAACCCTAAACTTAACCCTATCCCTAACCCTAACCGTACCCCTACCCCTTACCCTTACCCTAACCCTAACCCTAACCCTAAAAATAAACCTAACTCTAAACCTAATCCTTACCCTTACCCAAACCCTAACCGTAACCCTAACCCTAACCCTAAACCTTGCCCCTACCCTAACCCTAACAATAACCCTAAGCCTCACCCTAACCCTAACCCTAACCCTAATCCTTACCCTAACCCTAACCCTAACTCTAACCCCTAACCCTAACCCTAACCCTAACCGTAACCCCTAACCCTAACCCTAAACTTAACCCTACACCTAACCCTTACACTTACCCTAACTCTAACCGTAACATAATGCTAACCCTAACCCTAACCCTAACTTTTACACTCACCCTAACCCTAACCCTCCCCCTTACCCTTATGCTAACCCTAACCCTAAACCTTACCCTAACCCTAACCCTAACCCTAAGCCTAACCCTAACCCTTACCCTTTCCCTAACCCTAACCCAAATCCTAACCCTAACCTTAAACCTAACCCTAACCCCAACCCTTACACTTACCCTAACCCTAACCCTAACCCTACGCCTAACCCTCACCCTTACCCTTACCCTAACCCTAACCCTAAACCTAACCCTAAACCTAACCCTAACCCTTGCCCTTAACTTAACACTAACCCTAACACTTACCCTAAACCTAACACTAACCCTAACCCTTAACCTAACCCTAACCCTAATCCTAAACCTAACCCCTAAATAAAACCCTAACCCTAACCCTAACTCTAACACTTACCCTTACCCTAACCCTAACCCTAACCCTTACCCTAACCCTAACCCTTTCCCTTACCCTAACACTAACCCTAACCCCTAACACTAACCCTAACCCTAACGCTCACCCTAACCCTAACCCTAACCCTAATCCTTAAGCTAACCCTAACCCTAACCCTAAACCTTACCCTTACACTAACCCTAACCCTAACCTTAACCCCAACCCTAACGCTAACCTTAACCCGAAACCTAAACCTACCCATAACCCTTACCATTACCCTCCCCTAACCCCAACCCTAACCCTAACCCTAACCCTAAGCCTAACCCTTACCCTAACACTTACCCTAACCCTAACCCTAACCCTAACCCTAATCCTAACCCTAACCCTAACCCTAACACTTACCCTTACCCTAACCCTAACCCTAACCCTACACCTAATCCTCACCCTTACCCTTACCCTATCGTAACCCTAAACCGAACCCTAACCCTAACCCTAACACTTACCCTCAACTTAACACTAATCCTAACCATAACGCTAAGACTTACACTTACCCTAAACCTAACCCTAACCCTAAACCTAACCCTAACCCTAACCCTAAACCTAACCCCTAACCCTAACCCTAACACTAACCCTAACCCCTAACCCTTACCCTAACCCTAACCCTAACCCTTACACTAACCCTAACCCTAACCCTAACACCTAACCCTAACCCTAACCCTTACCCTTACCAAATCACTAACCCTAACCTTAAGCCCAACACTAAACCTATCCATAACCCTTACCCTTACCCTCCCATAACCCTAACCCTAACCTTAACCCTAACCCTAACCCTTACCCTTTCCCTAACCCAAACCTAACCCTAACCCTTACCCTTATCCTAACCCTAAACCTAAACTTAACCCTATCCCTAACCCTAACCCTACCCCTAACCCTTACCCTTACCCTAACCCTAACCCTAAACCTAAACCTAACTCTAAAACTAATCCTTACCCTTACCCAAACCCTAAACCTAACCCTAACCCTAACCCTAACCCTTGCCTTTACAGTAACCCTAACAATAACCCTAAGCCTCACCCTAACCCTAACCCTAACCCTAATCCTTACCCTAACCCTAACCCTAACTCTAACCCCTAACCCTAACCTTAACCCTAACCACTCACCACAACCCTAATCCTAACCATAACCCTTACCCTTACCCTAACCCGAACCCTAACCTTTACCCTAACCCTAACCCTAACCCTTACCCACACCCTAACCCTAACCCTAAACCTAACCCTACACTAACCCTAACCCTAACCCTAACCCTAACCCTTACTCTAGCCCTAACCCTAACCTTAATGCTAACCCTAAACCTAACCCTAACTCTTACCGTAACCCTCACCCTAACCCTTACCCTTAACCTAACCCTAACCCTAACCTTAATGCTAACTGTAACCCTAAACCTAAGGCTTACCCTAACTCTAACCCTAACCCTAATCCATATCCTAACCAGAACCCTAACCCTTACCCGTACCCTAACCCTTAAAATTTCCTTAACACTCATCCTTACCCTAACCCTAACATTAACCCTAACCCTAAAACTAAACCTAACGCTTACACTTACCCTAACCCTAACCCTAACCCTAATCCTAACCCTCACCCTTACCCTCATCCTAACCCTAACTCTAGCCCTTACCCTTACTCTAAACCTAACCCTAAACCTAACTCTAACCCTAACTCTAACCCTAACGCTAACCCTAACCCTAACCCTAACATTAACCATAAACCTTACCCATACCCTAACCCTAACCCTAACCCTTACTCTTACACTAACCCTAACTCTAACCCTAAACCTAATGCTAACCCTAACCCTAAACCTTACCCTTATCCTAACCCTAACCCTAACACTTACCCTAACCCTAATCCTAACCCTAACCCCTAACCCTAACCCTAACCCTAACCCTAACACTTACCCTAACCCTAACCCTAACCCTAACCCTAACACTTACCCTAACCCTAATCCTAACCCTAACCCTTACCCTTACCCTAAACCTAACCCTAACCCTTACCCTAACCCCTAACCCTAACCCTAACCCTTACACTTACCCTAAGCCTAACCCTAACCTTAATGCTAACCCTAACCCTAACCCTAACTCTTACCCTAACCCTAACCCCTAACCCTAACCCTAACTCTTACCCTTACCCTAACCATAACTTAGCCCTAACCCTAACCCTAATCCTAACCCTAACCCTTACCCTTACCCTAAACCTAGTAATAAACCTAAATGTAACCCTAACCCTAACCCTAACCGTAACCCCTAACCCTAACCCTAACCTTAACCCTACACCTAACCCTTACACTTACCCTAACTCTAATCGTAACATAATGCTACTCTAAACATAATCCTAACTCTTACCCTCACCCTAACCCTAACCCTCCCCCTTACCCTTATGCTAACCCTAACCCTAACCCTAACCCTTACCCTTACACTAACCCTAACCCTAAACCTAACCCTAACCCTAACCTAGTCCTAAACCTACACCTAACCCTAACCCTAACCCTAACCGTAACCCCTAACCCTAACCCTAAACTTAACCCTACACCTAACCCTTACACTTACCCTAACTCTAACCGTAACATAATGCTAACCCTAACCCTAACCCTAACTCTTACACTCACCCTAACCCTAACCCTCGCCCTTACCTTTATGCTAACCCTAACCCAAAACCTTACCCTAACCCTAACACTAACGCTAAGCCTAACCCTAACCCTAACCCTAACCCTAACCCTAACCCTTACCCTCACCCTAACCCTAACCCTAACACTTACCCTAACCCTAACCCTAACCCTAATACTTACCCTAACCCTTACCCTTTCCCTAAACCTAATCCTAAACATAACTTTTACACTTACCCTAACCCTAACCCAAACCCTCACCCTGACCCTTACCCTAACCCTAAACCTAACCCTAACTCCAACCCTAACCCCTAACCGTAACCCTAACCCTAACCCTAACAATTACCCTAACCGTAACCCTAATCCTAACCCTAACCCTAACCCTGACCCTTACCCTTACCCTAACCCTAACCCTAACCCTAAACCTAACCCTAACCCTAACCCTAACACTTACACTGACCCTAACCCTAACCCGAACCCGAACCCTAACCCTAACCCTTACCATTACCCTAACCATAACCATAACTTTAACCCTAACCCTAAGACTAAGCCTAACCCTTACCCTTTCCCTATCCCTATCCCTAATCCTAACCCTAACCCTAAACCTTACCTTTATGCTAACCCTAACCTTAAACCTAACCCTAACCATAACCTTAAACCTAACCCTAACCCTAACCCTGACACTTACCCTTACACTAAACCTAACCCTAAACCTAACCCTAAACCTAACCCTTATCCTAACCCTAACCCTTACAATAACCCTTATCCTAACCCAAACTCTAATCCTAACGCTAACACTTGCACTTGCCCTAACTCTAAACCTAACCCTAACCCGAAACCTAACACTTACCCTTACCCTAAACCTAACCCTAACCCTAACCCTTAACCGAACCCTAACCCTAACCCCTAACCCTAAACCTAATCCGAACCCTAACTCTAACCCTTAACCTTACCCTAACCTAACCCTAACCCTTACCCTAACCCTAACCCTAACCCTAACCCTAACCCCTAACCCTAACACTAACCTGAACCCTACACCTAACCTTTACACTTATCCTAACTCTAACTGTAACATAATGCTAACCCTAACCCTAACCCTAACTCTTACACTCAACCTAACCCTAACCCTTCCCCTTACCCTTATGCTAACCCTAACCCTAAACCTTACCCTAAACCTAACCCTAACCCTAAGCCTAACCGTAACCCTTACCCTTTCCCTAACCCTAACCCAAACCCTAACTCTAACCTTAAACCTAACCCTAACCCTAACCCTAACCCTTTCACTTACCCTAAACCTAACCCTAACCCTACGCCTAACCCTACCCTTACCCTTACCCTAACCCTAACCCTAAACCTAACCCTAAACCTCACCCTAACCCTTCCCCTAACTTAACACTAACCCTAACACTTACCCTAAAACTAACACTAACCCTTAACCTAAACCTAACCCTAACCCTAACCTAAACATAACCCTAACCCTAGCCCTAACTCTAACACTTACCCTTACCCTAACCCTAAACCTAACCCTTACCCTACCCCTAACCCTAACCCTTACCCTAACACTAACCCTAACCCCTAACACTAACCCTAACCCTAACGCTCACCCTAACCCTAACCCTAACCCTAATCCTTAAGCTAACCCTAACCATAACCCTAAACCTTACCCTTACACTAACCCTAACCCTAACCTTAACCATAACCCTAACCCTAACCCTAACCCTAACCCTTACCCTCACTCTAACCCTAACCCTAACACTTACCCTAACCCTAACCCTAACCCTAATCCTTACCCTAACCCTTACTCTTTCCCTAACCCTAATCCTAAACATAACTTTTACACTTACCCTAAACCTAACCCTAACCCTAACCCTCACCCTTACCCTTACCCTAACTCTAAACCTAACGCTAACTCAAACCCTAACCCCTAACCGTAACCCTAACCCTAACCCTAACAATTACCCTAACCCTAACCCTAATCCTAACCCTAACCCTAACCCTAACCCTTACCCTTACCCTAACCCTAACCCTAACCCTAAACCTAACCCTAACACTTACACTTACCCTAACCCTAACCCTAAACCGAACCCTAAGCCTAACCCTTACCATTACCCTAACCATAACCATAACTTTAACCCTAACCCTAACCCTAAGCCTAACCCTTACCCTTTCCCTATCCCTATCCCTAATCCTAACCCTAACCCTAAACCTTACCTTTATGCTAACCCTAACCTTAAACCTAACCCTAACCATAACCTTAACCCTAACCCTAACCCTAACCCTGACACTTACCCTTACACTAAACCTAACCCTAAACCTAACCCTAAACCTAACCCTTATCCTAACCGTAACCCTTACAATAACCCTTATCCTATCCCTAACTCCAATCCTAACGCTAACACTTGCACTTGCCCTAACTCTAACCCTAACCCTAACCCGAAACCTAACACTTACCCTTTCCCTAAACCTAACCTTAACCCTAACCCTTAACCGAACCCTAACCCTAACCCCTAACCCTAAACCTAACCTGAACCCTAACTCTAACCCTTAACCTTACCCTAACCTAACCCTAACCCAAACCCTAACCCCTAACCCTAACCCTAACCTGAACCCTACACCTAACCCTTACACTTATCCTAACTCTAATCATAACATAATGCTAACCATAACCCTAACCCTTACTCTTACACTCACCCTAACCCTAACCCTTCCCCTTACCCTTATGCTAACCCTAACCCTAAACCTTACCCTAAACCTAACCCTAACCCTAAGCCTAACCTTAACCCTTACCCTTTCCCTAACCCTAACCCAAACCCTAACTCTAACCTTAAACCTAACCCTAACCCTAACCCTAACCCTAACCCTTACACTTACCCTAAACCTAACCCTAACCCTACGCCTAACCCTACCCTTACCCTTACCCTAACCCTAACCCTAAACCTAACCCTAAACCTAACCCTAACCCTTCCCCTAACTTAACACTAACCCTAACACTTACCCTAAACCTAACACTAACCCTTAACCTAAACCTAACCCTAACCCTAACCCTAAACATAACACTAACCCTAACCCTAACTCTAACACTTACCCTTACCCTAACCCTATCCCTAACCCTTACCCTAACCCTAACCCTAACCCTTACCCTAACACTAACCCTAAACCCTAACACTAACCCTAACCCTAATGCTCACCCTAACCCTAACCCTAACCCTAATCCTTAAGCTAACCATAACCATAACCCTAAAGCTTACCCTTACACTAACCCTAACCCTAACCTTAACCCTAACCCTAACCCTAACCCTAAACCTTACCCTAACCCTAACCCTAACCCTAACACTTACCCTAACCTTAACCCTAACCCTAATCCTTACCCTAACCCTTACTCTTTTCCTAAACCTAATCCTAAACATAACTTTTACACTTACCCTAACCCTAAGCCTAACCCTCACCCTTACCCTTACCCTAACCCTAAACCTAACGCTAACTCAAACCCTAACCCCTAACCGTAACCCTAACCCTAACCATAACAATAACCCTAACCCTAACCCTAATCCTAACCCTAACCCTTACCCTTACCCTAACCCTAAACCTAAGCCTAAACCTAACCCTAACCCTAACCCTAACCCTTACCCTTACCCTAACCCTAACCCTAACCCTAAACCTAACCCTAACCCTAACCCTAACCCTAACACTTACACTTACCCTAACCCTAACCCTAACCCGAACCCTAACCCTAACCCTTACCGTTACCCTAACCATAACCATAATTTTAACCCTAACCCTAACCCTAATCCTAACCCTTACCCTTTCCCTATCCCTATCCCTAATCCTAACCCTAAACCTTACCCTTACACTAACCCTAACCTTAAACCTAACCCTAACCATAACCTTAACCCTAACCCTAACCCTAACCCTGACACTTACCCTTACACTAAACCTAACCCTAAACCTAACCTAAACCTAACCCTTATCCTAACCCTAACCCTTACCCTAACCCTTATCCTAACCCTAACTCTAACCCTAACGCTAACACTTACCCTTGCCCTAACTCTAACCCTAAACCTAACCCTAAACCTAACCCTAACACTAACCCTAAACCTTTCCCTTACCCTAACACTAACCCTAACCCTAAACCTAACATTTACCCTTACCCTAACCCTAACCCTAACCCCTAACCCTAAACCCAACCCTAACCCTAACTCTACCCCTTAACCTTACCCTAACCTAACCCTAACCCTAACCCTTACCCTAACCCTAACCCTAACCCCTAACCCTAACCCTAACCCTAATGCTCACCCTAACCCTAACCCTAACCCTTAACCTAACCCTAACCCTAACACTTAGCCTTACCCTAACACTAACTCTAACCCTAACTCTCACCATAACTCTAATCCTAACCATAACCCTTACCCTTACCCTAACCCTAACCCTAACTTAATGCTAACCTTAAATCTAACTCTAAACCTAACCCCAAACCTAAACCTAATCCTAACCCTAACACTTACCCTAACCCTAAACCTAACCCTAACACTAACCCTAACCCTTACCCTTACCCTAACACTAACCCTAAACTTAAGCCCAACACTAAACCTATCCATAACCCTTACCCTTACCCTCCCATAACCCTAACCCTAACCCTAACCCTAACCTTAACCCTAACCCTAACCCTTACCCTTTCCCTAACCCAAACCTAACCCTAACCCTTACCCTTATCCTAACCCTAACCCTAAACTTAACCCTATCCCTAACCCTAACCCTACCCCTAACCCTTACCCTTACCCTAACCCTAACCCTAACCCTAAACCTAAACCTAACTCTAAAACTAATCCTTACCCTTACCCAAACCCTAAACCTAACCCTAACCCTAACCCTAACCCTTGCCTTTACAGTAACCCTAACAATAACCCTAAGCCTCACCCTAACCCTAACCCTAACCTTAATCCTTACCTTAACCCTAACCCTAACTCTAACCCCTAACCCTAACCTTAAACCTAACCCCTCACCGTAACCCTAATCCTAACCATAACCCTTACCCTTACCCTAAACCTAACCCTACTTAATGCTAACCTTAAATCTAACTGTAAACCTAACCCTAACCCTAACCCCTAACCCTAACCCTAACCCTTACCCTTACCCTAACCCGAACCCTAACCTTTACCCTAACCCTAACCCTAACCCTTACCCACACCCTAACCCTAACCCTAAACCTAACCCTACACTAACCCTAACCCTAACCATAACCCTTACTCTAGCCCTAACCCTAACCTTAATGCTAACCCTAAACCTAACCCTAACTCTTACCCTAACCCTAACCCTAACCCTTACCCTTAACCTAACCTTAACCCTAACCTCAATGCTAACTGTAACCCTAAACCTAAGGCTTACCCTAACTCTAACCCTAACCCTAATCCATATCCTAACCAGAACACTAACACTTACCCGTACCCTAACCCTTAGAATTTCCTTAACACCCATCCTTACCCTAACCCTAACATTAACCCTAACCCTAAAACTAAACCTAACGCTTACACTTACCCTAACCCTAACCCTAACCCTAATCCTAACCCTCACCCTTACCCTCATCCTAACCCTAACCCTAGCCCTTACCCTTACTCTAAACCTAACCCTAAACCTAACTCTAAACCTAACTCTAAGCCTAACGCTAACCCTAACCCTAACCCTAACATTAACCCTAACCCTTACCCATACCCTAACCCTAACCCTTACTCTTACACTAACCCTAACTCTAACCCTAACCCTAACCCTAACCCTAACCCTAACCCTAACCCTAACCCTAACCCTAACCCTTACTCTTACACTAACCCTAACTCTAACCCTAAACCTAATGCTAACCCTAACCCTAAACCTTACCCTTATCCTAACCCTAACCCTAACACTTACCCTAACCCTAATCCTAACCCTAACCCCTAACCCTAACCCTAACCCTAACCCTAACACTTACCCTAACCCTAACCCTAACCCTAACCCTAACACTTACCCTAACCCTAACCTGAACCCTAACCCTTACCCTTACCCTAAACCTAACCCTAAACCTAACCCTTACCCTAACCCCTAACCCTAACCCTAACCCTTACACTTACCCTAAGCCTAACCCTAACCTTAATGCTAACCCTAACCCTAACCCTAACTCTTACCCTAACCCTAACCCCTAACCCTAACCCTAACTCTTACCCTTACCCTAACCATAACTTTAGCCCTAACCCTAACCCTAATCCTAACCTTAACCCTTACCCTTACCCTAAACCTAGTCCTAAACCTAACTGTAACCCTAACCCTAACCCTAACCGTAACCCCTAACCCTAACCCTAACCTTAACCCTACACCTAACCCTTACACTTACCCTAACTCTAACCGTAACATAATGCTACCCTAAACATAATCCTAACTCTTACACTCACCCTAACCCTAACCCTCCCCCTTACCCTTATGCTAACCCTAACCCTAACCCTTACCCTTACACTAACCCTAACCCTAAACCTAACCCTAACCCTAACCTAGTCCTAAACCTACACCTAACCCTAACCCTAACCCTAACCGTAACCCCTAACCCTAACCCTAATCTTAACCCTACACCTAACCCTTACACTTACCCTAACTCTAACCGTAACATAATGCTAACCCTAACCCTAACCCTAACTCTTACACTCACCCTAACCCTAACCCTCGCCCTTACCCTTATGCTAACCCTAACCCAAAACCTTACCCTAACCCTAATACTAACGCTAAGCCTAAGCCTAACCCTAAGCCTAACCCTTAAACTCACCCTAACCCTAACCCTAACACTTACCCTAAACCTAACCCTAACCCTAATCCTTACCCTAACCCTTACCCTTTCCCTAACCCTAATCCTAAACATAACTTTTACACTTACCCTAACCCTAACCCAAACCCTCACCCTTACCCTTACCCTAACCCTAAACCTAACCCTAACTCCAAACCTAACCCCTAACCGTAACCCTAATCCTAACCCTAACAATTACCCTAACCGTAACCCTAATCCTAAACCTAACCCTAACCCTAACCCTTACCCTTACCCTAACCCTAACCCTAACCCTAAACCTAACCCTAACACTTACACTTACCCTAACCCTAACCCTAACCCGAACCCTAACCCTAACTCTTACCATTACCATTACCCTAACCATAACCATAACTTTAACCCTAACCCTAACCCTAACCCTAAGCCTAACCCTTACCCTTTCCCTATCCCTATCCCTAATCCTAACCCTAACCCTAAACCTTACCTTTATGCTAACCCTAACCTTAAACCTAACCCTAACCATAAACTTAACCCTAACCCTAACCCTAACCCTGACACTTACCTTACACTAAACCTAACCCTAAACCTAACCCTAAACCTAACCCTTATCCTAACCCTAACCCTTACAATAACCCTTATCCTAACCCTAACTCTAATACTAACGCTAACACTTGCACTTCCCCTAACTCTAACCCTAAACCTAACACTTACCCTTACCCTAAACCTAAACCTAACCCTAAACCTTAACCGAACCCTAACCCTAACCCCTAACCCTAAACCTAATCCGAACCCTAACTCTAACCCTTAACCTTACCCTAACCTAACCCTAAACCTAACCCTTACCCTAACCCTAACCCTAACCCTAACCCCTAACCCTAACCCTAACCTGAACCCTACACCTAACCCTTACACTTATCCTAACTCTAACGGTAACATAACGCTAACCCTAACCCTAACCCTAACTCTTACACTCACCCTAACCCTAACCCTTCCCCTTACCCTTATGCTAACCCTAACCCTAAACCTTACCCTAAACCTAACCCTAACCCTAAGCCTAACCGTAACCCTTACCCTTTCCCTAACCCTAACCCAAACCCTAACTCTAAACTTAAACCTAACCCTAACCCTAACCCTAACCCTTACACTTACACTAAACCTAAACCTAACCCTACGCCTAAACCTACCCTTACCCTTACCCTAACCCTAACCCTAAACCTAAGCCTAAACCTAACCCTAACCCTTCCCCTAACTTAAAGCTAACCCTAACACTTACCCTAAACCTAATCCTAAACCTTAACCTAAACCTAACCCTAACCCTAACCCTAAACATAACCCTAACCCTAACCCTAACTCTAACACTTACCCTTACCCTAACCCTAACCCTAACCCTTACCCTAACCCTAACCCTAACCCTTACCCTAACACTAACCCTAACCCCTAACACTAACCCTAACCCTAAAGCTAACCCTAACCCTAACCCTAACCCTAATCCTTAAGCTAACCCTAACCATAACCCTAAACCTTACCCTTACACTAACCCTAACCCTAACCTTAACCCTAACCCTAAACCTAACCCTAACCCTTACCCTCACCCTAACCCTAACCCTAACACTTACCCTAACCCTAACCCTAACCCTAATCCTTACCCTAACCCTTACTCTTTCCCTAACCCTAATCCTAAATATAACTTTTACACTTACCCTAACCCTAACCCTAACCTTCACCCTTACCCTTACCCTAACCCTAAACCTAACGCTAACTCAAACCCTAACCCCTAACCGTAACCCTAACCCTAACCCTAACAATTACCCTAACCCTAACCCTAATCCTAACCCTAACCCTAACCCTAACCCTTACCCTTACCCTAACCCTAACACTAACCCTAAACCTAACCCTAACCCTTACCCTAACACTTACACTTACCCTAACCCTAACCCTAACCCGAACCCTAACCCTAACCCTTACCATTACCCTAACCATAACCATAACTTTAACCCTAACCCTAACCCTAAGCCTAACCCTTACCCTTTCCCTATCCCTATCCCTAATCCTAACCCTAACCCTAAACCTTACCTTTACGCTAACCCTAACCTTAAACCTAACCCTAACCATAACCTTAACCCTAACCCTAACCCTAACCCTGACACTTACCCTTACACTAAACCTAACCCTAAACCTAACCCTAAACCTACCCCTTATCCTAACCCTAACCCTTACAATAACCCTTATCCTAACCCAAACTCTAATCCTAACGCTAACACTTGCACTTGCCCTAACTCTAACCCTAACCCTAACCCGAAACCTAACACTTACCCTTACCCTAAACCTAACCCTAACCCTAACCCTTAACCGAACCCTAACCCTAACCCCTAACCCTAAACCTAACCCTAACCCTAAGCCTAACCGTAAGGAACCCTTACCCTTTCCCTAACCCTAACCCAAACCCTAACTCTAACCTTCAACCTAACCCTAACCCTAACCCTAACCCTTACACTTACCCTAAACCTAACCCTAACCCTACGCCTAACCCTATCCTTACCCTTACCCTAACCCTAAACCTAACCCTAACCCTAACCCTAACCCTAACCCTAACCCTAACTCTAACACTAACCCCAAACTTAAACCTAAACCTAAAAATAACCCTTACCCTTCCCCTTACCCTAACCCTAACCCTAAACCTAACCCTAACCCTAACCCTAACCCTAACCCTAAACTTAACCCTATCCCTAACCCTAACCCTACCCCTAACCCTTACCCTTACCCTAACCCTAACCCTAAAAATAAACCTAACTCTAAACCTAATCCTTACCCTTACCCAAACCCTAACCATAACCCTAACCCTAACCCTAAACCTTGCCCTTACCCTAACCCTAAAAATAACCCTAAGCCTCACCCTCACCCTAACCCTAACCCTAATCCTTACCCTAACCCTAAACCTAAAGATAAGCCTAACCCTAACCCTAACCCTAACCGTAACCCCTAACCGTAACCCTAAACTTAACCCTACACCTAACCCTTACACTTACCCTAACTCTAACCGTAACATAATGCTAACCCTAACCCTAACCCTAACTCTTACACTCACCCTAACCCTAACCCTCCCTCATACCCTTATTCTAACCCTAACCCTAAACCTTACCCTAACCCTAACCCTAACCCTAAGCCTAACCCTAACCCTTACCCTTTCCCTAACCCTAACCCAAACCCTAACCCTAACCTTAAACCTAACCCTAACCCTAACCCTAACCCTTACACTTACCCTAACCGTAACCCTAACACTACGCCTAACCCTCACCCTTACCCTCACCCTAACCCTAACCCTAAACCTAACCCTAAACCTAACCCTAACCCTTCCCCTTAACTTAACACTAACCCTAACACTTACCCTAAACCTAACACTAACCCTAACCCTTAACCTAACCCTAACCCTATTCCTAAACCTAACACCTAAACATAACCCTAACCCTAACCCTAACTCTAACACTTACCCTTACCCTAACCCTAACCCTAACCCTTATCCTAACCCTAACCCTAACCCTTTCCCTAACACTAACACTAACCCCTAACACTAACCCTAACCCTAATGCTCACCCTAACCCTAACCCTAACCCTAATCCTTAAGCTAACCATAACCATAACCCTAAAGCTTACCCTTACACTAACCCTAACCCTAACCTTAACCCTAACCCTAACCCTAACCCTAAACCTTACCCTAACCCTAACCCTAACCCTAACCCTTACCCTTACCCTAAACCTAACCCTAACCCTTACCCTAACCCCTAACCCTAACCCTAACCCTTACACTTACCCTAAGCCTAACCCTAACCTTAATGCTAACCCTAACCCTAACCCTAACTCTTACCCTAACCCTAACCCCTAACCCTAACCCTAACTCTTACCCTTACCCTAACCATAACTTAGCCCTAACCCTAACCCTAATCCTAACCCTAACCCTTACCCTTACCCTAAACCTAGTAATAAACCTAAATGTAACCCTAACCCTAACCCTAACCGTAACCCCTAACCCTAACCCTAACCTTAACCCTACACCTAACCCTTACACTTACCCTAACTCTAATCGTAACATAATGCTACTCTAAACATAATCCTAACTCTTACCCTCACCCTAACCCTAACCCTCCCCCTTACCCTTATGCTAACCCTAACCCTAACCCTAACCCTTACCCTTACACTAACCCTAACCCTAAACCTAACCCTAACCCTAACCTAGTCCTAAACCTACACCTAACCCTAACCCTAACCCTAACCGTAACCCCTAACCCTAACCCTAACCTTAACCCTACACCTAACCCTTACACTTACCCTAACTCTAACCGTAACATAATGCTAACCCTAACCCTAACCCTAACTCTTACACTCACCCTAACCCTAACCCTCGCCCTTACCTTTATGCTAACCCTAACCCAAAACCTTACCCTAACCCTAACACTAACGCTAAGCCTAACCCTAACCCTAACCCTAACCCTAACCCTAACCCTTACCCTCACCCTAACCCTAACCCTAACACTTACCCTAACCCTAACCCTAACCCTAATACTTACCCTAACCCTTACCCTTTCCCTAAACCTAATCCTAAACATAACTTTTACACTTACCCTAACCCTAACCCAAACCCTCACCCTGACCCTTACCCTAACCCTAAACCTAACCCTAACTCCAACCCTAACCCCTAACCGTAACCCTAACCCTAACCCTAACAATTACCCTAACCGTAACCCTAATCCTAACCCTAACCCTAACCCTGACCCTTACCCTTACCCTAACCCTAACCCTAACCCTAAACCTAACCCTAACCCTAACCCTAACACTTACACTGACCCTAACCCTAACCCGAACCCGAACCCTAAACCTAACCCTTACCATTACCCTAACCATAACCATAACTTTAACCCTAACCCTAAGACTAAGCCTAACCCTTACCCTTTCCCTATCCCTATCCCTAATCCTAACCCTAACCCTAAACCTTACCTTTATGCTAACCCTAACCTTAAACCTAACCCTAACCATAACCTTAACCCTAACCCTAACCCTAACCCTGACACTTACCCTTACACTAAACCTAACCCTAAACCTAACCCTAAACCTAACCCTTATCCTAACCCTAACCCTTACAATAACCCTTATCCTAACCCAAACTCTAATCCTAACGCTAACACTTGCACTTGCCCTAACTCTAAACCTAACCCTAACCCGAAACCTAACACTTACCCTTACCCTAAAGCTAACCCTAACCCTAACCCTTAACCGAACCCTAACCCTAACCCCTAACCCTAAACCTAATCCGAACCCTAACTCTAACCCTTAACCTTACCCTAACCTAACCCTAACCCTTACCCTAACCCTAACCCTAACCCTAACCCCTAACCCTAAACCTAACCTGAACCCTACACCTAACCTTTACACTTATCCTAACTCTAACTGTAACATAATGCTAACCCTAACCCTAACCCTAACTCTTACACTCAACCTAACCCTAACCCTTCCCCTTACCCTTATGCTAACCCTAACCCTAAACCTTACCCTAAACCTAACCCTAACCCTAAGCCTAACCTTAACCCTTACCCTTTCCCTAACCCTAACCCAAACCCTAACTCTAACCTTAAACCTAACCCTAACCCTAACCCTAACCCTAACCCTTACACTTACCCTAAACCTAACCCTAACCCTACGCCTAACCCTACCCTTACCCTTACCCTAACCCTAACCCTAAACCTAACCCTAAACCTAACCCTAACCCTTCCCCTAACTTAACACTAACCCTAACACTTACCCTAAACCTAACACTAACCCTTAACCTAAACCTAACCCTAACCCTAACCCTAAACATAACACTAACCCTAACCCTAACTCTAACACTTACCCTTACCCTAACCCTATCCCTAACCCTTACCCTAACCCTAACCCTAACCCTTACCCTAACACTAACCCTAAACCCTAACACTAACCCTAACCCTAATGCTCACCCTAACCCTAACCCTAACCCTAATCCTTAAGCTAACCATAACCATAACCCTAAAGCTTACCCTTACACTAACCCTAACCCTAACCTTAACCCTAACCCTAACCCTAACCCTAAACCTTACCCTAACCCTAACCCTAACCCTAACACTTACCCTAACCCTAACCCTAACCCTAATCCTTACCCTAACCCTTACTCTTTTCCTAAACCTAATCCTAAACATAACTTTTACACTTACCCTAACCCTAAGCCTAACCCTCACCCTTACCCTTACCCTAACCCTAAACCTAACGCTAACTCAAACCCTAACCCCTAACCGTAACCCTAACCCTAACCATAACAATAACCCTAACCCTAACCCTAATCCTAACCCTAACCCTTACCCTTACCCTAACCCTAAACCTAAGCCTAAACCTAACCCTAACCCTAACCCTAACCCTTACCCTTACCCTAACCCTAACCCTAACCCTAAACCTAACCCTAACCCTAACCCTAACCCTAACACTTACACTTACCCTAACCCTAACCCTAACCCGAACCCTAACCCTAACCCTTACCGTTACCCTAACCATAACCATAATTTTAACCCTAACCCTAACCCTAATCCTAACCCTTACCCTTTCCCTATCCCTATCCCTAATCCTAACCCTAAACCTTACCCTTACACTAACCCTAACCTTAAACCTAACCCTAACCATAACCTTAACCCTAACCCTAACCCTAACCCTGACACTTACCCTTACACTAAACCTAACCCTAAACCTAACCTAAACCTAACCCTTATCCTAACCCTAACCCTTACCCTAACCCTTATCCTAACCCTAACTCTAACCCTAACGCTAACACTTACCCTTGCCCTAACTCTAACCCTAAACCTAACCCTAAACCTAACCCTAACACTTACCCTAACCCTAACCCTAACCCTAATCCTTACCCTAACCCTTACTCTTTCCCTAACCCTAATCCTAAATATAACTTTTACACTTACCCTAACCCTAACCCTAACCTTCACCCTTACCCTTACCCTAACCCTAAACCTAACGCTAACTCAAACCCTAACCCCTAACCGTAACCCTAACCCTAACCCTAACAATTACCCTAACCCTAACCCTAATCCTAACCCTAACCCTAACCCTAACCCTTACCCTTACCCTAACCCTAACACTAACCCTAAACCTAACCCTAACCCTTACCCTAACACTTACACTTACCCTAACCCTAACCCTAACCCGAACCCTAACCCTAACCCTTACCATTACCCTAACCATAACCATAACTTTAACCCTAACCCTAACCCTAAGCCTAACCCTTACCCTTTCCCTATCCCTATCCCTAATCCTAACCCTAACCCTAAACCTTACCTTTACGCTAACCCTAACCTTAAACCTAACCCTAACCATAACCTTAACCCTAACCCTAACCCTAACCCTGACACTTACCCTTACACTAAACCTAACCCTAAACCTAACCCTAAACCTACCCCTTATCCTAACCCTAACCCTTACAATAACCCTTATCCTAACCCAAACTCTAATCCTAACGCTAACACTTGCACTTGCCCTAACTCTAACCCTAACCCTAACCCGAAACCTAACACTTACCCTTACCCTAAACCTAACCCTAACCCTAACCCTTAACCGAACCCTAACCCTAACCCCTAACCCTAAACCTAACCCTAACCCTAAGCCTAACCGTAAGGAACCCTTACCCTTTCCCTAACCCTAACCCAAACCCTAACTCTAACCTTCAACCTAACCCTAACCCTAACCCTAACCCTTACACTTACCCTAAACCTAACCCTAACCCTACGCCTAACCCTATCCTTACCCTTACCCTAACCCTAAACCTAACCCTAACCCTAACCCTAACCCTAACCCTAACCCTAACTCTAACACTAACCCCAAACTTAAACCTAAACCTAAAAATAACCCTTACCCTTCCCCTTACCCTAACCCTAACCCTAAACCTAACCCTAACCCTAACCCTAACCCTAACCCTAAACTTAACCCTATCCCTAACCCTAACCCTACCCCTAACCCTTACCCTTACCCTAACCCTAACCCTAAAAATAAACCTAACTCTAAACCTAATCCTTACCCTTACCCAAACCCTAACCATAACCCTAACCCTAACCCTAAACCTTGCCCTTACCCTAACCCTAAAAATAACCCTAAGCCTCACCCTCACCCTAACCCTAACCCTAATCCTTACCCTAACCCTAAACCTAAAGATAAGCCTAACCCTAACCCTAACCCTAACCGTAACCCCTAACCGTAACCCTAAACTTAACCCTACACCTAACCCTTACACTTACCCTAACTCTAACCGTAACATAATGCTAACCCTAACCCTAACCCTAACTCTTACACTCACCCTAACCCTAACCCTCCCTCATACCCTTATTCTAACCCTAACCCTAAACCTTACCCTAACCCTAACCCTAACCCTAAGCCTAACCCTAACCCTTACCCTTTCCCTAACCCTAACCCAAACCCTAACCCTAACCTTAAACCTAACCCTAACCCTAACCCTAACCCTTACACTTACCCTAACCGTAACCCTAACACTACGCCTAACCCTCACCCTTACCCTCACCCTAACCCTAACCCTAAACCTAACCCTAAACCTAACCCTAACCCTTCCCCTTAACTTAACACTAACCCTAACACTTACCCTAAACCTAACACTAACCCTAACCCTTAACCTAACCCTAACCCTATTCCTAAACCTAACACCTAAACATAACCCTAACCCTAACCCTAACTCTAACACTTACCCTTACCCTAACCCTAACCCTAACCCTTATCCTAACCCTAACCCTAACCCTTTCCCTAACACTAACACTAACCCCTAACACTAACCCTAACCCTAATGCTCACCCTAACCCTAACCCTAACCCTAATCCTTAAGCTAACCATAACCATAACCCTAAAGCTTACCCTTACACTAACCCTAACCCTAACCTTAACCCTAACCCTAACCCTAACCCTAAACCTTACCCTAACCCTAACCCTAACCCTAACCCTTACCCTTACCCTAAACCTAACCCTAACCCTTACCCTAACCCCTAACCCTAACCCTAACCCTTACACTTACCCTAAGCCTAACCCTAACCTTAATGCTAACCCTAACCCTAACCCTAACTCTTACCCTAACCCTAACCCCTAACCCTAACCCTAACTCTTACCCTTACCCTAACCATAACTTAGCCCTAACCCTAACCCTAATCCTAACCCTAACCCTTACCCTTACCCTAAACCTAGTAATAAACCTAAATGTAACCCTAACCCTAACCCTAACCGTAACCCCTAACCCTAACCCTAACCTTAACCCTACACCTAACCCTTACACTTACCCTAACTCTAATCGTAACATAATGCTACTCTAAACATAATCCTAACTCTTACCCTCACCCTAACCCTAACCCTCCCCCTTACCCTTATGCTAACCCTAACCCTAACCCTAACCCTTACCCTTACACTAACCCTAACCCTAAACCTAACCCTAACCCTAACCTAGTCCTAAACCTACACCTAACCCTAACCCTAACCCTAACCGTAACCCCTAACCCTAACCCTAACCTTAACCCTACACCTAACCCTTACACTTACCCTAACTCTAACCGTAACATAATGCTAACCCTAACCCTAACCCTAACTCTTACACTCACCCTAACCCTAACCCTCGCCCTTACCTTTATGCTAACCCTAACCCAAAACCTTACCCTAACCCTAACACTAACGCTAAGCCTAACCCTAACCCTAACCCTAACCCTAACCCTAACCCTTACCCTCACCCTAACCCTAACCCTAACACTTACCCTAACCCTAACCCTAACCCTAATACTTACCCTAACCCTTACCCTTTCCCTAAACCTAATCCTAAACATAACTTTTACACTTACCCTAACCCTAACCCAAACCCTCACCCTGACCCTTACCCTAACCCTAAACCTAACCCTAACTCCAACCCTAACCCCTAACCGTAACCCTAACCCTAACCCTAACAATTACCCTAACCGTAACCCTAATCCTAACCCTAACCCTAACCCTGACCCTTACCCTTACCCTAACCCTAACCCTAACCCTAAACCTAACCCTAACCCTAACCCTAACACTTACACTGACCCTAACCCTAACCCGAACCCGAACCCTAAACCTAACCCTTACCATTACCCTAACCATAACCATAACTTTAACCCTAACCCTAAGACTAAGCCTAACCCTTACCCTTTCCCTATCCCTATCCCTAATCCTAACCCTAACCCTAAACCTTACCTTTATGCTAACCCTAACCTTAAACCTAACCCTAACCATAACCTTAACCCTAACCCTAACCCTAACCCTGACACTTACCCTTACACTAAACCTAACCCTAAACCTAACCCTAAACCTAACCCTTATCCTAACCCTAACCCTTACAATAACCCTTATCCTAACCCAAACTCTAATCCTAACGCTAACACTTGCACTTGCCCTAACTCTAAACCTAACCCTAACCCGAAACCTAACACTTACCCTTACCCTAAAGCTAACCCTAACCCTAACCCTTAACCGAACCCTAACCCTAACCCCTAACCCTAAACCTAATCCGAACCCTAACTCTAACCCTTAACCTTACCCTAACCTAACCCTAACCCTTACCCTAACCCTAACCCTAACCCTAACCCCTAACCCTAAACCTAACCTGAACCCTACACCTAACCTTTACACTTATCCTAACTCTAACTGTAACATAATGCTAACCCTAACCCTAACCCTAACTCTTACACTCAACCTAACCCTAACCCTTCCCCTTACCCTTATGCTAACCCTAACCCTAAACCTTACCCTAAACCTAACCCTAACCCTAAGCCTAACCTTAACCCTTACCCTTTCCCTAACCCTAACCCAAACCCTAACTCTAACCTTAAACCTAACCCTAACCCTAACCCTAACCCTAACCCTTACACTTACCCTAAACCTAACCCTAACCCTACGCCTAACCCTACCCTTACCCTTACCCTAACCCTAACCCTAAACCTAACCCTAAACCTAACCCTAACCCTTCCCCTAACTTAACACTAACCCTAACACTTACCCTAAACCTAACACTAACCCTTAACCTAAACCTAACCCTAACCCTAACCCTAAACATAACACTAACCCTAACCCTAACTCTAACACTTACCCTTACCCTAACCCTATCCCTAACCCTTACCCTAACCCTAACCCTAACCCTTACCCTAACACTAACCCTAAACCCTAACACTAACCCTAACCCTAATGCTCACCCTAACCCTAACCCTAACCCTAATCCTTAAGCTAACCATAACCATAACCCTAAAGCTTACCCTTACACTAACCCTAACCCTAACCTTAACCCTAACCCTAACCCTAACCCTAAACCTTACCCTAACCCTAACCCTAACCCTAACACTTACCCTAACCCTAACCCTAACCCTAATCCTTACCCTAACCCTTACTCTTTTCCTAAACCTAATCCTAAACATAACTTTTACACTTACCCTAACCCTAAGCCTAACCCTCACCCTTACCCTTACCCTAACCCTAAACCTAACGCTAACTCAAACCCTAACCCCTAACCGTAACCCTAACCCTAACCATAACAATAACCCTAACCCTAACCCTAATCCTAACCCTAACCCTTACCCTTACCCTAACCCTAAACCTAAGCCTAAACCTAACCCTAACCCTAACCCTAACCCTTACCCTTACCCTAACCCTAACCCTAACCCTAAACCTAACCCTAACCCTAACCCTAACCCTAACACTTACACTTACCCTAACCCTAACCCTAACCCGAACCCTAACCCTAACCCTTACCGTTACCCTAACCATAACCATAATTTTAACCCTAACCCTAACCCTAATCCTAACCCTTACCCTTTCCCTATCCCTATCCCTAATCCTAACCCTAAACCTTACCCTTACACTAACCCTAACCTTAAACCTAACCCTAACCATAACCTTAACCCTAACCCTAACCCTAACCCTGACACTTACCCTTACACTAAACCTAACCCTAAACCTAACCTAAACCTAACCCTTATCCTAACCCTAACCCTTACCCTAACCCTTATCCTAACCCTAACTCTAACCCTAACGCTAACACTTACCCTTGCCCTAACTCTAACCCTAAACCTAACCCTAAACCTAACCCTAACACTAACCCTAACCCTTTCCCTTACCCTAACACTAACCCTAACCCTAAACCTAACATTTACCCTTACCCTAACCCTAACCCTAACCCCTAACCCTAAACCCAACCCTAACCCTAACTCTACCCCTTAACCTTACCCTAACCTAACCCTAACCCTAACCCTTACCCTAACCCTAACCCTAACCCCTAACCCTAACCCTAACCCTAATGCTCACCCTAACCCTAACCCTAACCCTTAACCTAACCCTAACCCTAACACTTAGCCTTACCCTAACACTAACTCTAACCCTAACTCTCACCATAACTCTAATCCTAACCATAACCCTTACCCTTACCCTAACCCTAACCCTAACTTAATGCTAACCTTAAATCTAACTCTAAACCTAACCCCAAACCTAAACCTAATCCTAACCCTAACACTTACCCTAACCCTAAACCTAACCCTAACCCTAACCCTAACCCTTACCCTTACCCTAACACTAACCCTAAACTTAAGCCCAACACTAAACCTATCCATAACCCTTACCCTTACCCTCCCATAACCCTAACCCTAACCCTAACCCTAACCTTAACCCTAACCCTAACCCTTACCCTTTCCCTAACCCAAACCTAACCCTAACCCTTACCCTTATCCTAACCCTAACCCTAAACTTAACCCTATCCCTAACCCTAACCCTACCCCTAACCCTTACCCTTACCCTAACCCTAACCCTAACCCTAAACCTAAACCTAACTCTAAAACTAATCCTTACCCTTACCCAAACCCTAAACCTAACCCTAACCCTAACCCTAACCCTTGCCTTTACAGTAACCCTAACAATAACCCTAAGCCTCACCCTAACCCTAACCCTAACCTTAATCCTTACCTTAACCCTAACCCTAACTCTAACCCCTAACCCTAACCTTAAACCTAACCCCTCACCGTAACCCTAATCCTAACCATAACCCTTACCCTTACCCTAAACCTAACCCTACTTAATGCTAACCTTAAATCTAACTGTAAACCTAACCCTAACCCTAACCCCTAACCCTAACCCTAACCCTTACCCTTACCCTAACCCGAACCCTAACCTTTACCCTAACCCTAACCCTAACCCTTACCCACACCCTAACCCTAACCCTAAACCTAACCCTACACTAACCCTAACCCTAACCATAACCCTTACTCTAGCCCTAACCCTAACCTTAATGCTAACCCTAAACCTAACCCTAACTCTTACCCTAACCCTAACCCTAACCCTTACCCTTAACCTAACCTTAACCCTAACCTCAATGCTAACTGTAACCCTAAACCTAAGGCTTACCCTAACTCTAACCCTAACCCTAATCCATATCCTAACCAGAACACTAACACTTACCCGTACCCTAACCCTTAGAATTTCCTTAACACCCATCCTTACCCTAACCCTAACATTAACCCTAACCCTAAAACTAAACCTAACGCTTACACTTACCCTAACCCTAACCCTAACCCTAATCCTAACCCTCACCCTTACCCTCATCCTAACCCTAACCCTAGCCCTTACCCTTACTCTAAACCTAACCCTAAACCTAACTCTAAACCTAACTCTAAGCCTAACGCTAACCCTAACCCTAACCCTAACATTAACCCTAACCCTTACCCATACCCTAACCCTAACCCTAACCCTTACTCTTACACTAACCCTAACTCTAACCCTAAACCTAATGCTAACCCTAACCCTAAACCTTACCCTTATCCTAACCCTAACCCTAACACTTACCCTAACCCTAATCCTAACCCTAACCCCTAACCCTAACCCTAACCCTAACCCTAACACTTACCCTAACCCTAACCCTAACCCTAACCCTAACACTTACCCTAACCCTAACCTGAACCCTAACCCTTACCCTTACCCTAAACCTAACCCTAAACCTAACCCTTACCCTAACCCCTAACCCTAACCCTAACCCTTACACTTACCCTAAGCCTAACCCTAACCTTAATGCTAACCCTAACCCTAACCCTAACTCTTACCCTAACCCTAACCCCTAACCCTAACCCTAACTCTTACCCTTACCCTAACCATAACTTTAGCCCTAACCCTAACCCTAATCCTAACCTTAACCCTTACCCTTACCCTAAACCTAGTCCTAAACCTAACTGTAACCCTAACCCTAACCCTAACCGTAACCCCTAACCCTAACCCTAACCTTAACCCTACACCTAACCCTTACACTTACCCTAACTCTAACCGTAACATAATGCTACCCTAAACATAATCCTAACTCTTACACTCACCCTAACCCTAACCCTCCCCCTTACCCTTATGCTAACCCTAACCCTAACCCTTACCCTTACACTAACCCTAACCCTAAACCTAACCCTAACCCTAACCTAGTCCTAAACCTACACCTAACCCTAACCCTAACCCTAACCGTAACCCCTAACCCTAACCCTAATCTTAACCCTACACCTAACCCTTACACTTACCCTAACTCTAACCGTAACATAATGCTAACCCTAACCCTAACCCTAACTCTTACACTCACCCTAACCCTAACCCTCGCCCTTACCCTTATGCTAACCCTAACCCAAAACCTTACCCTAACCCTAACACTAACGCTAAGCCTAAGCCTAACCCTAAGCCTAACCCTTAAACTCACCCTAACCCTAACCCTAACACTTACCCTAAACCTAACCCTAACCCTAATCCTTACCCTAACCCTTACCCTTTCCCTAACCCTAATCCTAAACATAACTTTTACACTTACCCTAACCCTAACCCAAACCCTCACCCTTACCCTTACCCTAACCCTAAACCTAAACCTAACTCCAAACCTAACCCCTAACCGTAACCCTAATCCTAACCCTAACAATTACCCTAACCGTAACCCTAATCCTAAACCTAACCCTAACCCTAACCCTTACCCTTACCCTAACCCTAACCCTAACCCTAAACCTAACCCTAACACTTACACTTACCCTAACCCTAACCCTAACCCGAACCCTAACCCTAACTCTTACCATTACCATTACCCTAACCATAACCATAACTTTAACCCTAACCCTAACCCTAACCCTAAGCCTAACCCTTACCCTTTCCCTATCCCTATCCCTAATCCTAACCCTAACCCTAAACCTTACCTTTATGCTAACCCTAACCTTAAACCTAACCCTAACCATAAACTTAACCCTAACCCTAACCCTAACCCTGACACTTACCTTACACTAAACCTAACCCTAAACCTAACCCTAAACCTAACCCTTATCCTAACCCTAACCCTTACAATAACCCTTATCCTAACCCTAACTCTAATACTAACGCTAACACTTGCACTTCCCCTAACTCTAACCCTAAACCTAACACTTACCCTTACCCTAAACCTAACCCTAACCCTAAACCTTAACCGAACCCTAACCCTAACCCCTAACCCTAAACCTAATCCGAACCCTAACTCTAACCCTTAACCTTACCCTAACCTAACCCTAACCCTAACCCTTACCCTAACCCTAACCCTAACCCTAACCCCTAACCCTAACCCTAACCTGAACCCTACACCTAACCCTTACACTTATCCTAACTCTAACGGTAACATAACGCTAACCCTAACCCTAACCCTAACTCTTACACTCACCCTAACCCTAACCCTTCCCCTTACCCTTATGCTAACCCTAACCCTAAACCTTACCCTAAACCTAACCCTAACCCTAAGCCTAACCGTAACCCTTACCCTTTCCCTAACCCTAACCCAAACCCTAACTCTATACTTAAACCTAACCCTAACCCTAACCCTTACACTTACACTAAACCTAAACCTAACCCTACGCCTAAACCTACCCTTACCCTTACCCTAACCCTAACCCTAAACCTAAGCCTAAACCTAACCCTAACCCTTCCCCTAACTTAACACTAACCCTAACACTTACCCTAAACCTAATCCTAAACCTTAACCTAAACCTAACCCTAACCCTAACCCTAAACATAACCCTAACCCTAACCCTAACTCTAACACTTACCCTTACCCTAACCCTAACCCTAACCCTTACCCTAACCCTAACCCTAACCCTTACCCTAACACTAACCCTAACCCCTAACACTAACCCTAACCCTAAAGCTAACCCTAACCCTAACCCTAACCCTAATCCTTAAGCTAACCCTAACCATAACCCTAACCCTTACACTTACCCTAAGCCTAACCCTAACCTTAATGCTAACCCTAACCCTAACCCTAACTCTTACCCTAACCCTAACCCCTAACCCTAACCCTAACTCTTACCCTTACCCTAACCATAACTTTAGCCCTAACCCTAACCCTAATCCTAACCTTAACCCTTACCCTTACCCTAAACCTAGTCCTAAACCTAACTGTAACCCTAACCCTAACCCTAACCGTAACCCCTAACCCTAACCCTAACCTTAACCCTACACCTAACCCTTACACTTACCCTAACTCTAACCGTAACATAATGCTACCCTAAACATAATCCTAACTCTTACACTCACCCTAACCCTAACCCTCCCCCTTACCCTTATGCTAACCCTAACCCTAACCCTTACCCTTACACTAACCCTAACCCTAAACCTAACCCTAACCCTAACCTAGTCCTAAACCTACACCTAACCCTAACCCTAACCCTAACCGTAACCCCTAACCCTAACCCTAATCTTAACCCTACACCTAACCCTTACACTTACCCTAACTCTAACCGTAACATAATGCTAACCCTAACCCTAACCCTAACTCTTACACTCACCCTAACCCTAACCCTCGCCCTTACCCTTATGCTAACCCTAACCCAAAACCTTACCCTAACCCTAACACTAACGCTAAGCCTAAGCCTAACCCTAAGCCTAACCCTTAAACTCACCCTAACCCTAACCCTAACACTTACCCTAAACCTAACCCTAACCCTAATCCTTACCCTAACCCTTACCCTTTCCCTAACCCTAATCCTAAACATAACTTTTACACTTACCCTAACCCTAACCCAAACCCTCACCCTTACCCTTACCCTAACCCTAAACCTAAACCTAACTCCAAACCTAACCCCTAACCGTAACCCTAATCCTAACCCTAACAATTACCCTAACCGTAACCCTAATCCTAAACCTAACCCTAACCCTAACCCTTACCCTTACCCTAACCCTAACCCTAACCCTAAACCTAACCCTAACACTTACACTTACCCTAACCCTAACCCTAACCCGAACCCTAACCCTAACTCTTACCATTACCATTACCCTAACCATAACCATAACTTTAACCCTAACCCTAACCCTAACCCTAAGCCTAACCCTTACCCTTTCCCTATCCCTATCCCTAATCCTAACCCTAACCCTAAACCTTACCTTTATGCTAACCCTAACCTTAAACCTAACCCTAACCATAAACTTAACCCTAACCCTAACCCTAACCCTGACACTTACCTTACACTAAACCTAACCCTAAACCTAACCCTAAACCTAACCCTTATCCTAACCCTAACCCTTACAATAACCCTTATCCTAACCCTAACTCTAATACTAACGCTAACACTTGCACTTCCCCTAACTCTAACCCTAAACCTAACACTTACCCTTACCCTAAACCTAACCCTAACCCTAAACCTTAACCGAACCCTAACCCTAACCCCTAACCCTAAACCTAATCCGAACCCTAACTCTAACCCTTAACCTTACCCTAACCTAACCCTAACCCTAACCCTTACCCTAACCCTAACCCTAACCCTAACCCCTAACCCTAACCCTAACCTGAACCCTACACCTAACCCTTACACTTATCCTAACTCTAACGGTAACATAACGCTAACCCTAACCCTAACCCTAACTCTTACACTCACCCTAACCCTAACCCTTCCCCTTACCCTTATGCTAACCCTAACCCTAAACCTTACCCTAAACCTAACCCTAACCCTAAGCCTAACCGTAACCCTTACCCTTTCCCTAACCCTAACCCAAACCCTAACTCTATACTTAAACCTAACCCTAACCCTAACCCTTACACTTACACTAAACCTAAACCTAACCCTACGCCTAAACCTACCCTTACCCTTACCCTAACCCTAACCCTAAACCTAAGCCTAAACCTAACCCTAACCCTTCCCCTAACTTAACACTAACCCTAACACTTACCCTAAACCTAATCCTAAACCTTAACCTAAACCTAACCCTAACCCTAACCCTAAACATAACCCTAACCCTAACCCTAACTCTAACACTTACCCTTACCCTAACCCTAACCCTAACCCTTACCCTAACCCTAACCCTAACCCTTACCCTAACACTAACCCTAACCCCTAACACTAACCCTAACCCTAAAGCTAACCCTAACCCTAACCCTAACCCTAATCCTTAAGCTAACCCTAACCATAACCCTAAACCTTACCCTTACACTAACCCTAACCCTAACCTTAACCCTAACCCTAAACCTAACCCTAACCCTTACCCTCACCCTAACCCTAACCCTAACACTTACCCTAACCCTAACCCTAACCCTAATCCTTACCCTAACCCTTACTCTTTCCCTAACCCTAATCCTAAATATAACTTTTACACTTACCCTAACCCTAACCCTAACCTTCACCCTTACCCTTACCCTAACCCTAAACCTAACGCTAACTCAAACCCTAACCCCTAACCGTAACCCTAACCCTAACCCTAACAATTACCCTAACCCTAACCCTAATCCTAACCCTAACCCTAACCCTAACCCTTACCCTTACCCTAACCCTAACACTAACCCTAAACCTAACCCTAACCCTTACCCTAACACTTACACTTACCCTAACCCTAACCCTAACCCGAACCCTAACCCTAACCCTTACCATTACCCTAACCATAACCATAACTTTAACCCTAACCCTAACCCTAAGCCTAACCCTTACCCTTTCCCTATCCCTATCCCTAATCCTAACCCTAACCCTAAACCTTACCTTTACGCTAACCCTAAACTTAAACCTAACCCTAACCATAACCTTAACCCTAACCCTAACCCTAACCCTGACACTTACCCTTACACTAAACCTAACCCTAAACCTAACCCTAAACCTACCCCTTATCCTAACCCTAACCCTTACAATAACCCTTATCCTAACCCAAACTCTAATCCTAACGCTAACACTTGCACTTGCCCTAACTCTAACCCTAACCCTAACCCGAAACCTAACACTTACCCTTACCCTAAACCTAACCCTAACCCTAACCCTTAACCGAACCCTAACCCTAACCCCTAACCCTAAACCTAACCCGAACCCTAACTCTAACCCTTAACCTTACCCTAACCTAACCCTAACCCTAACCCTTACCCTAACCCTAACCCTAACCCTAACCCCTAACCCTAACCCTAACCTGAACCCTACACCTAACCCTTACACTTATCCTAACTCTAACCGTAACATAATGCTAACCCTAACCCTAACCCTAACTCTTACACTCACCCTAACCCTAACCCTTCCCCTTACACGTATGCTAACCCTAACCCTAAACCTTACCCTAAACCTAACCCTAACCCTAAGCCTAACCGTAAGGAACCCTTACCCTTTCCCTAACCCTAACCCAAACCCTAACTCTAACCTTCAACCTAACCCTAACCCTAACCCTAACCCTTACACTTACCCTAAACCTAACCCTAACCCTACGCCTAACCCTATCCTTACCCTTACCCTAACCCTAAACCTAACCCTAACCCTAACCCTAACCCTAACCCTAACCCTAACTCTAACACTAACCCCAAACTTAAACCTAAACCTAAAAATAACCCTTACCCTTCCCCTTACCCTAACCCTAACCCTAAACCTAACCCTAACCCTAACCCTAACCCTAACCCTAACCCTAAACTTAACCCTATCCCTAACCCTAACCCTACCCCTAACCCTTACCCTTACCCTAACCCTAACCCTAAAAATAAACCTAACTCTAAACCTAATCCTTACCCTTACCCAAACCCTAACCATAACCCTAACCCTAACCCTAAACCTTGCCCTTACCCTAACCCTAAAAATAACCCTAAGCCTCACCCTCACCCTAACCCTAACCCTAATCCTTACCCTAACCCTAAACCTAAAGATAAGCCTAACCCTAACCCTAACCCTAACCGTAACCCCTAACCGTAACCCTAAACTTAACCCTACACCTAACCCTTACACTTACCCTAACTCTAACCGTAACATAATGCTAACCCTAACCCTAACCCTAACTCTTACACTCACCCTAACCCTAACCCTCCCTCATACCCTTATTCTAACCCTAACCCTAAACCTTACCCTAACCCTAACCCTAACCCTAAGCCTAACCCTAACCCTTACCCTTTCCCTAACCCTAACCCAAACCCTAACCCTAACCTTAAACCTAACCCTAACCCTAACCCTAACCCTTACACTTACCCTAACCGTAACCCTAACACTACGCCTAACCCTCACCCTTACCCTCACCCTAACCCTAACCCTAAACCTAACCCTAAACCTAACCCTAACCCTTCCCCTTAACTTAACACTAACCCTAACACTTACCCTAAACCTAACACTAACCCTAACCCTTAACCTAACCCTAACCCTATTCCTAAACCTAACACCTAAACATAACCCTAACCCTAACCCTAACTCTAACACTTACCCTTACCCTAACCCTAACCCTAACCCTTATCCTAACGCTAACCCTAACCCTTTCCCTAACACTAACACTAACCCCTAACACTAACCCTAACCCTAACGCTCACCCTAACCCTAACCCTAACCCTAATCCTTAACCTAACCCTAACCCTAACCCTAAACCTTACCCTTACACTAACCCTAACCTTAAACCTAACCCTAACCATAACCTTAACCCTAACCCTAAACCTGACACTTACCCTTACACTAAACCTAACACTAAACCTAACCCTAACCCTAACCCTTATCCTAACCCTAACCCTTACCCTAACCTTTATCCTAACCCTAACTCTAACCCTAACGCTAACACTTACCCTTGCCCTAACTCTAACCCTAACCCTAACCCTAAACCTAACCCTAACACTAACCCTAACCCTTTCACTTACCCTAACACTAACCCTAACCCTAAACCTAACATTTACCCTTACCCTAAACCTAACCCTAACCCTAACCCTTAACATAACCCTAACCCTAACCCTAACCCCTAACCCTAAACCCAACCCTAACCCTAACTCTACCCCTTAACCTTACGCTAACCTAACCCTAACACTAACCCTTACCCTAACCCTAACCTGAACCCTAACCCCTAACCCTAACCCTAACCCTAATGCTCACCCTAACCCTAACCCTAACCCTAAACCTTAACCTAACCCTAACCCTAACACTTAGACTTACCCTAACACTAACCCTAACCCTAACTCTCACCATAACCGTAATCCTAACTATAACCCTTACCCTTACCCTAACCCTAACCCTACCTTAATGCTAACCTTAAATCTAACTCTAAACCTAACCCCAACCCTAAACCTAATCCTAACCCTAACACTTACCCTAACCCTAACCCTAACCCTAACCCTTACCCTTACCCTAACCCTAACCCTAACCGTTACCCTAACCCTAACCCTAACACTAACCCTTACCCTAACCCTAACCCTAACCTTTACACTAACCTTAACCCTAACCCTAAACCTAACCCTAAGCCTTAACGTAACCCTAACCCTAACCCTTAGCCTTACCCTAACCCTAACCCTAACCTTAATGCTAACACTAAACCTAAACCTAAGCCTAACCCTAACTCTAACCCTAACCCTAATCCATATCCTAACCCGAACCCTAACCCTAACCCGTACCCTAACCCTTACAATTTCCTTAACCCTAACCGTAACTCTAACCCTAACCCCAAACTTAAACCTAAACCTAACCATAACCCTTACCCTTACCCTTACCCTAACCCTAACCCTAAACCTAACCATAACCCTAACCCTAAACCTAACCCTCACACTTACCCTTAACCTAACCCTAACCCTAAACCTAATCCTAACCCTAACCCTAACCCTTAACACTAACCCTAACAGTAACCCTAACCCTAACCCTTACCCTTTCCCTAACCCAAACCTAACCCTAACCCTTACCCTTATCTTAACAATAACCCTAACCCTAAACTTAACCCTATCCCTAACCCTAACCCTACCCCTAACCCTTACCCTTACCCTAACCCTAACCCTAAAAATAAATCTAACTCTAAACCTAATCCTTACCCTTACCCAAACCCTAACCGTAACCCTAACCCTAACCCTAAACCTTGCCCTTACCCTAAACCTAACAATAACCCTAAGCTTCACCCTAACCCTAACCCTAACCCTAATCCTTACCCTAACCCTAACCCTAACTCTAACCCCTAACCCTAACCCTAACCCTAACCGTAACCCCTAACCCTAACCCTAAACTTAACCCTACACCTAACCCTTACACTTACCCTAACTCTAACCGTAACATAATGCTAACCCTAACCCTAACCCTAACTCTTACACTCACCCTAACCCTAACCCTCCCTCATACCCTTATTCTAACCCTAACCCTAAACCTTACCCTAACCCTAACCCTAAACCTAAGCCTAACCCTAACCCTTACCCTTTCCCTAACCCTAACCCAAACCCTAACCCTAACCTTAAACCTAACCCTAACCCTAACCCTTACACTTACCCTAATCCTAACCCTAACCCTACGCCTAACACTCACCCTTACCCTTACCTTAACCCTAACCCTAACCCTAACCCTAACCCTTACCCTAACCCTAACCCTAACCCTTTCCCTAACACTAACACTAACCCCTAACACTAACCCTAACCCTAACGCTCACCCTAACCCTAACCCTAACCCTAATCCTTAACCTAACCCTAACACTAACCCTAACCCTTTCACTTACCCTAACACTAAACCTAACCCTAAACCTAACATTTACCCTTAACCTAAACCTAACCCTAACCCTAACCCTTAACCTAACCCTAACCCTAACCCTAACCCCTAACCCTAAACCCAACCCTAACCCTAACTCTAACCCTTAACCTTATGCTAACCTAACCCTAACCCTAACCCTTACCCTAACCCTAACCTGAACCCTAACCCCTAACCCTAAGCCTAACCCTAATGCTCACCCTAACCCTAACCCTAACCCTAAACCTTAACCTAACCCTAACCCTAACACTTAGACTTACCCTAACACTAACCCTAACCCTAACTCTCACCATAACCGTAATCCTAACTATAACCCTTACCCTTACCCTAACCCTAACCCTACCTTAATGCTAACCTTAAATCTAACTCTAAACCTAACCCCAACCCTAAACCTAATCCTAACCCTAACACTTACCCTAACCCTAACCCTAACCCTAACCCTAACCCTTACCCTTACCCTAACCCTAACCCTAACCGTTACCCTAACCCTAACCCTAACACTAACCCTTACCCTAACCCTAACCCTAACCTTTACACTAACCCTAACCCTAACCCTAAACCTAACCCTAAGCCTTAACGTAACCCTAACCCTAACCCTTAGCCTTACCCTAACCCTAACCTTAATGCTAACACTAACCCTAAACCTAAGCCTAACCCTAACTCTAACCCTAACCCTAATCCATATCCTAACCCGAACCCTAACCCTAACCCGTACCCTAACCCTTACAATTTCCTTAACCCTAACCGTAACTCTAACCCTAACCCCAAACTTAAACCTAAACCTAACCATAACCCTTACCCTTACCCTTACCCTAACCCTAACCCTAAACCTAACCATAACCCTAACCCTAATCCTAACCCTCACATTTACCCTTAACCTAACCCTAACCCTAAACCTAATCCTAACCCTAACCCTAACCCCTAACACTAACCCTAACAGTAACCCTAACCCTAACCCTTACCCTTTCCCTAACCCAAACCTAACCCTAACCCTTACCCTTATCCTAACCCTAACCCTAACCCTAAACTTAACCCTATCCCTAACCCTAACCCTACCCCTAACCCTTACACTTACCCTAACCCTAACCCTAAAAATAAACCTAACTCTAAACCTAATCCTTACCCTTACCCAAACCCTAACCGTAACCCTAACCCTAACCCTAACCCTAACCCTAACCCTAAACCTAATCCTAACCCTAACACTTACCCTAACCCTAACCCTAACCCTAACCCTTACCCTTACCCTAACCCTAACCCTAACCGTTACCCTAACCCTAACCCTAACACTAACCCTTACCCTAACCCTAACCCTAACCTTTACACTAACCTTAACCCTAACCCTAAACCTAACCCTAAGCCTTAACGTAACCCTAACCCTAACCCTTAGCCTTACCCTAACCCTAACCCTAACCTTAATGCTAACACTAAACCTAAACCTAAGCCTAACCCTAACTCTAACCCTAACCCTAATCCATATCCTAACCCGAACCCTAACCCTAACCCGTACCCTAACCCTTACAATTTCCTTAACCCTAACCGTAACTCTAACCCTAACCCCAAACTTAAACCTAAACCTAACCATAACCCTTACCCTTACCCTTACCCTAACCCTAACCCTAAACCTAACCATAACCCTAACCCTAAACCTAACCCTCACACTTACCCTTAACCTAACCCTAACCCTAAACCTAATCCTAACCCTAACCCTAACCCTTAACACTAACCCTAACAGTAACCCTAACCCTAACCCTTACCCTTTCCCTAACCCAAACCTAACCCTAACCCTTACCCTTATCTTAACAATAACCCTAACCCTAAACTTAACCCTATCCCTTACCCTAACCCTACCCCTAACCCTTACCCTTACCCTAACCCTAACCCTAAAAATAAACCTAACTCTAAACCTAATCCTTACCCTTACCCAAACCCTAACCGTAACCCTAACCCTAACCCTAAACCTTGCCCTTACCCTAAACCTAACAATAACCCTAAGCTTCACCCTAACCCTAACCCTAACCCTAATCCTTACCCTAACCCTAACCCTAACTCTAACCCCTAACCCTAACCCTAACCCTAACCGTAACCCCTAACCCTAACCCTAAACTTAACCCTACACCTAACCCTTACACTTACCCTAACTCTAACCGTAACATAATGCTAACCCTAACCCTAACCCTAACTCTTACACTCACCCTAACCCTAACCCTCCCTCATACCCTTATTCTAACCCTAACCCTAAACCTTACCCTAACCCTAACCCTAAACCTAAGCCTAACCCTAACCCTTACCCTTTCCCTAACCCTAACCCAAACCCTAACCCTAACCTTAAACCTAACCCTAACCCTAACCCTTACACTTACCCTAATCCTAACCCTAACCCTACGCCTAACACTCACCCTTACCCTTACCTTAACCCTAACCCTAACCCTAACCCTAACCCTTACCCTAACCCTAACCCTAACCCTTTCCCTAACACTAACACTAACCCCTAACACTAACCCTAACCCTAACGCTCACCCTAACCCTAACCCTAACCCTAATCCTTAACCTAACCCTAACACTAACCCTAACCCTTTCACTTACCCTAACACTAAACCTAACCCTAAACCTAACATTTACCCTTAACCTAAACCTAACCCTAACCCTAACCCTTAACCTAACCCTAACCCTAACCCTAACCCCTAACCCTAAACCCAACCCTAACCCTAACTCTAACCCTTAACCTTATGCTAACCTAACCCTAACCCTAACCCTTACCCTAACCCTAACCTGAACCCTAACCCCTAACCCTAAGCCTAACCCTAATGCTCACCCTAACCCTAACCCTAACCCTAAACCTTAACCTAACCCTAACCCTAACACTTAGACTTACCCTAACACTAACCCTAACCCTAACTCTCACCATAACCGTAATCCTAACTATAACCCTTACCCTTACCCTAACCCTAACCCTACCTTAATGCTAACCTTAAATCTAACTCTAAACCTAACCCCAACCCTAAACCTAATCCTAACCCTAACACTTACCCTAACCCTAACCCTAACCCTAACCCTAACCCTTACCCTTACCCTAACCCTAACCCTAACCGTTACCCTAACCCTAACCCTAACACTAACCCTTACCCTAACCCTAACCCTAACCTTTACACTAACCTTAACCCTAACCCTAAACCTAACCCTAAGCCTTAACGTAACCCTAACCCTAACCCTTAGCCTTACCCTAACCCTAACCTTAATGCTAACACTAACCCTAAACCTAAGCCTAACCCTAACTCTAACCCTAACCCTAATCCATATCCTAACCCGAACCCTAACCCTAACCCGTACCCTAACCCTTACAATTTCCTTAACCCTAACCGTAACTCTAACCCTAACCCCAAACTTAAACCTAAACCTAACCATAACCATAACCCTTACCCTTACCCTAACCCTAACCCTAAACCTAACCATAACCCTAACCCTAATCCTAACCCTCACATTTACCCTTAACCTAACCCTAACCCTAAACCTAATCCTAACCCTAACCCTAACCCCTAACACTAACCCTAACAGTAACCCTAACCCTAACCCTTACCCTTTCCCTAACCCAAACCTAACCCTAACCCTTACCCTTATCCTAACCCTAACCCTAACCCTAAACTTAACCCTATCCCTAACCCTAACCCTACCCCTAACCCTTACACTTACCCTAACCCTAACCCTAAAAATAAACCTAACTCTAAACCTAATCCTTACCCTTACCCAAACCCTAACCGTAACCCTAACCCTAACACTAAACCTTGCCCTTACCCTAACCCTAACAATAACCCTAAGCCTCACCATAACCCTAACCCTAAACCTAATCCTTACCCTAACCCTAACCCTAACTCTAACCCCTAACCCTAACCCTAACCCTAACCGTAACCCCTAACCCTAACCCTAAACTTAACCCTACACCTAACCCTTACACTTACCCTAACTCTAACCGTAACATAATGCTAACACTAACCCTAACCCTAACTCTTACACTCACCCTAACCCTAACCCTCCCTCATACCCTTATTCTAACCCTAACCCTAAACCTTACCCTAACCCTAACCCTAAACCTAAGCCTAACCCTAACCCTTACCCTTTCCCTAACCGAAACCCAAACCCTAACCCTAACCTTAAACCTAACCCTAACCCTAACCCTTACACTTACCCTAATCCTAACCCTAACCCTACGCCTAACACTCACCCTTACCCTTACCCTAACCCTAACCCTAAACCTAACCTTAACCCTTCCACTTAACTTAACACTAACCCTAACACTTACCCTAAACCTAACACTAACACTAACCCTTAACCTAACCCTAACCCTAATCCTAAACCTAACCCCTAAACATAACCCGAACCCTAACCCTAAGTCTAACACTTACCCTTACCCTAACCCTAACCCTAACCCTTACCCTAACCCTAACCCTAACCCTTTCCCTAACACTAACCCTAACCCCTAACACTAACCCTAACCCTAACGCTCACCCTAACCCTAACCCTAACCCTAATCCTTAACCTAACCCTAACCCTAACCCTAAACCTTACCCTTACACTAACCCTAACCCTAACCTTAACCCCAACCCTAACGCTAACCTTACCCCAAACCCTAAACCTACCCATAACCCTTACCATTACCCTCCCCTAACCCCAACCCTAACCCTAACCCTAACCCTAAGCCTAACCCTTACCCTAACCCTAACCCAAAACCTAATCCTAACCCTAACCCTAACCCTAACCCTTATGCTTACCCTAACCCTAACCCTAACCCTACACCTAATCCTCACCCTTACCCTTACCCTATCGTAACCCTAAACCTAACCCTAACCCTAACCCTAACACTTACCCTCAACTTAACACTAATCCTAACCATAACGCTAACACTAACACTTACCCAAAACCTAACCCTAACCCTAACCCTAAACCTAACACGAATCCTATCCCTAAACCTCACCCCTAACCCTAACCCTAACACTAACCCTAACCCTAACCGTAACCCTAACCCTAAGCCTACCCCTAACCCTTACCCTAACCCTTATCCTAACCCTAACTCTAACCCTAACGCTAACACTTACCCTTGCCCTAACTCTAACCCTAACCCTAACCCTAAACCTAACCCTAACACTAACCCTAACCCTTTCCCTTACCCTAACCCTAACCCTAACCCTAAACCTAACATTTACCCTTACACTAAACCTAACCCTAACCCTAACCCTTAACCTAACCCTAACCCTAACCCCTAACCCTAAACCCAACCCTAACCTTAACTCTAACCCTTAACCTTACCCTAACCTAACCCTAACCCTAACAATTACCCTAACCCTAACCCTAACCCCTAACCCTAACCCTAACCCTAATGCTCACCCTAACCCTAACCCTAACCCTAACCCTTAACCTAACCCTAACCCTAACACTTAGCCTTACCCTAACACTAACCCTAACCCTACCTCTCACCATAACCCTAATCCTAACCATAACCCTTACCCTTACCCTAACCCTAACCCTACCTTAATGCTAACCTTAAATCTAAGTCTAAACCTAACCCCAACCCTAAACCTAATCCTAACCCTAACACTTACCCTAACCCTAATTCTAACCCTAACCCTAACCCTTACCCTTACCCTAACCCTAACCCTAACCGTTACCCTAACCCTAACCCTAACACTAACCCTTTCCCTAACCCTAACCCTTACACTAACCCTAACCCTAACCCTAACCCTAACCCTAAGCCTTAACGTAACCCTAACCCTAACCCTTAGCCTTACCCTAACCCTAACCCTAACCTTAATGCTAACACTAACCCTAAACCTAAGCCTAACCCTAACTCTAACCCTAACCCTAATCCATATCCTAACCCGAACCCTAAACCTAACCCGTACCCTAACCCTTATAATTTCCTTAACCCTAACCCTAACTCTAACACTAACCCCAACCTTAACCCTAAACCTAACCATAACCCTTACCCTTACCCTTACCCTAACCCAAACCCTAAACCTAACCATAACCCTAACCCTAACCCTAACCCTCACACTTACCCTTACCCTAACCCTAACTCTAATCCTAAACCTAACCCCTAAACATAACGCTAACCCTAACCTTAACTCTAACACTAACCCTTATCCTAACGCTAACCCTAACCCTAACCCTAAACCTAAAGATAAGCCTAACACTAACCCTAACCCTCACACTTACCCTTAACCTAACCCTAACCCTAAACCTAATCCTAACTCTAACCCTAATCCCTAACACTAACCCTAACAGTAACCCTAAACCTAACCCTTACCCTTTCCCTAACCCAAACCTAACCCTAAACCTTACCCTTATCCTAACCCTAACCCTAACCCTAAACTTAACCCTATCCCTAACCCTAACCCTACCCCTAATCCTTACCTTTACCCTAACCCTAACCCTAAAAATAAACCTAACTCTAAACCTAATCCTTACCCTTACCCAAACCCTAACCGTAACCCTAACCCTAACCCTAAACCTTGCCCTTACCCTAACCCTAACAATAACCCTAAGCCTCACCCTAACCCTAACCCTAACCCTAATCCTTACCCTAACCCTAACCCTAACTCTAACCCCTAACCCTAACCCTAACCCTAACCGTAACCCCTAACCCTAACCCTAAACTTAACCCTACACCTAACCCTTACACTTACCCTAACTCTAACCGTAACATAATGCTAACCCTAACCCTAACCCTAACTCTTACACTCACCCTAACCCTAACCCTGCCCCTTACCCTTATGCTAACCCTAACCCTAAACCTTACCCTAACCCTAACCCTAAGCCTAAGCCTAACCCTAACCCTTACCCTTTCCCTAACCCTAACCCAAACCCTAACCCTAACCTTAAACCTAACCGTAACCCTAACCCTTACACTTACCCTAACCCTAAGCCTAACCCTACGCCTAACCCTCACCCTTACCCTTACCCTAACCCTAACCCTAAACCTAACCCTAAACCTAACCCTAACCCTTCCCCTTAACTTAACACTAACCCTAACACTTACCCTAAACCTAACACTAACCCTAACCGTTAACCTAACCCTAACCCTAATCCTAAACCTAACCCCTAAATAAAACCCTAACCCTAACCCTAACTCTAACACTTACCCTTACCCTAACCCTAACCCTAACCCTTACCAGAACCCTAACCCTACCCCTTACCCTAACACTAACCCTAACCCCTAACACTAACCCTAACCCTAACGCTCACCATAACCCTAACCCTAACCCTAATCCTTAACCTAACCCTAACCCTAAACCTTACCCTTACACTAACCCTAACCCTAACCTTAACCACAACCCTAACGCTAACCTTAACCCGAACCCTAAACCTTCCCATTACCCTTACCATCACCCTCTCCTAACCCCAACCCTAACCCTAACCCTAACCCTAAGACTAACCCTTACCCTAACACTTACCCTAACCCTAACCCTAACTCTAACCCTAATCCTAACCCTAACCCTAACCCTAACCCTAACCCTTACCCTTACCCTAACCCTAACCCTAACCCTACACCTAATCCTCACCCTTACCCTTACCCTATCGTAACCCTAAACCTAACCCTAACACTTACCCTCAACTTAACACTAATCCTAACCATAACGCTAACACTTACACTTACCCTAAACCTAACCCTAACCCTTACACTAACACTAACACTAACCCTAACACCTAACCCTAACCCTAACCATTACCCTTACCCTAAGACTAACCCTAAACTGAAGCCCAACACTAAACCTATCCATACCCTTACCCTTACACTCCCATAACCCTAACCCTAACCCCTAACCCTGACCCTAACACTAACCCTAACCCTTACCCTTACCCTAACCCTAACCCTAACCCTTACACTAACCCTAACCCTAACCCTAACACCTAACCCTAACCCTAACCCTTACCCTTACCCTAACACTAACCCTAAACTTAAGCCCAACACTAAACCTATCCATAACCCTTACCCTTAACCTCCCATAACCCTAACCCTAACCCTAACCCTAACCTTAACCCTAACCCTAACCCTTACCCTTTCCCTAACACAAACCTAACCCTAACGCTTACCCTTATCCTAACCCTAACCCTAAACTTAACCCTATCCCTAACCCTAACCCTACCCCTAACCCGTACCCTTACCCTAACCCTAACCCTAACCCTAAACCTAAACCTAACTCTAAAACTAATCCTTACCCTTACCCAAAACCTAAACCTAACCCTAACCCTAACCCTAACCCTTGCCTTTACAGTAACCCTAACAATAACCCTAAGCCTCACCCTAACCCTAACCCTAACCCTAATCCTTACCCTAACCCTAACCCTAACTCTAACCCCTAACCCTAACCTTAACACTAACACCTCACCATAACCCTAATCCTAACCATAACCCTTACCCTTACTCTAAACCTAACCCTACTTAATGCTAACCTTAAATCTAACTGTAAACCTAACCCTAACCCTAACCCCTAACCCTAACACTAACCCTTACCCTTACCCTAACCCGAACCCTAACCTTTACCCTAACCCTAAACCTAACCCTTACCCACACCCTAACCCTAACCCTAAACCTAACCCTACACTAACCCTAACTCTAACCCTAACCCTAACCCTTATTCTAGCCCTAACCCTAAACTTAATGCTAACCCTAAACCTAACCCTAACTCTTACCCTAACCCTAACCCTAACCCTTACCCTTAACCTAACCCTAACCCTAACCTTAATGCTAACTGTAACCCTAACCCTAAGGCTTACCCTAACTCTAAACCTAACCCTAATCCATATCCTAACCAGAACCCTAACCCTTACCCGTACTCTAACCCTTAAAATTTCCTTAACACTCATCCTTACCCTAACCCTAACATTAACCAAAACCGTAAAACTAAACCTAACGCTTACACTTACCCTAACCCTAACCCTAAACCTAATCCTAACCCTCACCCATACCCTCATCCTAACCCTAACTCTAGCCCTTACCCTTACTCTAAACCTAACCCTAATCCTAACCCTAACATTAACCCTAACCCTTACCCATACCCTAACCCTAACCCTAACCCTTACCCTTACCCTTACCCTAACTCGAACCCTAAACCAAACGCTAACCCTAACCCTAAACCTTACCCTTATCCTAACCCTAACCCTAACACTTACCCTAACCCTAATCCTAACCCTAACCCCTAACCCTAACCCTAACACTTACCGTAACCCTAACCCTAACCCTAACACTTACCCTAACCCTAATCCTAACCCTAACCCTTACCCTTACCCTAAACCTAAACCTAACCCTAACCCTTACCCTAACCCCTAACCCTAACCCTAACCCTTACACTTACCCTAAGCCTAAACCTAACCTTAATGCTAACCCTAACCCTAACCCTAACTCTTACCCTAACCCTAACCATTAACCCTAACCCTAACTCTTACCCTTACCCTAACCATAACTTTAGCCCTAACCCTAACCCTAATCCTAACCCTAACCCTTACCCTTACCCTAAACCTAGTCCTAAACCTAAACGTAACCCTAACCCTAAACCTAACCGTAACCCCTAACCCTAACCCTAACCTTAACCCTACACCTAACCCTTACACTTACCCTAACTCTAACCGTAACATAATGCTACCCTAACCATAATCCTAACTCTTACACTCACCCTAACCCTAACCCTCCCCCTTACCCTTATGCTAATCCTAACCCTAACCCTTACCCTTACACTAACCCTAACCCTAACCCTAACCTAGTCCTAAACCTAAACCTAACCCTAACACTAACCCTAACCGTAACCCCTAACCCTAACCCTAAACTTAACCCTACACCTAACCCTTACACTAACCCTAACTCTAACCGTAACATAATGCTAACCCTAACCCTAACCCTAACTCTTACACTCACCCTAACCCTAACCCTCCCCCTTACCCTTATGCTAACCCTAACCCTAAACCTTACCCTAACCCTAACCCTAAACCTTACCCTAACCCTAACACTAACGCTAAGCCTAACCCTAACCCTAACCCTTACCCTCACCCTAACCCTAACCCTAACCCTAACACTTACCCTAATCCTAACCCTAACCCTAATCCTTACCCTAACCCTTACCCTTTCCCTAACCCTAATCCTAAACATAACTTTTACACTTACCCTAACCCTAACCCAAACCCTAACCCTAACCCTAACCCTAACCCTAACAATTACCCTAACCCTAACCCTAATCCTAACCTTAACCCTAACCCTAACCCTTACCCTTACCCTAACCCTAACACTAACCCTAAACCTAACCCTAACCCTAACCCTAACACTTACACTTACCCTAACCCTAATCCTAACCCGAACCCTAACCCTAGCCCTTACCATTACCCTAACCATAACCATAACTTTAACCCTAACCCTAACCCTAAGCCTAAACCTTACCCTTTCCCTATCCCTATCCCTAATCCTAACGCTAACCCTAAACCTTACCTTTACGCTAACCCTAACCTTAAACCTAACCCTAACCATAACCTTAACCCTAACCCTAACCCTAACCCTGACACTTACCCTTACACTAAACCTAACCCTAAACCTAACCTTAAACCTAACCCTTATCCTAACCCTAACCCTTACCCTAACCCTTATCCTAACCCTAACTCTAATCCTAACGCTAACACTTACACTTGCCCTAACTCTAACCCTAACCCTAACCCTAAACCTAACACTTACCCTTACCCTAAACCTAACCCTAACCCTAACCCTTAACCGAACCCTAACCCTAACCCCTAACCCTAAACCTAACCCGAACCCTAACTGTAACCCTTAACCTTACCCTAACCTAACCCTAACCCTAACCCTTACCCTAACCCTAACCCTAACCCTAACCCCTAACCCTAACCCTAACCTGAACCCTACACCTAACCCTTACACTTATCCTAACTCTAACCGTAACATAATGCTAACCCTAACCCTAACCCTAACTCTTACACTCACCCTAACCCTAACCCTTCCCCTTCCCCTTATGCTATCCCTAACCCTAAACCTTACCCTAAACCTAACCCTAACCCTTAGCCTAACCCTAACCCTTACCCTTTCCCTAACCCTAACCCAAACCCTAACTCTAACCTTCAACCTAACCCTAACCCTAACCCTAACCCTTACACTTACCCTAACCCTATGCCTACCCCTACGCCTAACCCTACCCTTACCCTTACCCTAACCCTAACACTAAACCTAACTCGAAACCTAACCCTAACCCTTCCCCTAACTTAACACTAACCCTAACACTTACCCTAAACCTAACACTAACCCTTAACCTAAACCTAACCCTAACCCTAACCCTAAACATAACCCCTAAACATAACCCTAAACCTAACCCTAACTCTAACACTTACCCTTACCCTAACCCTAACCCTAACCCTTACCCTAATCCTAACCCTAACCCTAACCCTTACCCTAACACTAACCCTAACCCCTAACACTAACCCTAACCCTAACGCTCACCCTAACCCTAACCCTAACCCTAATCCTTAAGCTAACCCTAACCATAACCCTAAACCTTACCCTTACACTAACCCTAACCCTAACCTTAACCCTAACCCTAACCCTAACCCTAACCCTTACCCTCACCCTAACCCTAACACTTACCCTAACCCTAACCCTAACCCTAATCCTTACCCTAACCCTTACTCTTTCCCTAACCCTAATCCTAAACATAACTTTACACTTACCCTAACCCTAACCCTAACCCTCACCCTTACCCTTACCCTAACCCTAAACCTAACGCTAACTCAAACCCTAACCCCTAACCGTAACCCTAACCCTAACCCTAACAATAACCCTAACCCTAACCCTAATCCTAACCCTAACCCTAACCCTAACCCTTACCCTTACCCTAACCCTAACCCTAAGCCTAAACCTAACCCTAACCCTAACCCTAACCCTTACCCTTACCCTAACCCTAACCCTAAACCTAAACCTAAACCTAACCCTAACCCTAACACTTACACTTACCCTAACCCTAACCCAAACCCGAACCCTAACTTAACCCTTACCGTTACCCTAACCATAACCATAACTTTAACCCTAAACCTAACCCTAAGCCTAACCTTTACCCTTTCCCTATACCTATCCCTAATCCTAACCCTTACCCTAAACCTTACCCTTACGCGAAACCTAAACTTAAACCTAACACTAACCATAACCTTAACCCTAACCCTAACCCTAACCCTGACACTTACCCTTACACTAAACCTAACCCTAAACCTAACCCTAACCCTAACCCTTATCCTAACCCTAACCCTTACCCTAACCCTTATCCTAACCCTAACTCTAACCCTAACGCTAACACTTACCCTTGCCCTAACTCTAACCCTAACCCTAACCCTAAACCTAACCCTAACACTAACCCTAACCCTTTCCCTTACCCTAACACTAACCCTAACCCTAAACCTAACATTTACCCTTACACTAAACCTAACCCTAACCCTAACCCTTAACCTAACCCTAACCCTAACCCCTAACCCTAAACCGAACCCTAACCCTAACTCTAACCCTTAACCTTACCCTAACCTAACCCTAACCCTAACCCTTACCCTAACCCTAACCCTAACCCTAAACCCTAACCCTAACCCTAACCCTAATGCTCACCCTAACCCTAACCCTAACCCTTAACCTAACCCTAACCCTAACACTTAGCCTTACCCTAACACTAACCCTAACCCTAACTCTCACCATAACCCTAATACTAACCATAACACTTACCCTTACCCTAACCCTAACCCTACCTTAATGTTAACCTTAAATCTAACTCTAAACCTAACCCCAACCCTAAACCTAATCCTAACCCTAACACTTACCCTAACCCTAACCCTAACCGTTACCCTAACCCTAAACCTAACACTAAACCTTACCCTAACCCTAACCCTAACCCTTACACTAACCCTAACCCTAACCCTAAACCAAAGCCTTAACGTAACCCTAACCATAACCCTTAGCCTTACCCTAACCCTAACCCTAACCTTAATGCTAACACTAACCCTAAACCTAAGCCTAACCCTAACTCTAACCCTAACCCTAATCCATATCCTAACCCGAACCCTAAACCTAATCCGTACCCTAACCCTTACAATTTCCTTAACCCTAACCCTAACTTTAACCCTAACCCCATCCTTAACCGTAAACCTAAACATAACCCTTACCCTTACCCTTACCCTTACCCTAACCCTAACCCTAAACCTAACCATAACCCTAACCCTAACCCTAACCCTCACACTTACCCTTAACCTATCCCTAACCCTAACCCTAATCCTTACCCTAACCCTAACAATAACTCTAACCCCTAACCCTAACCTTAACCCTAACCCCTCACCATAACCCTAATCCTAACCATAACCCTTACCCTTACCCTAAACCTAACCCTACTTAATGCTAACCTTAAATCTAACTGTAAACCTAACCCTAACCCTAACCCTTAACCCTAACCCTAAACCTTACCCTTACCCTAACCTGAACCCTAACCTTTACCCTAACCCTAACCCTAACCCTTACCCACACCCTAACCCTAACACTAAACCTAACCCTACACTAACCCTAACCCTAACCCTAACCCTAACCCTTACCCTAGCCCTAACCCTAACCTTAATGCTAACCCTAAACCTAACCCTAACCCTTACCCTAACCCTAACCCTAACCCTTAACCTAACCCTAACCCTAACCTTAATGCTAACTGTAACCCTAACCCTAAGGCTTACCCTAACTCTAACCCTAACCCTAATCCATATCCTAACCAGAACCCTAACCCTTACCCGTATCCTAACCCTTAAAATTTCCTTAACACTCATCCTTACCCTAAACCTAACATTAACCCTAACCCTAAAACTAAACCTAAGGCTTACACTTACCCTAACCCTCACCCTAATCCTAACCCTCACCCTTACCCTCATCCTAACCCTAACTCTAGCCCTTACGCTTAACCTAACCTTAACCCTAAACCTAACTCTAACCCTAACTCTAACCCTAACGCTAACCCTAACCCTAACCCTAACATTAACCCTAACCCTTACCCATACCCTAACCCTAACCCTATCTCTTACCCTTACCCTTACCCTAACCCTAACCCTAAACCTAACGCTAACTCTAACCCTAAACCTTACCCTTATCCTAACCCTAACACTTACCCTAACCCTAATCCTAACCCTAACCCCTAACCCTAACCCTAACCCTAACCCTAACACTTACCCTAACCTAACCCTAACCCTAACACTAACCCTAACACTTACCCTAACCCTAAACCTAACCCTAACCCTTACCCTTACCCTAAAACTAACCCTAAACCTAACCCTCACCCTAACCCCTAACCCTAACCCTAACCTTTACACTTACCCTAAGCCTAACTCTAACCTTAATGCTAACCCTAACCCTAACCCTAACTCTTACCCTAACCCTAACCCCTAACCCTAACCCTAACTCTTACCCTTACCCTAACCATAACTTTAACCCTAACCCTAACCCTAATCCTAACCCTAACCCTTACCCTTACCCTAAACCCAGTCCTAAACCTAAACGTAAGCCTAACCCTAACCCTAACCATAACCCCTAACCCTAACCCTAACCTTAACCCTACACCTAACCCTTACACTTACCCTAACTCTAACCATAACATAATGCTACCCTAACCATAATCCTAACTCTTACACTCACCCTAAACCTAACCCTCCCCCTTACACTTATGCTAACCCTAACACTAACCCTTACCCTTACACTAACCCTAACCCTAACCTTAACCCCAACCCTAACCCTAACCTTAACCCGAACCCTAAACCTACCCATAACCCTTACCCTTACCCTCCCCTAACCCCAACCCTAACCCTAACCCTAACCCTAAGCCTAACCCTTACCCTAACACTTACCCTAACCCTAACCCTAACCCTAACCTTAACCCTAACCCTAACCCTTACCTTACCCTAAAACTAACCCTAACCCTACACCTAATCCTCACCCTTACCCTTACCCTACCATAACCCTAAACCTAACCTTAACCCTAACCCTAACATTTACCCTTAACTTAACACTAATCCTAACCATAACGCTACCACTTACACTTACCCTAAAACTAACCCTAACCCTAACCCTTAACGTAATACTAACCCTAACCCTAAATCTAACCCCTAACCCTAACCCTAACCCTAACCCCTAACCCTATCCCTCACCCTAACCCTTACCCTAACCCTAACACTAACACTATCCCTTAAGCTAACCCTAACACTAACCCTTACACTAACCCTAACCCTAACCCTAACCCCTAACCCTAACCATAACCCTAATGCTCACCCTAACCCTAACCCTAACCCTAACCCTTATCCTAACCCTGACCCTAACCCTTATCCTTACACTAACACTAACTCTAACCTTAAGCCCAACACTAAACCTATCCATAACCGTTACCCTTACCCTCCCATAAACCTAACCCTAACCCTAACCCTAACCCTAACCCTAACCTTAACCCTAACCCTTACCCTTACCCTAACTCTAACCCTAACCCTACTCTAAAACTAACCCTAACCCTAACCCTACCCCTTAACCTTACCCTAACCCTAACCCTAACCCCATACCTAACACTAACAGTAACCCCAATCCTTACCCTTACCCTAACCCCATACCTAACCCTAACCCTAACCGTAATCCTTACCCTTACCGTAACCCTAACCCTAATGCTAAACCTTAACCTTACCCTAAACCTTACCGTAACCATAACCCTAACCCCAAACCTAACCCTAACCCTAAACCTAACCCTACCTATTATCCTAAACCTAACCCTAACCCTAATCCTTACCCTAATCCTAACCATAACCCTAACCCTTAACCTAACCCTAACCCTAACCCTTACACTTACCCTAACCCTAACCCTAACCTTAACCCCAACCCTAAACCTATCCATAACCGTTACCGTTACCCTCCCATAACCCTAATCCTAACCCTAACAATAACCCTAAGCCTAAACCTTACCCTAACCCTAACCCTAACCCTAACCTTAACCCTAAACCTTAACCTTACCCTAACCCTAACCCTAACCATACTCTAAAACTAAACCTAACCCTAAACCTAACCCTTAACCTTACCCTAACCCTAAACCCATACCTAACCCTTACCCTAACCCTAATCCTTACTCTTACCCTAACACTAAACCTAACGCTAAACCTTAACATTACCCTAAACCTAACCGTAATCATAACCCTAACCCCAACCCTAACCCTAACCCTAAACCTAACCATACCCATTACCCTAAACCTAACCCTAACCCTAATCCTTACCCTAACCCTAACCCTAACCTGACCCTTACCCTAACTCTTACACTTTCCCTTACCCTAACCCTAACCCTATCCCCAACCTTAACCCTAAACCTAACCATAACCCTTACCCTTACCATAAACCTAACCCTAACCCTAAACCTAACCCTAAACCTAACCCTAACCCTAACCCTCACTCTTACCCTTAACCTAACCCTAACCCTAAAACTAATCCTAACCCTAACCCTAACCCCTAACACTAACCCTAACAATAACCCTAACCCTTATCCTTACCCTTTCCCTAACCCTAACCCAAACCTAACCCTAACCCTTACCCTTATCCTAACCCTAACCCTAAGCATAACCCTAAACTTAACCCTATCCCTAACTCTAACACTACCCCTAACCCTTACCCTTACCCTAACCCTAAACCTAAACCTAAACCTAACTCTAAACCTAATCCTTACCCTTACCAAAACCCTAACCCTAATCCTAACCCTAACACTTGCCCTTACCCTAACCCTAACCCTAACCCTAAACCGTACCCTAACCCTAACCCTAACCCTAATCCTTACTCTAAACTTAACCCTACCCCTACCCCTACCCCTAACCCCTCAACATAACCCTAATCCTAACCATAACCCTTACCCTTACCCTAACCCTAACCCTACCTTAATGCTAACCTTAAATCTAACTCTAAACCTAACCCTAACCCTAACCCTAACCCTAACCCTAAGGTTAACACTAACCATAAAACTAACCCTAACGCTTACACTTACCCTAACCCTAACCCTAAACCTAACCCTAACCCTAACCCTAACCCTGACCCTTACCCTTACCCTAAACCTAACTCTAGCCCTTACGCTTAACCTAACCCTAACCCTAAACCTAACTCTAACCCTAACTCTAACCCTAACGCAAACCCTAACCCTACCCCTAACATTAACCCTAACCCTTACCCATAACCTAACCCTAAACCTAACCGTAACCCTTACCCTTACCCTAACCCTAACCCTAAACCTAACGCTAACCCTAAACCTTACCCTTACCCTAACCCTAACCCTAACACTTACCCTAACTCTAATCCTAACCCGAACCCCTAACCCTAACCCTAACCCTAACTCTAACACTTACCCTTACCCTAACCCTAACTTTAACCCTAACCCTAACCCTAATCCTAACCCTAACCCTTACCCTTACCCTAAACCTAGTCCTAAACCTAAACGTAACCCTAACCCTAACCCTAACCGTACCCCTAACCCTAACCCTAATCTTAACCCTAACCCTAACCCTTACACTTACCCTAACTCTAACCGTAACATAATGATAACCCTAACCCACACCCTATCTCTTACCCTCCCCCTAACCCTAACCTTCCCCCTTACCCTTTTGCTAACCCTAACCCTAATCCTTACCCTAACCCTAACCCTAACCCTAAGCCTTACCCTAACCCTAAACCTTTCCCTAACCCTAACCCTAACCCTACCACTACCCTTAATCCTAACACTAACCATAACCCGTACCCTAACCCTAACCCTAACACTAATCCTTACCCTAACCCTAACCCTAACCCTAACTCCTAACCCTAACCCTAACCCTAACCCCTCACCATAACCCTAATCATAACCATAACACTTACCCTTAACCTAACCCTAACCCTACCTTAATGCTAATCTTAAATCTAACTCTAAACCTAACACTAACCCTAACCCCTAACCCTAACCCTAACCCTTACCCTTAGCCTAACTCGAACCCTAACTTTTACCCTAACCCTAATCCTAACCCTTACCCACAACATAGCCCTAACCCTAAACCTAACCCTAACCGTAACCCTAACCCTAACCCTTACCCTAACCCTAACAATAACCTTAATGCTAACCCTAACCCTAACTCTTATCCTAACCCTAACCCTAACCCTTAGCCTTACCCTAACCCTAACCCTAACGTTAATGCTAAGACTAACCCTAAACCTAAGCCTTACCCTAACTCTAACCCTAACCCTAATCCATATCCTAACCCGAACCCTAATCCTAACCCGTACCCTAACCATTACAATTTCTTTAACCCTAACCCTAACCCAAACCCTAACCCCAACCTTAACCCTAAACCTAACCATAACCCTTACCCTTACCCTAACCCTAACCCTAAACCTAACCATATCCATAACCCTAACCCTAACCCTAACCCTTACCCTTTCCCTAACCCTAACCTAACCCTAACCCTTACCCTTATCCTAATCGTAACCCTAACCCTAAACTTAACCCTATCCCTAACCCTAACCCTGCCCCTAACACTTACCCTTACCCTAACCCTAACCCTAAACCTAAACCTAAATCTAAACCTAGTCCTTACCCTTATCCAAACCCTAAACCTAACCCTAACCCTAACCCTAACCCTAACCCTTGCCTTTACCCTAACACTAACAATAACGCTAAGCCTCACCCTAACACTAACCCTACCCTAATCCTTACACTAACCCTAACCCTAACTCTAACCCCTAACCCTAACCCTAACCCTAACCCCTCACCATAACCCTAATCCTAACCATAACCCTAACTCTTGCCTTTACCCTAACCCTAACAATAACCCTAAGCCTCACCCTAACCCTAACCCTAACCCTAACCCTTACCCTAACCCGAACCCTAATCTTTACCCTAAACCTAACCCTAACCCTTACCCACACCCTAACCCTAAACCTAAACCTAAACCTAACCCTATCACTAACCCTAACCCTAACCCTAACTCTTACCCTAACCCTAAACCTAACCCTAACCCTAACCCTAACCCTAACCCTTAACCTTACCGTAACCCTAACCCTAACCCTAAACCCTAACCCTAACCCTAACCCTAAACCTTACCCTTACCCTAACCCTAACTCTAACCTTAATGCTAACCCTAACCCTAACCCTAACCCTTAACCTAACCCTAACCCTAACCCTAATCCTTACCCTTACCCTAACACTAACCCTAACCTTAAGCCCAACCCTAAACCTATCCATAACCCTTACCCTTACCCTCCCATAACCCTAACCCTAACCCTAACCCTAACCTTAACCCTGCCCCTTACCCTTACCCTAACCCTAACCATAACCCTACTCTAAAACTAACCCTAACCCTAACCCTAACCCTTAACCTTACCCTAACCCTAACCCTAAACCCATACCTAACCCTAAACGTAACCCTGATCCTTACCCTCACCCTAACCCCATAACTAACCCTAACCCTAACCCTAATCCTTACCCTTACAGTCACCCTAACCCTAACGCTAAAACTTAACCTTACCCTAAACCTAACTGTAACCATAACCCTAACCCCAAACCTAACCCTAACCCTAAACCTAACCCTACCCATTATCCTAAACCTAACCTTAACCCTAATCCTTACCCTAAACCTAACCCTAACCCTAACCCTTACCCTAACTCTTACACTTTCCCTTACCCTAACCCTAACCCCAACCTTAACCCTAAACCTAACCATAACCCTTACCCTTACCCTAACCCTAACCCTAAACCTAACATTAACCCCAACCCTAACCCTAACACTCACTCTTACCCTTAAACTAACCCTAACCCTAAACTTAACCCTAACCCTAACCCCTAACACTAACCCTAACTGTAACCCTAACCCTTACCCTTACCCTTTCCCGAACCCAAACCTAACCCTAAACCTTACCCTTATCCTAACCCTAACCCTAACCCTAAACCTAAACTTAACCCAATCCCTAACCCTAACCCTACCCCTAACCCTTACCCTTAACCTAACCCTAACCCTAAACCTACACCTAAATCTAAACCTAATCCTTACCCTTACCCAAACCCTAACCCTAACCCTAACCCTAACCCTAAACCTTGCCCTTACCCTAACCCTAACCCTAACCCTAACTCGTACCCTAACCCTAACCCTAACCCTAATCCTTACCCTAACCCTAAACCTAACCCTAACCCCTAACCCTAACACTAAGCCTAACCTCTCACCATAACCCTAATCCTAACCATAACCCTTACCCTTACCCTAACCCTAACCCTACCTTAATGCTAACCTTAAATCTAACTCTAAACCTAATAATAACCCTAACCCCTAATTCTAACCCTAACCCTTACCCTTACCCTAACCCGAAACCTAAACTTAAACCTAACCCTAACCCTAACCCTTACCCACACCCTAACCCTAACCCTAACCCTAAACATAACCCTAACCCTAACCCTAACCCTAACCCTTACCCTCATCCTAATCCTAACCCTAACACTTACCCTAAACCTAAACCTAACCCTAATCCTTACCCTAACCCTTACCCTTTCCCTAACCCTAATCCTAAACATAACTTTTACACTTACCCTATCCCTAACCCTAACCCTCACCCTTACCCTTACCCTAACCCTAAACCTAACTCTAACTCCAACCCTAACCCCTAACCCTAACACTAACCCTAACCCTAACAATAACCCTAACCCTAACCCTAACCCTAACCCTAACCCTAACCCTTACCCTTATCCTAACCCTAACCCTAACCCTAAACTTAACCCTATCCCTAACCCTAACCCTACCCCTAACCCTTACCCTTACCCTAACCCTAACCCTAAAACCAAACCTAACTCTAAACCTAATCCTTACCCTTACCCAAACCCAAACGTTAACCCTAACCCTAAACCTTGCCCTTACCCTAACCCTAACAATAACCCTAAGCCTCACCCTAACCCTAACCCTAACCCTAATCCTTACCCTAACACTAACCCTAACTCTAACCCCTAACACTAACCCTAACCCTAAACCCTCACCATAACCCTAATCCTAACCATACCCTTACCCTTACCCTAACCCTAACCCTACCTTAATGCTAACCTTAAATCTAACTGTAAACCTAACCCTAACCCCTAACCCTAACCCTAACCCTTACCCTAACCCGACCCCTAACCTTTACCCTACCCATAACCCTAACCCTTACCCACACCCTAACCCTAACCCTAAACCTAACCCTAACACTAACCCTAACCCTAACCCTAACCCTAACCCTTACCCTAACCCTATCCCTAACCTTAATGCTAACCCTAAACCTAACCCTAACTCTTACCCTAACCCTCAACCTAACCCTTACCCTTAACCTAACCCTAACCCTAATCCATATCCTAACCAGAACCCTAATCCTAATCCGTACCCTAACCCTTACAATTTCCGTCACCCTAATCCTTACCGTAACCCTAACATTAACCCTAACCCTAAAACTAAACCTAACGCTTACACTTACCCTAACCCTAACCCTAACCCTAGTCCTAACCCTCACCCTTAACCTTACCCTAACCCTAACTCTAGCCCTTACCCTTACCCTAACCCTAACCCTATACCTAACTCTAACCCTAACTCTAACCCTAACGCTAACCCTAACCCTAACCCTAACATTAACCCTAACCCTTACCCATACCCTAACCCTAACCCTAACCTTTACCCTTACCCTTACCCTAACCCTAACCCTAAACCTAACGCTAACCCTAACCCTAAACCTTACCATTACCCTAACCCTAACCCTAACGCTTACCCTAAACCTAATCCTAACCCTAACCCCTAACCCTAACCCTAACACTTATCCTAACCCTAACCCTAACCCTTACCCTTAACCTAAACCTAACCCTAACCCTAACCCTTACCATAACCCCTAACCCTAACCCTAACCCTTACACTTACCCTAAGCCTAAACCTAACCTTAATGCTAACCCTAACCCTAACCCTAACACTTACCCCAACCCCTAACCCTAACCCTAAATCTTACCCTTACCCTAACCATAACTTTAACCCTAACCCTAACCCTAATCCTAACCATAACCCTTACCCTTACCCTAAACCTAGTCCTAAACCTAAAGCTAACCCTAACCCTAACCCTAACCGTAACCCTAACCCTAACCCTAACTTTAACCCTACACCTAACCCTTACACTTACCCTAACTCAAACCGTAACATAATGCTAACCCTAACCCTAACCCTAACTCTTACACTCACCCTAACCCTAACCCTCCCGTTACCCTTATCCTAACCCTAACCCTAAACCTTACCTTAACCCTAACCCTAACCCTAAGCCTAACCCTAACCCTTACCCTTTCCCTAACCCTAACCCAAACCCTAACCCTAACCTTAAACCTAACCCTAACCCTAACCCTAACCCTTACACTTACCCTAACCCTAACCCTAACCCTACGCCTAACACACACCCTTACCCTTACCCTAACCCTAACCCTAAACCTAACCCTAAACCTAACCCTAACCCTTCCCCTTAACTTAACACTAACCGTAACACTTACTCTAAACCTAACACTAAACCTAACACTTAAACTAACCCTAACCCTAATCCTAAACCTAACCCCTAAACATAACCCTAACCCTAACCCTAACTCTAACACTTACCCTTACCCTAACCCTTACTCTAACCCTTACCCTAACCCTAACACTAAACCTAACCCTAACCCAAACCCTAATAGCTAATCCTAACCCTAACCCTTACCCTTACCCTAACACTTACCCTTACCGTAACCCTAACCCTAACACTAACCCTAACACTTACCCTAACCCTAAAACTTACCCTTACCCTAACCCTAACACTAAACTTAACCCCAATCTTAAATCTAACCCTAACACTAACCCTTACCCTAACACTTACCCAAACCCTAACACTTACCCGAACCCTAAACCTAACCCTTCCCCTAACCTTACACTTACCCTTGCCATAACCCAAACCCTAACCCTAACCCTGAGCCTAACCCTAAACCCAACCTTAACCTTAACTCTAACCCTAACTCTTATCCTTACCCTAACCCTAACCCTAAACCTAACACTAACCCTAACCCCTAACCCTAACAGTAACCCTAACCCTAAACCTAACGCTTACCCTTACCCTAACCGTTACCCTAATCTTAATGCAAACCCTAACCCTAAGCCTAAACCTTACCCTAACATTAACCCTAATCCTTACCCTAACCCTAACCCTAACCCTAATCCTAACCCTTACCCTTTCCCTAACCCTACCCCTAACCCTAACCGTTACCATTACCCTAACCCTAACCCTAAACCTAACACTAACCCTAACCCTAATTTTAACTCGAACCCTTACCCTAACCCTAACCCTAACTATTATCCTTAACCTAACCCTAACCCTAAACCTAACCCTAAGCCTAACCCTTACCCTTACCCTAACCCTAATCCTAAACCTAACCCTAACCATAACACCTAACCCTAACCCTAAACCTAACCCTTACCCTTACTCTAACCCTAATCCTAACCCTAACACTAACCCTTACCCTAACCCTAACCCTAACCCTAAACCTAACACTTACCCTTGCCCTAACCCTAACCCTAACCCTAAACCTAACACTTACCCTTGCCCTAACCCTAACCCTTACCCTAACCAGTAACCTAACCAGAACCCTAAGCCTAAACCTAACCCTAACCCTTACCTTGAACTTAACCCAACCCTAACCCTTAACCTGTACCCTAACCTTAACCCTAACCCTAACCCTTACCTTTACCATAACCCTAACCCTTACTCTAACCCTAACCCTAACCCCAACCCTTACCCTAACCCTAACCCTAATCCTTACCCTAACCCTAACCCTTACCCTTTCCCTAACCCTAACCCTAACAATAACCCTAACCGTTACCCTTACCCTAACCCTAACCCTAAACCTAACCCTAACCCTAAACCTAACCCTAACCCTAACCCTAAACCTAACCTTAACTCGAACCCTAACCCTAACCCTAACCCTAACCCTTAGCCTTAACCTAACCCTAACCCTGAACCTAACCCTAAGCCTAACCCTTACCCTTACCCTAACCCTAACCCTGAACCTAAACCTAACCCTAACACCTAACCCTAACCTTAAACCTAACCCTTACCCTTACTCTAACCCTACCCCTAACCCTAACACTTAACCTAAGCCTAACCCTTACCCTTACCCGAACCCTAACCCTAACCTTAACTCCAACCCTAAACCTAACCCTAATCCTAACCCTAACCCTTACCCTTACCCTAACACTAACACTAACCCCAACCCTAACACTTACCCTTACTCTAAACCTAACCCTAAACCTAACCCTTAACCTAAACCTAAACCTAACACTAACCCCTAACACTAAACCTAACTCTAACCCTTACCCTTACCCTAAACCTAACCCTAACCCTAACCCTTACCCCGAACCTAACCCTACCCCAATCCTTACCCTTACCCTAACCCTAACCCTAAACCTAACCCTAACCCTAACCCTAACCCTTACCCTTTCCCTAACCCAAACCTAACCCTAACCCTTACCCTTATCCTAACCCTAACCCTAACCCTAAACTTAAACCTATCCCTAACCGTAACCCTCACCCTAACCCTAAACCTTACCCTTACCATAACCCTAACCCTAAACCTAAACCTAACCTTAAACCTAATCATTACACTTACCCCAACCCTAAACGTAACCCTAACCCTTAACGTTGCCCTTACCCTAACCCTAACCCTAACCCTAATCCTTACCCTAACACTAACCCCTAACCCTACCCCTAACTGTAACCCCTCACACTAACCCTACTCCTAACCATAACTCTTAACCTTACCCTAACCCTAACCCTACCTTAATGCTAACACTAACCCTAACTCTAAAGCTAACCCTAAACCTTACCCTTACCCTAAACCTAACAGTAACCCTTACTCTAACCCTAATCCTAATACTAACCCCTTTACCTAAACCTAACCCTAACTCTTACCCTTACCCTAACCCTAACCCTAACCATAATGATAACTCTAACCCTAACCCTAACCCTTACCCTAACCCTAACCCTAACCCTAATCCTTACCCTAACCCTAACCCTAACCCAAACACTCCCCCTTACCCCAAGTCTAAACCTACCCTTAATGCTAACCCTAACCCTAACCCTTTCCCTTTCCCTAACCCCAACCCTAACACTAACCCTTACCCTTATCCTAAAAGTAACCCTAACACTAACCCTAAACTTAACCCTTTCCCTAACCCTAACCCTTACCCTAACCCTTACCCTTACCCTTACCCTAACCCTAAACCTAAACCTAACCCTAACCCTAACCCTAAACCTAAACCTTCCCCTTATCCTAACTATAACCCTAACCTTAATGCTAACCCTAACCCTAATACTTACCCTAATCCTAAACCTAACCCTAATCCTTACCCTATCCCTAAACCTAACCCTAATCCTTACCCTTTCCCTAACACTAACCCTAACACTAAACTTAACCCTCACACTTACCCTTACCCTAACCCTAACCCTAACCCTAACACCAACCCCTAACCCTAACCCTAACCCTAAACCTTACCCTTACCCTAACCCTAAAACTAAACCTTACCCTAACCCTAAACATAACCCTTACCCTTACCATAAACCTAACCCTAAGCCTAACCCTAAGCCTAATCCTAATCCTAACCCTAACCCCTAACCCTAACTCTAACCCCAACCCTTACCCTTACCCTAACCCTAACCCTAACCTTAATGCTAACCCTAACCCTAACGCAATCCCTAAAACTTACCCTAACCCTAACCCTAACCCAAATCCTTACCCTAACCCTAACCCAAACCCTTTCCCTTTCCCTAACCCTAACCATAACCCTAACCCTTACCCTTATCCTAACCCCAACCCTAACCCAAACCCTAAACTTAACCCTATCCCTAAACCTGACTCTAACCCTAAACCTCACCCTTATCCTAACCTTAACCCTAAACCGAAACCTAACCCTAACCCTAACCCGTACCCTTACCCAAACCCTATCCCTAAACCTAACCCTAACCCTTCCCCTTCCTCTAACCTTAATCCTAACCTTAATGCTAACCCTAACCCTAACTCTTACCCTCACCCTTACCCTAACTCTTACCCTTTCCCTAAACCTAAACCTGACCTTTACCATAACCCTAACCCTTAGCCTAACCCTAACCCTTACCCTAAACTTAACCCTAACCCTAAACCTAACCCTAACTCTTACCCTTACCCTAACTCTGAACCTAACCCTAACACTTACTCTTACCCAAACATTAACCCTAACCCTAACCCTAACCCTTGCCCTTACCCTAACCCTAACCCTAACCCTAATACTTACCCTAACCGTAACCCTAACCCTAACCACTAACCCTAACCCTAAACCTAACCATTTACACTAACCCTACTCCTAACCATAACCCTAAATCTTACCCTAACCCTAACACTACCTTAATGCTAACCCTAACCCTAACCCTAACCATAATTCTTAGCCTAACCCTAACCCTAACCCAAACACTTACCCTTACCCCAACCCTAACCCTACCCTTAATGCTAACCTAACCCTAACCCTAACCCTTCCCCTTTCCCTAACCCTAAGCCATTCCCTAACGCTTACCGTTATTCTAACCGTAACCCTAACCCTAACCCTAAATTAACCCTATCCTTAACCCTAAACCTAAACTTAACCCTTATCCTTACCCTAACACTAACCCTAAACCTAAACCTAACCCTAAATCTAACGCTAACCCTAACCCTTCCCTTACCCTAACCCTAACCCTAACCTTAATGCTAACCCTCACCCTAACCCTTACCCTAACCCTAACCTAACCCTAATCCTTCCCCTAACCCTAACCCTAACCCTAACCCTTACACTTTCCCTAACCCTTACCCTAACCCTAATCCTTACCCTAATCCTAACCCTAACACTAAACCTTCCACTAACCCTAACCCTAACCCTAACCTTAATGTTAACCCTAACCCTAACCCTAACCCTTACCCTAACCCTAACCATAACCCTAACCTTAACCCTAACCCTAACACTAGCCCTTACTCTTTCCCTATCCCTAACCCTAACCCTAACCCTAAACCTTACCCTTATGCTAACCCTAACCTTAACCCTAACCCTAACCATAAACTTAACCCTAACCCTAACCCTAATCCTAACACTTACCCTTACACTAACTCTAAACCTAAACCTAACCCTAACCCTAAACCTAACCCTTACCCTTACCTTAACACTAACCCTTACCCTAACCCTTACCCTAACCCTAAACCTAACCCTAACCCTAATGCCTAACCCTAACCCTAACACTAACCCTTACTCTTACCCTAACCCTAAACCTAAACCTAACCCTAACTCAAACCCTAAACCTAACCCTAAACCTTACCCTTACCCTTACTCTAACCCTAAACCTAACCCTAAACCTAACCCTAACATTAAACCTAACCCTTACCCTTACCCTAACGCTATCCCTAAACCTTACCATAACCGTTAACCTTACCCTAACCCTAACCCTAAACCTAACCCTAAACCTTACCCTTACCCTAACCCTAACCCTAACCCTAACCCTAATGCCTAACCCTAACCCTAACACTAACCCTTACTCTTACCCTAACCCTAAACCTAAACCTAACCCTAACTCTAAACCCTAAACCTAACCCTAAACCTTACCCTTACCCTTACCCTTACCTTAACCCTAACACTAACCTTAACCCCAACCCTAACCCTAACCCTTACACTTACCCTAAACCTAACCCTAAACCTAACCCTAACCCTTACCATAACCTTAACCCTAACCCTAACCCTAACCCTAACCCTAACACTAACCTTAACCCTTACTCTAACCTAACCCTAACCCTAAACCTAACCCCTAACCCTAACCCTTAACCTAACCCTAACCCTAACGCTAACACTAACACTTACCCTTAACCTAACCCTAAACCTAACTATAACCCTAACTCTAACCCTGAACCTTACTCTAACCTAACCCTAACCCTTAGGCTAACTCTAACCCTAACCCTAACCCTAACTTTAACCCTAACCCTAAACCTAACCCTTACCCTTACCCTAACCGTAACCCTAACCCTAACCCTAACCTTAAAACTAACCCTAACCCTAACCGTTGCCCTGACCTTAACCCTAACCCTAAACATAACACTAACCCTATCCCTAACCCTAACCCTAACTCTTACCCTTACCCTACCCATAACCGTAAACCTAACCCTAACCCTAACCCTAACCCCTAACCCTAATCCTAACCCTAACCCTTACACTTATCCTAACCCTAACCCTAACCTTAACACTTACCCTTACCCTAACCCTAACCCTAACTCTTACCCTTACCCTAACCGTAAAGCTAAACCTTACCCTTACCCTAACCCTAACCCTAAGCCTTACCCTTACCCTAACCCTAAACATAACCTTAATGCTAACCCTAACCCTAACTGTAACCCTTACCCTAATCCTAACCCCAACCGTAATCCTTACCTTAACCCTAATCCTAACCCTAACCCTTACCCTTTCCCTACCCTAACCCTAAACCTAACCTGTACCCTAACCCTAACCCTAAACCTAACCCTAACCCTAACCCTAACCCTAACCCTAACCCTAACTGTTACCCTTACCCTAACACTAACCCTTGTCCTTAAGCTAACCCTAACCCTTAACCTAACCCTAACCCTAAACCTAACCCTAAACCTAACCCTAACCCTAACCCTAACACCTAACCCTAACCCTAAACCTAACCCTTACCCTAAGCCTAACCCTAACCCTAACCCTAACACTTACCCTAACCCTGAACATAACCATAACCCTTACCCTTACCCTAACCATAACCCTAACCTTAAACCCAACCCTAATTCTAACTCTAACCCTAACCCTAACCCTTACCCTAACCCTAACCCTAACCCTAACACTTACAGTTACCCTAACCCTAAACCTAACGCTAATCCTAACCCTAAACCTAACCCTAAACCTTAACCTAACCCTAACAGTAACCCTAACCCCTAACTCTAACCCTTCCCCTCACCCTAACCCTAAAACTTACCCTTACGCTAACGCTAACCCTAGCTCTAACACTAACCCTAAACCTAACGCTAAACCTTAACCTAACCCTAAACCTAACCCTTACCCTAACCCTAACCATAACCTCAAATTTAACCCTAACCCTAAACCTAATCCTAACCCTTATCCTTACCTAACCCTAACCCTAACCCTAATCCTAACCCTTTCCCTAACCGTAACCCTAACACTTACACTAACCCTAACCCTAACCTCAACCTTAACCCTAAGCCTAAACCTAACCCTAACCCTTACCCTT